>JAQJVL010000543.1:0-581276 GCA_035578905.1 Stictocephala bisonia | reverse complement strand
CACATTCACAACACTTAATAACGACTTGCCTGGTAGTAAAAGACTTTTTGCAAGTGATGCATGACGCCATTTTGAGGTTATGTTGTGACTTCGCAATAAAGTGTTTCTTAGCTCGAATTAATGTTGTAGAGTTGCTTGTAATTGTATAATAATTAATATATAGGCTCTCAGAAAGGTAATGTGCTAAATTAAAATCATTTAAGACTGAAATAACTGTAGTAAATATAAAAATTGGAAGAGCTCATATTCACTACGTCTACACTGTTCAGCCACAGCCATCTGAAAAATTGTAACACATTTGTGAGCTTAGGTCGAGTATTATTTGATACTTATTACCATTTGTTTGATTTATAATGTATTTATTATAATATATACTATATGAATTCTTGTACAGAATATGTTTATGATCTAATTCTATACCAGATTCTTACAGTGATCTTACAAATACTGTTTACGCCAGGAGGTAACAAAAGCAGTGAAATTTCTGAGTGGTCCTCTGAGTTCCATCTTATGAAAATAAATAAACTATAACTGCAATAGTAAGTAATTACGAAACGCACAAAAATTATCAGGTAAGTCCTCGCCAGTTTATCAAATATTAGGTAATACTAATTTATCAACTATTTCATTAATATGGGGTATAATTTTGTTTTGTAAAACAGACTGTTATATATACCAATAACAGTGTATATACATCAATATTTCTTATAAGCTATTTGGTAATCAAATGTGTGGGAAATGTTTTTCCCTCGACTGTTCTCCACAAGACAGAGGCCGGTGGCCTCATTGGTCGAGCTACCCACTCGCCACTAAGGGCTCTCTGCACCTCAAATTGCTTTAGTTTCAACCTCGGACGCTCTGACTTGACTGTATTACGGCCCTTTGTATTTCACATTAGTTTACCCAATGACAAGAACTATAATATAAGAGCAACTGCTAATTTTTGAACGCGTTTACTGAATTATTTAATATTACAGTTTGATTAACCACCCTTATTACTATTTCCCCTCCTTTATTACCTCCGTGTATGTGTGGTATATCATGAGTTGTTTGTGTCCTTTCATGAGATCTCTATGTAATGTTATTGTAAAATGTAAATAGACACTACTTTTTATAATTTTAGTCCAGTACCACAAAATGTTCAATAAATAAAAACACTAAATGATTTAAATTCAAAGTTCTTTTATGGTACAAAAAGATATTCGTAAGAACTAATCGTTAGTTTCTGTTTAGTTATGATTTACTTCTTTGTAAACATTTTCAAATTACTTGATTTTTCTTAAGGCTTTTCCTAGGAGTTTACCAGCTTCTTTGATACTAAACAAAATCATCTTTCAATAAAGTAGTACGTACACGAGTAAGAAAAAGGCCAACATAGGAAGATATTCAATTTAATCATCTAAATAAACGATTTTGAGGAAAATCTTAAATACTTTATGACCAAGCAGTGTATACTTCTGGAATAAATATCTGAAAATAAATAAGAGTAAATATATGTAATTATATTTTCTAACATTACTACCAATAGATTTTATTATGATATTTGCCTAAAATTGCCTTGACTCATGTTTGCCTTCAAACAAAGTCTGTTATTGTCTGATAATAATTTACGATCTACAGCTGGATACGATTTTACAAACACTTGATCCTCAAAGGCAGAAGTTTTTGAACTAACTATTTATATTTGTTTACTGCATATTAGGAAACACAAAGTTGGTTTATAAACAGACACCAAAGGTTTGCATAGAACCGTTGATTGGTTGAATCATACTTTAAAATTATAAAACAGTGACTGAACAGTTTGAATATTGTAACTTGACTTCACGTGTTTTTTTTCAAATGTTAAAATCACTCGGCAGCTGGTAGTGTCAAAAGATGCCAAACATAACAGTGGAATAAACTGTCAAACTTTACTGAAAACGTGGTAATATTTACAGTTTTTCAAGTTTTAGGGCATTGTTGAAATTATACTTCTTTGCGCCCGTTAGACACTTTGGGATGGGATGTTGGTCGAGAAACCGCGTCACGCTGAAAAGTAAGAACAAATTTTTAAGAACTATCGATTAATCGAAGAAATGTAATCGAAGAAATTACTGATAATGATAATATAGGTGTATAATATAATAATGAAGTCACGTATAATATATTGAAGATAAATATATTGAATAATATTGAAAAATGTCTTATATTTCATTTATATATCCTGTCTGTTTGTGTGCGTGAGTGGGTGTATGAGAATGGCCAAAGAAGTATAACTTCCACCGTGTGGTCCGACGCACACCCAATTTTTTTTATTATTTTATTTCATGATAATGTTTAATACATAAAATAAAATACGAATTAAAGTTTAATACTATATGTTAAACTATTTAAATTAATTTCCTGAAATCGGTTTTTAACTATTTGGTGTAAACAAACATGATGCATTTCTCTTCATACACAGAAAAGAGTAGTGTATAATGGTAAATGTAAAAGAGTATAAAAATTATTGAAAACACTTGATCATTTAGCCAATTGCTATGTTCAAAACTAGTATTGTGAGAAAAAAATTATATAAAGGAGGGATTGCATAAGGATATATTCATATTTAAAGACTATATGTAATATTGCCATTTGATAATGCATGAGGTGTTTTTACTTGGTTCGGATTCCACGTAACGCTCTAGGTACCTTAGTTATCCTGGTTATTGAGTTATAATGTATGGTCTTTTCTGAACATAAGTTGAACTCAGTTCAAAAGTCATCCATGTTCACCATATAATAATATGATCATTAACATTCGGCCTAAAATACGCACAGAGTTGCGTCAGCGTGTCATATCTTACAATCTATCTATGTATTAGTTAATCTATATTGGCATCAACTGCATTCCTTGACTTGTAATCCACTCTCATAAAACATGTGTCAACATGCTTATCCCAGACAAGATTAATCCTGACTCAGTCCCACCTTCAACCCTCTCCGTGTAATTAATTAATTTACATGTAAGCCCCGTGTGGGGTACTAACGTTGCAGAATCTGGTGAACCAAAATGGTATTAAAGCATGAATCATTTGTAACTGTAATAATTAGGACATTGGTTAATTTATTAATTATATTTTGGTCTGAAGTTTGTGTTTTCTTTATGAAACACAAACGCGTAGTTTTTTGTCACAATTAATTTAATAAATCTTCATTTAGAGTTTAAGTCGTTTATTTACTTACATATGAATAGTGTTTGATGGTCAAATGTGTGATTTGAGAAACGTATCAAAGTATTTATAACATTCATGTTTCAACTGAATTCTAGATTGTTGCAAAATCTGGTGCTCAATCTGACAAAAGGATCAGCTGATAACTATTCTTTATTCATTTGTCATTAGGGTATGTATTGACTCTTTCAAAGTAATAAACGTCTTAGATTTTAACAAAGTTAAAGTCACCTATCAAACTAACTTGAAATCAATATTTTTTCATATATTAACACTTGGAATTTTTATTACTATTCTTTTATATGATTGCTGGTGACATGGTGATTTAATAGTTACTCAAACATCCCCTGTTTTTATGCGGATCTCTCATGTTTATTGCACACACTACCTCCTCAAATTTAGGGTGTATGCTTGGCAATGTGTTTAGAACTGCTAGTGATGGGGATGAAGTAACAGTGACCCAGCCACCCCTTGTAGGACCACAGGTCACTTCACTATATTGCACACCTTACCTCCTCATATTTAGGAAGTGTGTTAGAAAGTGTGTATATGTGTGACTGCTGGTGATGGCGATGAAGTATCAGTGACCCAGCCACCCCTTGTAGGACCACAGGTCACTTCACTATATTGCACACCCTACCTCCTCATATTTAGGAAGTGTGTTAGAAAGCGTGTATATGTGTGACTGCTGGTGATGGTGATGAAGTATCAGTGACCCACCTATTCCTGTCGGTCAAACAGTCACTTCACTATTTTGCACACACCACATCCTCCATTTAGGGAGCTGCTCGGGAGTGTGTGCGTATATAACTGCTGGTGTGGGATGAAATAACCCATCCCTTATCGGCCTCTCTTATATTTATAGCACACATCCTATTATTTACATTTTTAATGCTGAGTAAATTGCCCGTGTTTGTTTATTGTCAAATTATAAACAATACGGCATACGCCATTTGTTGTGTAGTTTAGAATTTAACTGTTGAAAAGTTTTTTTTTTTTTTTTTTTTTTTTTTTTTTTTTTGACAACAGTATATTTTATTTTGATTTGTGTATATATGCAATTACATTAGTGTGAATGTATTAACTATAGCAGCTTATGAAACTTTACATATATGATGATATTTTATGTAATGGGGCAATTTGATAAAATTAATACACAAATGAAACTGTTGATGTATTCTGATATGTTATGTATTTGTTTAGATAGTAATATAATAAAAAGATAACAGTGGTTCTAGTATATAATAAATACGAGCTACATTTCATTTGTGTCCACTCAGTATGATAGCAGTTTTAACTAAAATATATCTTAGTTTTTGGTTTTATAATGTAAATACGATGGATATAAATAAAATCATCATGGTAACATTACCAAAACTGTTCATGGCAGTTTCACAATTTGAATACTACTATTTATCTATCATCAGACTTTCCTGTGATGAAGTCTAAACCATCACATAGTGAAGTATAAACCACTATTATAAATCTAATTCCATAAAACTAGATTGACCATAGATGCAACGTCATGTGTCGTGTACGTTACGTTTACGTCCCTACTGCTCGTGACGTAAGAGTTGGTGGACCCTCCCTCCCTCCCATTACATACAACTTCACGAACTTTCTCTACTAAGTCCGGTGATTTTAGTACATCCTTAACTGACAAGTAGTGTACATAGAACTAATTTTTCATAGTTTCATAGGAAGGTATTGTTAGTAAATAATGTATTTATACACGTTTATATCATAGTGGTTTTGTATGAAACTTCAAAGAACAGCTTAGTAGCAGTTTATTAGTTGCTAGTGACATTATGTTTTTTACTGTTTACTAAGATTCACAAGAAACGTTCTAGAACTACTTATAATATATAAACATGACAATGAATGAATAAAAATGTCCTTATATAAATGTCTCTCTTTCAACCAACCTTGTATAAAACCGTATAAACAATGTAAAAGTATAATTTAAAACAAACTAAAACAAAAATTGAAACAAAACTCACAATTTTACAAAGTTTACAAAATGAACACTACTAATTAAGACAATAGAAATTGAAAAAATTACAAATATGAAAATAATAAAATTTAATATTTACCATGATCTAATACCCTTATAAATTATGACAGTGATAAGTAAAAGGCACTTTGTGGTAGAAGTAACCATAAAGTAATGTTATTATTACAGTATGGAACTTGTAATGTGCCAGTGTTTACCAAGTAGTTGGTACAAGTAATTTTTGTTTCCGGTTGTGGTTTAAGTGATAGTGGCTAGGAATGCTGTGTGTTCAGCACAAGCAAAAAGCACGTACTCGAACATTAAATGGGCTCTATTTTTAACTCCTATGTGCAGTAAACGAGATAACGGTGATATTTAATTTTTATTTATTTTAACAAGCTTTTTACTTCGAGTAATTTTAATTGTATTATTTTCAGAAAGTGCATTTTTTATTTCAAATTAATTACTGTTACAGCATTGATATTTACAAGAAGATAAATTTTGTATAGTTATAATTGAAATTAAACGGGTGTCAGGTTTCGATAATGTAAATTAATTCTACTATAACAATAAATAACCTTAAGTAAGGATTGTTACTGTTAAGAAAAATATTGCGATATCACAAGCTTATATTTATTATTATAAGTAATATAAAGGATGGGATAAGAAATATCCTTGGCATTTTTTCCATAAAGTAATTATTTTCTGTATTTGTTTATAACCTATATTTTGCTGACGAAAAGCATTGTGTGTGTGTGGGTGGTATCAGATACATTAATACACTGTTTTAAATCATTACACATATTAAAATCATTACAGTTAACCCTATTTATTCATGAGTTATTGTATTTATCTTCACTTTCAATATTCGGGTGTAAAATGTTAGACATAGTATTACAAGTCTTAAAAGCTACTGATAAATTAAATTTTTTAAATCTATTACCAAATATTTGTGTAAACGGTCCATTGTAATGGAGGGATACATACTTCTTTTGTTCTTTATCGGATTTTTCTTTTTTAAGTGTGTTTCCGATAAAAAGATTGATCTATATAATTGATTGATATCATAGTTTTTTAGGGAATACTACCAGACAACGCCAAACCTACTAGCAGTTATTGATAATAGTGAATTAAATAGACCCAATTATCAAGAAAATAATATAAATATACAATCAAAAGATATAAATGTGATTAAATATATTGAAACTGAACATTTGAAAGACTTAATAATTTTTAACTGGAACATAGAAGGTCTTATTAAAAAAGTAGATATACTAAATTTATATATTTTAAAATACAACATAGATGTACTATGTATATGTGAGCATTGGATGGATAGTAAAAGTATAGAATATTTAAAAATACCTAATTACAATATAGTTTCTCCATTCTGTAGAACTGGTAAAAGAGGTGGAACTATAATAATTCTGAAAAACAATATTGATTATATTGAAATTGATAAAGTAAATTTGATGTCTCAAGAAATGATATGTGAAGCTTCAGCTGTCTTAATTAAACCATACAATGCTATTATTATTTCTATATATAGACCTTACAATAAAGAAAAATACATTTACAAAGAATTTATTAAAATATTAAACAACATATTACTGTTTGTATTCCAATACAAATGTCATATTTTCATTGGAGGTGACTTTAATGTTGAATTAAGGGGAACAAGTAAAGAAGCTTTTCAACTTCAAAGTTTAATGAATAGTTTTGGTTTGCAAGAAACAAATCATGAAATCACAAGGCCTGGTGTTATTAATCCTGGAACATGTATAGACAACATCTTTACTACAGTCCATCCAAAATTATTTCAAAATAAAATAATATTCACGCCTGAATCAGACCATAATGCTATCTACTTATCAGCAAAGATTAAAAGTAAATCTGAAAATATTGAAATATCACATCATGCATTCAGAAGGACAATTACAGATGAAAATATAACAAAATTTATTTATGAATTAAAACAGATTAATTGGTTATCTATATACTCTAAACAACTTATAGATGATAATGTACATGAATTTCAAAAAGTCTTTATGAATGTAGTTAACTATTCTTTTCCTTGGAAAAAGATTTATACAAATACAAGTAACATTAAAATAAATAATAGATGGTATTCTACCAGATTAAGAAATATGACAAATGAATGTAAAAAGCTATATTTACTAAATAAAAATTCAACAAATGAAGCTAATAAAAATCTCTATAAATTTTTGAAAAATGAATATAAAAAAAACATTAAGATCGCAAAAATAAATTATAATAACAATCGTATACAAAATAATAAAAACAAATGTAAAACTATTTGGAGTATAGTGAAAGATTTGTCTGGAACTTATAAAAAGAACACAATTCCTAATCATCTTTCGGCAGATGGATTCAATAATCATTTCATAGAAATTGTTGAAACTCTCATTCTATCGATAACAATAGACAATTCACTAAATTCTACTCAACTCTTAAAAAATTTTACTCATTCCAGAAAAATCTTTAAATTTGATCATTTTACAGTTGAAAAGGTATATGAGAACATAAACAAGATTAAAACTAGTTCAACTTATGATATTTACAATATAAATACTAAAATCTTAAAATTAGCTTCTGTTGATATATGTGAAGTACTTACATGCTTATATAACAAATGTATTGATTCAGGAATATATCCAAGTACATTTAAACAAGTAAAAGTTATTCCTATCTATAAAAATGGAGAAGTCACATACAAAAATTACAGGCCTATCTCTATTGTTCCAGCTATTTCAAAAATATTTGAATCACTACTGTTTGAACAAATTTACGTTTATTTTGAAGATAATAATCTATTTACTGAAAAACAATACGGTTTTAGAAAAAAACACTGTACAATTGATGCTGTTCAAAGTATAACTTCTAACTGCATTCAAATTATTGAAAGTGGGAAAGTTGTTTGCTTAAGAATTTTTGATTACTCAAAAGCATTTGATAGTATAAACCATGAAATTCTTCTCCAAAAGTTAAAATACTATGGATTTGATAGTAATTCACTAAAATTAATGAAATCATACTTGGAACATAGATTTCAATTTGTAGAAATTAATGGTCAAATTTCAGATGGTAAAGAAATTAAATATGGTGTACCACAAGGATCTCCTTTGGGTCCATTACTTTTCAATATTTACATAAACGATATTCCGAAAAATATGAACTCCATAAATATTAAATGTTTCTTATATGCTGACGACGTTGGATTGGTATTTACATCAAATTGTTATGAGAAATTAGAAGAAGTGATTTCTTTTACTACAAAGAAATTTATCAATTGGTGCAATGCTAATAAATTAATTCTTAATCTAAACAAAACACATGACATAAATTTTACCTACTCAAATAATTTGAGACTGGACCTTAAAATAAATCCAATTAAATTTTTAGGAATTATCCTTGATCATAAGATATCTTGGAATGATCATGTGGATTATACCATAAAAAAATTGAACAAAGGTATCTACTGTTTAAGAAGACTAAAGTACAATGTGAGTGAAGATATACTAATACAAATTTATTATGCGCATATTCATTCCATATTGAGTTATGGAATAATATTATGGGGACAGTCTTCAAATTCTGTTAAATTATTTAAAATTCAAAAAAGAGCAATTCGACTAATTTGTGGAGCACCTTTTAAAACTTCATGCAGACCTCTATTCAAAAAACTAAAAATAATGACTCTTCCTTCACTATTCATTTACAAAAGCTTATTATACACCAAAAACAACTTACATAAATTTCCTCAAAACAAAAATATACACAATTACGACACAAGAAATTCAAATCAACTGAAAATTCAACAATGTAAATACTCAACAACACAAAAAAATCATGAGTTTATGGCTATTAAATTGTATAATAAATTGCCTTATAAATTAAGAAATATGGAAATGAAACAATTTAAAAAAATTATATGCAACTATTTATTAGAAGAATGTTTGTACAACATTGAAGATTTTTTTTTAAATTCAACTGTAATTTATATGTAGATTTAACTCAATTTTTATTTTATTTATTATATTATATATTGTAATACCTCATTTGAGGTTTGATGCAATAAACGTTATTATTATTATTATCAATTTAACATCATTGATAAAATTCGAGATTGTTTATCATCTCGAATTTTATTTTCTATTTTCTTTTTTATTCTACTTCCGATTTCATCAATGATTGATGGCCTATATCCATTTGCAATAGCTATTGATTCTATTACATTTATTTCCTGTTTTCTATCTGGTATTGAATACGCCCTATATAACATACTTACGAAGCTAGCTGTTTTGTGAGACGGGGGATGGACAGAACTGTTATTTATTGTACAATTGGTTTGAGTAGGTTTCCTGAAAATTCTGTATGAAAGTTTGTTATGATCACGAATTATTTTTAGATCCAAAAAGTTAATTTCATTCATGATCGAAAATACCATTTTATACTTGGAGAATCTAACCAAAAAGTGAGTCATGTTTGAATATAAAGCTGGTTAGAGCCCAGATCTACATGACATGCAAAATATTAAGTCTTGCTTAAAATGACGTGCCTAAAACCTCTATCTTTTACTGAATGACTATGTTACATTTTAATATATTAGAAGTATATTTTTTTACAACCATAACATATTAATTCTAAATATTATGAAAGTAGTTTTGTATTATTATTTATTGTTAATAATGTTTTTTTACACTCAATCATGTTATCTATTTGTAATTCACCCTAATACATACTCTAAAAACCACTTATATAGTGATGAATTATTTTTTCTCTACTTTTAACTTTTACTTCTATAGTACACTTCCCTTTTTTAACTTGTGAGGATTTCATAAAATTACCTTTTTCAATTTTATTTACATATTTAATGCAGGTTCCATTTTGGCCTTGCTCCTTCCATTCATTCCGAGCAAATTGATCAAGCAATTTATAACACTCCACTTGATGACTCGATGTGCCAGCTGCATGAATTAAGTGTGATTATGCCTGTTAAGACCACACTGATTCCTAAACACACTGCTAAAGTTGCCTAGGAGTAGATGGGTTTATACTAAAGAAACTATAAAAGTGGTTTTAGAAATATTTAAAAATCATACTGTGTAAGCAGAAAGCATACTTATTAATATTATTTTATTATCAACACTAATCTAGGTAAAAATTACAAGTCAAACTGATTTAATATAATTTATTAAATTAATACACTAGTACGACTAAATAAAAAATGTCATGAAATATCCCATAAAAAAACTACCACTATTATCTATTTGTATTCTTTCGTACATATTAAAGGAAATTGGTTAACTTTTTAAATGAATCTATTCAATCAACAGAAAATAGTATTATAGATAAATAAAACTAGTAAAATAACAGTTTTCAATGTAAGGTCGTATATAGAAAGTTTCATGATATATGATTGCAGTTTATTTTCTATTACGATTAGGTGGGTTAAATTAATTGAATAAATATTTATTTATTTTCTAAAATATACTACATATTTTCTTCAATATAAAATATATATTGGAATATAAATATAAAATATTTTGTGTTCAATTGCATACAAAACTATTAAAATGTTTGTATTGTGATAACATAGTCCATTCGCTTATCATTATGAATATAGCAATTTGTCATTGCTAATTGGACATTAATTAAGTTGCATATCGTATGCAATATATATTTTACTTTTGGTTCTACATATACTTAACCAGCTTATTCATCTTTATCAAAATACTAACAACCTGTTTTTACTAATGCTGGCAGTTGGATGAATCAGTTACAATAAAGTTTATCAACCGTCCAATAACATTTGTTAGTTAATAATAAATCAAGTACCTGTGATAGTGTTTTTTGTTGCGATATAAAATAAATTTACAGAGCCAACGAACACAGAAACAGTTCAATCAGCTTCTGTTCTCCCGGTTTGTTTTTGAAGATAATCCCTCGCCGGGCTAATAGTTTATTTCATATCCCATGTTTAGAGTGAATTGAGTGAATACACAATACAACCCTTATAATGTTTTGTATCGGAAACATAAGTGGTAAAAGAATTAAAATCCTGAAAACATTTTATGGGGTTAGTTTGTAAGTAACTGTAGGAACAACGAAGTTATAATCCTAACTTCAATACCAGTATTGGATGGTACATGTTAAAGTGAACAAATAAATATGGGAAGTGTGGTGTGATTGATCTGAACGACAACAATATTACGTTTAAGAACTTTCTATTTACTAAACAAACAACAATTTCAACCAAACAAAAAAATATAGCTCCTTAACATTAATTAGTTATCAGAAACTGTTGCCGTTTTTCTGTTTTATTTGTATTAACAGTAAACAAACAGCATTTTTTGTGTACTATGGTCCAAGTACGTTAAACAGAATAAGAGGGTGAACTGTTGTATTTGGGGGTGACTATAGCCAACACTTATGTGGTTTGTATGTTTATCAAAATTGTTTTAAAGAGGCTGAATTGCTATAAACCCGCCCGCCCTCTCATACACGTACAGTGTGTGGTACCCACACGGCCATACAGCTAAGGGGGTTTCTACCCACACACCCACCCATACACGTGCAGTGGTAGTGACCCACCCATCCATACACATGCAGTATGTCAAAAAACATAGAATTTAATTGATGGAACCTTTTCAAATAACCACTAATTCAAGATTTTAAATGGTTTATCAATATAATATACTGTGGTAAATAAATATGCGAAAATGTATTTTGAATCAAAAAAGAAACACTTTCAATTTTAACTCAATTGCTGTTATCAAACATTTATTGTATTTTTACTATACGCCCTTCAGTTCAATATAGTTGAGTACGTTCACGCGCCTACTTCCTCCCCATTCGATCGCCGGAGTCAGGGTTCCCGTATTGGCACTAAACACCCTCTCTCAGCCCCAAGGGTTCTCTGCGCCTCAAATTGCTTTAGTTTTCACCCTCCATTCCCTGACCTGAAATAATACGTGGCTGATCTTTAGATGGGCTTTTGTTAAATATAAATAAAAATAACCCCTAAATTTCTCATTCAGTGTTTTATCTTAATATTTAGAGGTCTTTGAATATATTTACAGTCCATATTAATAAATTATAATTTGAATTTGCATTAGTACGTATGAGTATATAATCTTCATTTTAACAAACATTCAGTAAAAATTTGTTATAATAATTGATTTTTACTTTATTGACTAACGTATTATACTTATACATACTAGTGAATTATACTGTATAGTTATTCACTAGTCGGCATTTGTTGGCCAGTGTTGTAACCCAATATAGGATCAGTGTTGTGGAGATTGTAGGCGATAGGTTCAATACTAGGTCCACTTAAAGGTTGCCATCAACGTGGACATTACTAGAGTCTGGGGTCCGTGTTGGGTGGCAGTCAGGTTCCATATGTTATGTAGGGAAGAGAACTAAACATAAGGCTTAGTCAGTTAGCTGAAAATCATACCAATATTACGTGGTTCGGATTTTACAAAATGTTGTAGGTCCTCTAAATATCCTGGTTATTGGGTTATTGATAAATGGCTCCTTCCAAAGGACAGTGGACCTGAGCTAGCAGCAATAACTACCCTAGTTCATATATGCTCATTACACTTATTCGCCTCTCATATTCACCAATGCTACGATATGTGTATTAATAATTAATAATAATGATAAATAGTTTTTGGTTTTGATAAAAAATGCCAATCTTTTATAATAAATATGTATGTCTCAATAAACTCACAAAAATTCAAGTGAAGATAAATCAAATGAAATATCTTTGTTATTTAAGTCCCCTGAACACTTAAAAAGTATTATGTATAGTATCTACAATTAAAAAAATGTTAAACTCTTCGTGAAATGTGGACGATTTTATTTATGAAACACATGACAAGATTTTATTTAAAAAATAATCCTTGTAATAACGCATATTAATACATGAAAGCATCCAAATCACTCCCAATATGTTGAACGTTCTTTTCTTTATACTTTAATAAACAACTTAATTTCTCTTTCACAATATTATTCCCCTTCATACAATATCCAAAATGTTTAATTTAAAATCACCCTTACTAGTGCATAGAGCGAAATGCCTTCAATATAATGCGTTTTCAAAGTATGTACTGTTTTATTTACCTTTTAATGTTATTATATTCTTCACTTCAGACTTAAACCATTTTAAAATATACCCATATAGTTCAGGTTTGAGTATTATAAATACTATTGGGTTGGGGGTCCCAAAATGTGTTTATTACTATGATGGGGGTTGGTGTTGTGGTTGTCTCTTTACTACATTTTTCTCACAGTTTGCACCAGTTCTGATGTAATTTGGAACAAATACTCTTAACTTTCAACTGTTCACCTATTGTTAGATCTTTACACATTTCATATAATATTAAACTTATATATTTTTAAGAACATTTCATATAAATAATACTAAATTGTAATTTTATCTACATATGAAAAATGTTATCTATATTTATAAAAGAGGATGTTTGTATATATGTTTGAAGTTTATGCGCTGCCAAACCATCCACCCGATTGCCATGAAATTTTAGGATGTTGTCCTGTATACTCCCGAGATGGTTTTTGTGAAGTTTGATGCAGATCCGTCCACAGGGTTCCGCCCCACGGGCTCCTAAAGATCCCATGTTATTCAAATGGAGAATCTGAATTGTTTACAAAAAACATATGACTGTGTGGTTTAATGTAGTTTCACTTGCCATAAGCAGATTGAAGTTCTCACAACAACAGTACTGTATATGTTTTGATTTATTGTAGTTCTACATTTCACCTTGAGAGTGTAGCACACTCTACTTTTACTTGATCAGGTGATCTGTATTTGGTGTTAACCTTTTTTCCTCGGTAATTAAAACATGTGGTGAAACGTGAAAATAAAAAATAAATAATTATTTGTTTTGCAGTTTACTTTTTATGACATGCCTCCTAAAAAATCTAATATTGGTAGAAGAAGCAAAAATGCTCGAATTCTTTCAGCTATTAGGTTCTAAATCAAACTCAATATTATGACCGGCGAAGCGGGCGGGTACAGCTAGTATGATAAAAAGGAAGTATAAAATCTTTACAATACATACAGGAACGTATAAAATATAGCCAACAATTAAAACATAAATTTGCAAAAAATAAATACCTTATTACAATTTGAAAACCCTATCTTGAAACATCATGATAAGCAAAAGTGCACTTTATCTCCACAGCATACTTGGAAGCGATCGACAATAAACTTGCCACCAGAGGTGTCATAGAGTCCTCTTGCAGGTCTCAGCTCGCTCCGGCTCGAGATTAACCCTTACTCAGAGCACCCCTCATCCCTATCCTCTCAATGTAATTAATTACGTTATTCATCCATGCTACTGGCATCGCAGAATCCGGCTGCACCGATAGGACTAAATCGCTAGATTCAAACAGTTACTTATATCTTAATTAGTTTTCATAAATAGCAATTCCGAATAGCTAAAAAAACCATAATCGTAAAACTTAGTAATCGTTAAATAAAAGTAAAACAGCGTGATATTAATATAGTTGTTATTGTTCCGTTTTCTGTTTTAATATATATTAAAATAACATATTTTTACAAAGAAAAATAGAGAAACAAAGCTGAATCTGGGCTTGATTTGTGTAAGAGATTTGAGTGTAAATAAACTACCCACCACACGTCCGTCAGTGTGAGTGCCTCCGTGTGACAAACATCACACACATCACGTACTGTGTGATGACGTTGTCTTTTGTTTTTAAAATGCAAACGAGTCCAATTTGACACCACTGGCTAAAACCAGACTCCTTTAATTAAATTTTGCTGAGAGAAGGAAAATTAATAATTCTACAACAGCAATATGAGGAAGTGTACTCTTACTTGATACATTTAAAAAGGTCCTGTTTATTTATTAGCGATAATTTAGTGTAGCTTTGAAAGACGTAATAACTATCATTGTATTAATTAGACTTACTATTAATTAATTTTAGTCTAATTAATGTTACTTATTTTGAATTGAAATAAAAATTTCAACAGTTTTATCTGCATAGAGATTATGGTAAAAAATAATTAACTAAAATAAGTTTAAAAAAAATAATAAATACAAATGTATAGTCCTAGTTTAGAAATAGTATCAAGTAAAATATTTGTTGCAAAATTATGTACATTAATATTGAAAGTGCAAATATGATTCGAATTGGGTATTAATATGGTTAAATTTTGATAAGGTATAGTCTCCATCTTATATTATTAATTTTGTATATAAATAAAAGAACTATTACCATAACCAGTGCAATAAAAGATCAAATCAATGAATACCAAAGTTATACAATTATTCATGAAATGAAAGTATATTGATGGTGTTTTACGATTGGTATTAATAGTATTTGTATGGATATCAATAAAGATTAATTGAATAGTTGAATAGTTCAAAAATTAATTAAAGATAATGATTGAAGAGTTGCTATATTATAATGTATTTAGGCTAGTATTATTTTACATATTTTATCTCAGGATGATTTTAGAAATATCTTCAGGATTGTTGCACTTGAATGCTCTCAGCTTTCCGGTAATATATTAACATTTTTTAAATTGTTCATGTTAAAACCAAAACTAATATAGAAGATGAAGCTAATAATACATTTTGACAACGGCTTAGTTTCAATATTCAAGCATTAAAATTATCACACCTTTTATTGTAGGTAGACAATTTATATTTAATGGCCTTTTTCGTCAATATATAATAAGAAGTAAATACTTTTATTTTTGTTTTTATTACAATAGTTTTATTAATTTAAAATGAATTGAATGTACATAAGAAACATTTTAAATTTAAAAATATAATTCTTTGACAATTTAAATTGATATGTCGAACAAGTGTTATTTTTATTTCCGTATGCCACATCGAAATTTCCTCGGCTGGAACAGTTTTATTTAAATACCCACTGTAGAATACAACACAAAACTTATTAAATATATGTATTTATGATTTTTTCATCTCTAAGAGGCCAATCGTAGAGATATGGGCGACTATGAGGCGTGAATGAGTGTGATGAGTGAAGATGAACGAGTGTAGTCATTGTTACTATCTGAGTTCGACTTAGCTAAGAAAGGACTATTTATTAATAGCCCAATAGCCAGGGCAACTATGGGACCTACAGCTTTACGTGGAATCCGAACCACGTAGTGTTGGTCTGATTTTCAGCTAACTGACAAGTCTGACACTCAGTTCTCTCCCCTACACAACATCCGAACCTTGACTACCATTCAACACGGACACTCCAGACTTCCCTAGTAGTATCTACGTTGATGGCAACCATTGAGCGGACGCTGTGTCGGTATTAGGAGAATCGAGCATGGAACCTATCGCCTACAATATCCCAAACACTTTGTCCCCAAGTAACTGGGTTACAGCACTGCACCACCAGTGCCGACTAATTAATTAATTATTGGGGAAGAAATTACATATTATTTGTTTAAATTTAAAAAAATATATAATGATTTTGAATAAGTAATACCACGAACCCAATTCTTAAAATTCTTGTAAATTTCTTGCAAAATAAACCCAATACATGCAATAATCTAAAATGAAAATTAATCAATGCTGAAAAGTTGTGTGACATTCAAAAACGTATTCCTCCTCTCACAATTTTACTCACTTAGTATGTTACCGTTTGAATTTAAAAAAAAAAGATGAATTAATTGTTCAAGTTTGAAAGATGAATCTCTTCTCCTTACCAGATGACGGCGCGTGAGTGAGTGTGCGCGCCTGCTGGTGACAGGGTGATGTACCGGTGACCCGCCCACCCCTTGTCGGTCCACTGGTCACTCCACTATTTATTGCACACACTACATCCTCACATTTACATCTTACAACCCTATGGAAATGTATCACCTTTGTTTATCGCTACCCCATGCTACACATTTCTCTCATATACTGAGTAATAAAGCGTATTATTAACAGTTCTCAGGACGACTTTAGGGTTTCAGCTCGAAAAGAAGAAAATGCAATATATCAATAGCTATCATTATGAAACAATACCAAGTATTCAAATTTGTTAGAAAATAGTACAGTAATACATAAATGAGGCTATAGAGATGATAAATGGATACTGGAAACAGCAGTTTTGTTAGGTATTATTCAATATCTGCATATGTTGTTAACAAAATATAGAAATACTGATGACAATAATTATGTTTATTTTCAAAGAGAAGTCTAAATGAAGGATTTTTTCAGTTAATTCACTACCATAACCATAAATTAGGTCAACCTAATTTTTTTCGGGCCGAATTATAAATTCATCTTTAGCATTAAAAAACAAGTAAAATTTAAACAAGTTTTTTGGGACAAAAAGTCCAATGTAAAACAAATTGGGTTTTTGACTATCACATAAAAAATAATTTTTGTTTTTTAAATTTTTCGTTAAAAACGATATTCCGCGGTTAAAATCCACTTTTTCAAGAAGTATAAACTCATACTTCGCCACAATTTGAACAAGAAATCACATTTTTATAAGCGTCCAGAAAGAGCATAATTACCAGTACTTGTTTCAATGGTCAACCATTGGCCGATCTGATTGAATTAATGTTTGTGACAAATAGGTTGGATGTTATGGAAGACTCTGTTGGTAACCAAGAGCCAATCAAGGGTGTTGGTAAAGTGCTTTAACGCAGGGAACATATCAACGTGGAAAGTTGTCGCTGGAGATCGAACAGAACTTGAAAGCAATCTAGGGGAGACTGGCTGTTGGGTGAATGACAATGACTAAGATTTGGATAACCACTAAGTGTCGAATTAGGGGCTTAAAGTAATACTTCATGAGTCAAATATTGCTCTTAACTACATAATAAAGACTATACTCGAAAAAAAATACTCTAAGCATAAATAAAAAGATGTCTGTACTTCATAGTTGAAGACGTCTATTCAGTAAAAGTATTATTATATTATGATTTATACTTACATCCCACGTAGCTTTTGTTACTCTAACTATTTATTGGGGGGTTGTCTCAATATGTGTGTGACCGTTACGTTTTAGGGTTGGCCCCATCTACCAACTGGTTTCATTGGCCAGTGGAAGGGTCGGCGGAGTGTAGGGTGAGTAAGATGCCAACAAAAAGTCACTTCTAGCTTTATTGGATTTCGTTTATAATAAATATAATGCATTGTAAGATTGTGATTGACGTTTTATGTACTGTATAACTGAATTTGTTTCTGTTTCCATTTCTAAAAATATCTTTTGTTTCAATTGCTATTACATAGATAAACTATTAAAATTCAAATGAAAACTATTTTAATAAGTATTTGTTCTGTTAATCGTTACCAGCATACGTTTGTGTTATTTTAAATGTAGGCAACGGTGAAAAATTATATTCACGTTTGAGTCGTCTGCATGTTCTTACGTGTACAAGAAGATCACCAAGCTCATTCCAGCTCAATGTACCCTGACTCAACTCTCCCTCAACCCTAGCCCCAAGCACATTAATTACATTATCCTCCAGCCCAATGTAGAGTACTAGCATTGAAAATGCTGTTTAAATAACTTGAGTTGAAAAGTCAATATTTATATATAGCTTCCTCAATTAATATATAGCAAACGTCTGTCATTGATTTTAAAAGCATTATTTTAAATGAAAACTTATTTTATTATTTTAATTTATATTATTTATTCAAAATTAAATATGTTTACCTCATTACTTTGACAGGTATACATGCAAGAAGTAATATACAAGCATACTTTAAACTAGTGCGAGCTAAACCATGTTGTCATCTTTATCAAAACTATAAGCAACTGGCCATAAATATGTATTGTTAGCAGCCCAAGTTTAGAATCAATAAAACAGTATGAAGAACTTGCTTTAGAATAATTATTATAAAACAGTTAAATTTTAAATAGTTGAATTGTAAAGATACAAAATTGTAAAAAGATAGCCAAAGAGATGTCAGGTGAAATAACACCACTTTTATTCGTTTAGTAAAAAAGAAATATTAAGGTATGAGTGAGTATATATAAACTTACCAGTAACATAAAAATTAGCTTCGATGCCTTGACAATTAAGAATATATCAAATATAAAGAGGATTGGGAACTATTTTCCCCTTTTCTCATTAGCGTGGAAATACGCCCGATTCGACACCGGTAAATTAAAACTCCATACACTTCATTATCTTACTTTGCTGCCAAAACAAAAATAAATAATAGATAAGAATTACGCGTATACATGACAAAATAAAACTCAATTAGTAATGTGTTTCATTAATCACTTTATGTTTCTTAAATTTATAGGAACTAATGATTTTACTTAAAACTTTTTTTGAGTGTAACATATTAACAACATAAAACATTCTTACTATAGTAATACTTGCTTTTATGATCATAATTGAAAAAAGCAGTTGCTTTTCTTCATTTCAGATCACTTGATACTGAGTATACAAAATATAAAACTACTTTTAATACGGACTTTGAAAGTTGACCCAAAAAAAAATTATAACGTGTCAACAGATATTTCAGAAATGTTAGGTAATACAAGCTATACCCACATCCCATACTGAGTGTGTGTTTGCCGTTGCAGTTTAACAGATATCAGAGTTCCAGTAGTCAGGAATGCGTGACCACAGATAGCTGTTGTGTTCACAGAACATTTAAGTGTTTAACGTCAATGGTGGGGGGATGTATTCTGCAACTACAAAGCTAAATGTATAACGTTGGTTCCGTCAATTAAAAATTTTACATTTTGAAAGTCGAACAGTTTGAAAGTTTCAGAATATACAACTTTTAAAAGTGGTTTTGGGTGTAAAATAAAAAAAAAAATAAATAAAAAAACAGTATGATGTATAAAAGGAGATCATAATTTACTCCAGTCGTTCATAATTTTTTTTTTATCTACATTTTGAGTCCTTTATTAAGTATAAATAATTAAGTTATTTTAATTTGGTCTTGGCGTTTAAAGTTTAGTGTAGAGTGATTATATAATGATATTTACAGGCATTTCAAAATAAATGTTACCTGTTGCATGTATGCACGTAACGTCAGGGTGGGAGACTTACCTGAAAAAAAACTTAACAAAGATAGTTAGTATAGCATAACGCTTATTTTGAAAGTAAACATAAAAATATCTTCCAAATATAAAATTTTTTTCTAAGCATTTAGAACAGAATAGAATATAATTGAATACAGCAGAATATAGTAAAGTATAAATTGAAACGAAACAGAATATGCTCTTTAATGCAATAAAATACGTATTTTACAAAAATAAGTTACATTAGTCAATGCCTTATTAATTAAAAGTTGTCAATGAGAATCTATTTAGGTTCATACAACTCCATAGCCCATATGTGAAATCCGAAATGCAATAAAAATCTTCTTCAATAGAATGGTAAGAATTTTAGTTTTAAAAACTTTACAATTCTCCACATATTTGTTCCAAAACTTATATTTATATCACTTTTGAATAATAAAGTAACTTTATTTAGTTTTTCTTTCAATTTTTAATTTTTTTAATGTGAAAAACAACAAACGCAACGTTATTTTATAATTAACATAATAATTAAAGTAATAATTATTCTTCATTCGATTTATTTTCCATTCAACCCCACAGACAATTGCTTGTTTTGTGTAGATAAATAAATTTATTGTTTTTAATTCATTACTGTAAGCTATTCAAAAATAGTGACAGCAAATCATGATTGTATTTTTAATCATGACATAAAATTTAGTCCATGATTATAGACAGATAAATAATGTACAATTCGATACATCAGTTACTCGATATATCGATGTTTTTCTTTCAACATTATCGTTAGATCGATATTTGGTTTGCGATATATCGATAATTTGATATATCGATTTGTTGATAATAATATGTACAGGCTGCATCGACCCCTCGAAACAGTCAGTGGCTACGTTCACATGTATTACTGTCCATTAATCTGTCCATTAGTAGCACGTTACATACTGGGTGTTACAGCCTAAGTATTTGTTCGTCGGTGAACCACCTCAAACTGACAAAATCACCTAAAACACATTAAACTGTTCTATCTATTATATGTATCTCAGGTCTGAATGTTTGTCGTGATTTGTGTGTACATTTAGAGGTGGTCAGATTCAGCTTATTTTAAATATTTGAAAAAAGGAAATTTTCATTCTTTTATTTGCATTAACATAAAAAATATGTAACGCGTATTATGTTGAGAGTTTTTTTCTACTTGTGACGATGAGATTAGTCCTAATCTCGTTAATCAAACTAGTTAATAATTTAACTTAGTAAATGAAGCTTGTAGCTTTCATCTTAAACACACTGCATAGTGAATATCAATTATCGATCTTTTTTAGTCAACTCCTAGAGGATCTTAACTGTCAAGGTTGACTAAATGGCAATGACGTGGCCACACCTGGTAAATTTTGAACGTAATAAACATATTTTAATTAGCACACTAGACAATAAATATAATTAATAATGAAATATTACAATTCCACCATTATCAAAAAAAAAATAAATAAATAAATAAATAAAACGCCTACTCCGTACTCAATAATAGCCACCGTTTCATCTCAAAGTTTCACTGAAAAACATGTTATTTATAGAGGATAATAACTGTAATTCATTTAAATGTTTAATATTCATCGGTGGCGGTTCCCTTTGATGTTGTGTGGTAGGAAAGGGATGAGGTAACATGGTGAAGGAGGAGGGGTGGGGGTTAGTTGAATTAACACTCGTGTCGGTGTCAGTTCCCCAAGTTAAGGCGAGTCTGACAACAGTTTGGCTCAGCTTGATCTCCCTTGGTGAAACAAAATCATAGTCAGTAGTAATATTAAGATATTCATTTGTTCACACACTTTTTTTAATTATATTTCAAAATAAGGAGAGAAAGAACTCCTTAACCTCACTCTGACCATTCGAAATAGAGTAATGCTCTGATTCAGATTGAGTAAGGAGGTGAATCAGTACAATACAATGGAACATTACTGATTAAAAGAAAGGGTGTGGAGGAAGGGTAATACTCCAAAATAGGCATTTTTTAAGTTATATAGCCAAGTCCATAAAATAATAGTAATTCATCTTCTGAGCTCAAAAGGATATTCTAATGCAGCAAGTCAGCTGTTTTTTATTAAGATGTTTTGGTTTAGTTGAAGAAGAGAAATATTCCATGAGTGGTGCATTCAATACGGCACCATTCAAGGGCTAATGTCACTGACATTTGTTGCATCAACTGTTTGTTCAGTCCAAGCATTTAACTCTGAAAGCATGTTTGGATATATTTACCTAATCAATATCCAATGCTAAAAAGGAGTTTCTAAGTTATGAAGTAAATATATTGTAGTTGATGTGCAAATTGATCATGTTTTAAACTTTAAGTGGCCTCAATTTTTTTAATAAATTTTCTGAAAGTACTTAGAATGTCAAGGAACATTTTACAACAAGCAAATATAGATATATTATATATGACACAAAGTTACGAGGTTACGTAAAGACTAATGAGTTGATCGATGGAGCTTTGTACACGTCACCAACCCCATTACTCTCTGCGCTTGTGAGGGAAAGCTTGACCTACGGCCTCACCAAGACACCCTGTTACAACCCCATTTGTGAAACTGTTTAGCCCACTTGGCCATTTTCTTTACACTACCCAATTTTGCTGTACTGATAATTCTTTTTGTTTGTTTGAGGCAAGACCCCATACTAGTTCCCTTTTTCAAAATCTGATGGTATATTTGGACTCAGGAGAAAATCGCCTTTTCTTCCATGACCCTTTTAAGGGGATACATTTGTTACTAAACAATTTTAAATTTTCAATGATTTTAGTTTTTAGACCACCAATAACCCGTTATTTTATTTTAAAGCTGAAATCCTGACAAAAGGCGCTAATTTATTACACGTATATGCATGTCTTTTTTTGGATATTTTATTCCAGTGCTTTCTGAGCCAGGTTAAAAAACCTTTTTTTCATCAGGAATAAATAGGAGCCATTTTGGTGCCAAGCAATTGTCCATCTTGTTTATTGGTGAACTTTTAAGACTCTTACAAGAGGACTGAAGACTGAAAGCTACAAATTTATTGCTTATAAATAAGTGTAGTAAACGCATCCCTAGTGGGAGTTAAATAACCTGAAAGGCTTATTTCAAAAGGCAAAGGCTTGAATGTGAGAAGAAAGATTAGCATTTCAGTGAATATTTCCGGTCAACGACCTCAAGGTAGGGAGGTGGGAAGGGTGTGATAATTAAACTTTGACTCTCAAAGCCCTTTTACTTTTATGTATCTCGACGTGAACATGACTGAAGTTACTACCCTCATGTTGGTATATGCTCAGAACCTCAGTGAAAAAAATGTTAAACGTATTACGGATATATCAATTATAGTACATAACTACTTGTTTAGAATAAATAGCACTGATTATTTAAATGATATATTGTACAACAATGGTTCATAGTTTAGTACTGTAAATTTGCGGAGAGTTCTGGGGAGCCTGTTGAAATGTTATTTCAGTGTTCATGTCATCATTTATGTTTACTTTATAAGTTAAGAAATTCACTTTTCTAAATTGTACAAACATGTGTAATCAATATATGGAATAAATGTTCTTTTGAATTTGAAAATGTATTTTATCTCCGTATGATTAGATCATATTTTCTTATGGGGGGCGGGGGGAAGAGGGAGATGGGGAGGGGGAAGGGGGGATTGGTACATGAAACTAATCGTCTGGCCTTTAGTTTATGTCTTTTGATGACCTGGAGTCCTAGTAAAGATTTACATGTTTTTATTTTATCTGTAACAATAAGTTGACTATTCAATCTCTAATGTCTTTAAAGCTATCTAAAATACCTATCGATAACATTTTCTTACTTAAAATTAAGGAAACCGATCTCAACAAACCATTATAGAGGTCACCTGCTTTTACTTATTAGATTATACTTTTATATTTCAAATGTAATAGTAATATAACAAAAGTTATAAGTAAAAAGTAATTGTATTGGAGAAAGATAGTGGGTTTGATACTTTGATCATTAAGTTAAAAATTCACATATTTTAAAATTAAATTAAGTCACATACACAGTAAATTAAAAACAATTTGCAATAATATATAATCTACATGCACAAATTTTGTGTTCAGAGAGGCTTGTTTATTTAGTGTACATAATTTTAAGGATATATGTGTCTTATTATTTAAGAGTTTTAATTTGTTGAATTAAATTAAAGTTATTAATTAAAATGCATATTAAACAACATAAAAATGCAATATGATTAAATTTATTAAGTTTTTGGAAGTAGCCTATGTAAAGCAGTTAGGGGCCATTTCAGAATATACTCCAACAGTATTGTGATTGCACCTTTCATCTGTATGTCATTTTTTGTGGTTTCATTAAATTTTTTTTCAAGTTACCAAAAAGACTATTCGATTGTTTACGTTTTATAACAAATCGTTGTGTTGAGTTTCTTAGTTTTTTTTCTGGTTCAACTGAACTCTTTAATGTTTTCCCCCATCAACCTAACAGTCTCTGATGTGACAGTCACTGAATAAGTTACATTCTTACTAAAGTTTCACACAATTTTTTAATTAATCTACTACAAGATATTTTAAATACTAATTAATTGTGTTAATCTTAACAAATAAGGGTCTGTATATTACTCATTATTTAAAAAAACGTTGTAAAACCTTTACATCAAAAGTTCAGTATTTAACTTCTCTGGGATATATTGTGTCAACTGGTAATACAATTTTCTCTGGCAGCGAGAAATATTTGCGGTGTCACGTGTCAACGTAATTAACTGCGAAGTCATCTTGCACATGTAACAGTCTTAATTTGCACACCCCTCTTTATTAAATTACATAAAACTAACGTTATTTCTTCATAATTTTATTAAAACTATTGTAAATATTGTAAGAAGGCTAACATTAAGGTTAGACAAACACTTACTAATATCAACCAAACCTACATGCATGTATTCACACAGTACATCCATCATATAATTAGATAATATTTATAATTACTGATTTAAATTTTTTAAATTTAAATGAGTAGATAATTTACACTGTTCAATGAGTAGAATAACGTTACATTTAACTGTCTTGACACTTAACACTGTCAAGATTTCCCACCAGTAGTTTATTACCTAATTGTATTTCATTGTTGTACAGCTTAGCGTTTAGCTACAGATTCTATATAATCCATTAGTACAAACAATACATTGAATTCGTCTTATGTTTACAAGATACTTAATCAAACGTTACTGTGGACTTAAAACGTTAACAACATTAACTAAACGTTTAATACAATATGAATACTAATGATAAAGATGTTATGGTGACAAATATTAGTAACTACACTTAACTTTCAAAATTCGTCTTATGTTTACAAGATACTTAATCAAACGTTACTGTGGACTTAAAACGTTAACAACATTAACTAAACGTGCAATACAATATGAATACTAATGATAAAGATGTTATGGTGACAGATATCAGTAACTACACTTAACCTTCAAAATTTGTCTTATGTTTACAAGATACTTAATCAAATGTTACTGTGGACTTAAAACGTTAACAACATTAACTGCACGTTCAATGCAATATGAATACTAATGATAAAGATGTTATGGTGACAGATATCAGTAGGTCTAACTACACTTAACCTTCAAAATTCGTCTTATATTTACAAGATACTTAATCAAATGTTACTGTGGACTTAAAATGTTAACAACACTAACTACACGTTCAATACAATATGAATACTAATGATAAAGATGTTATGGTGACAGATAACAGTAACTACACTTAACCTTCAAAATTTGTCTTATGTTTACAAGATACTTAATCAAATGTTACTGTGGACTTAAAACATTAACAACATTAACTAAACGTTCAATACAATATGAATACTAATGATAAAGATGTTATGGTGACAGATATCAGTAACTACACTTAACCTTCAAAATTTGTCTTATGTTTACAAGATACTTAATCAAAAGTTACTGTGGACTTAAAACGTTAACAACATTAACTAAACGTTCAATACAATATGAATACTAATGATAAAGATGTTATGGTGACAGATATCAGTAACTACACTTAACCTTCAAAATTTGTCTTATGTTTACAAGATACTTAATCAAATGTTACTGTGGACTTAAAACGTTAACAACATTAACTAAACGTTCAATACAATATGAATACTAATGATAAAGATGTTATGGTGACAGATATCAGTAACTACACTTAACCTTCAAAATTCGTCTTATGTTTACAAGATACTTAATCAAATGTTACTGTGGACTTAAAACGTTAACAACATTAACTACACGTTCAATACAATATGAATACTAATGATAGAGATGTTATGGTGACAGATATCAGTAACTACACTTAACCTTCAAAATTCGTCTTATGTTTACAAGATACTTAATCAAATGTTACTGTGGACTTAAAACGTTAACAACATTAACTAAACGTTCAATACAATATGAATACTAATGATAAAGATGTTATGGTGACAGATATCAGTAACTACACTTAACCTTCAAAATTCGTCTTATGTTTACAAGATACTTAATCAAATGTTACTGTGGACTTAAAACGTTAACAACATTAACTAAACGTTCAATACAATATGAATACTAATGATAAAGATGTTATGGTTACAGATATCAGTAACTACGCTTAACCATCAAAATTTGTCTTATGTTTACAAGATACTTAATCAAATGTTACTGTGGACTTAAAACGTTAACAACATTAACTAAACGTTCAATACAATATGAATACTAATGATAAAGATGTTATGGTGACAGATATCAGTAACTACACTTAACCTTCAAAATTTGTCTTATGTTTACAAGGTACTTAATCAAACGTTACTGTGGACTTAAAACGTTAACAACATTAACTGCACGTTCAATACAATATGAATACTAATGATAAAGATTTTATGGTGACAGATATCAGTAACTACGCTTAACCTTCAAAATTTGTCTTATGTTTACAAGATACTTAATCAAATGTTACTGTGGACTTAAAACGTTAACAACATTAACTAAACGTTCAATACAATATGAATACTAATGATAAAGATGTTATGGTGACAGATATCAGTAACTACGCTTAACCATCAAAATTTGTCTTATGTTTACAAGATACTTAATCAAATGTTACTGTGGACTTAAAACGTTAACAACATTAACTAACGTTCAATACAATATGAATACTAATGATAAAGATGTTATGGTGACAAATATCAGTAACTACACTTAACCTTCAAAATTTGTCTTATGTTTACAAGATACTTAATCAAATGTTACTGTGGACTTAAAACGTTAACAACATTAACTAAACGTTCAATACAATATGAATACTAATGATAAAGATGTTATGGTGACAAATATCAGTAACTACACTTAACCTTCAAAATTTGTCTTATGTTTACAAGATACTTAATCAAATGTTACTGTGGACTTAAAACGTTAACAACATTAACTAAACGTTCAATACAATATGAATACTAATGATAAAGATGTTATGGTGACAGATATCAGTAACTACGCTTAACCTTCAAAATTTGTCTTATGTTTACAAGATACTTAATCAAATGTTACTGTGGACTTAAAACGTTAACAACATTAACTAAACGTTCAATACAATATGAATACTAATGATAAAGATGTTATGGTAACAAATATCAGTAACTACGCTTAACCTTCAAAATTTGTCTTATGTTTACAAGATACTTAATCAAATGTTACTGTGGACTTAAAACGTTAACAACATTAACTAAACGTTCAATACAATATGAATACTAATGATAAAGATGTTATGGTGACAGATATCAGTAACCACGCTTAACCTTCAAAATTTGTCTTATGTTTACAAGATACTTAATCAAATGTTACTGTGGACTTAAAACATTAACAACATTAACTAAACGTTCAATACAATATGAATACTAATGATAAAGATGTTATGGTAACAAATATTAGTAACTACGCTTAACCTTCAAAATTTGTCTTATGTTTACAAGATACTTAATCAAACGTTACTGTGGACTTAAAACGTTAACAACATTAACTGCACGTTCAATACAATATGAATACTAATGATAAAGATGTTATGGTGACAAATATCAGTAACTACACTTAACCTTCAAAATTCGTCTTATGTTTACAAGATACTTAATCAAACGTTACTGTGGACTTAAAACATTAACAACATTAACTACACGTTCAATACAATATGAATACCAATGATAAAGATGTTATGGTGACAAATATTAGTAAATACGCTTAACCTTCAAAATTCTGGAGAATTGTGGGAAGACTAAGTACTGGTCTCAGTTGTTAAGCATCCTATTAGTATTTTAACTTTAAAAACTATAAATTAAGTATATGCAAACTTAGCCTGAGTTTATAAAAATTATTATATAAGAGGTAATGATATACTATAAATATTTTGTACGCCTCTTTTAATAATAAAGCGTTTGTACTGTTCAAATATGGTATTCAAAACATCAACTAATTAACAGAATAAGAATATTTCTTTCTGGACTATACTATCAATCACTATACTATTTTTGCCTTCTACTTGTATGGTGTATTGAGTGTGACATATCGCTTATTTTTAATCCCCAATCACACTTGATATTTTAAGAAATAATTCGTTATATTACAAAAGACAAAGTTGTATATTTTGAAATTTGAATTTCTAACACTGAATGTAGGGAGGGAGTGATGGAAAAAGTAACTGTTAACGAAGAAATAATAACGAGAATATGACGCCGATAAAAAACGGCATAACGTTGTAAAGTATTATAAAACTGTTTGTGGGTTAAAATTACTGCCGGCTTACTGCGTACCAACAGTGATGTAATAACCTTTATAAAAGTGAGAACTTTATGTACAAAACCGAATCATCTCTCCTCTAACCTGAAATACGACAGTCCATTGTTTTCCATCCTTAATAACATAGAACAATACTTATAGGATTATATTTGATTTTATTATCGAAGAGAGTTAAGTTACGTCCTCCGTAGTACATAATATTTTTTTGCAGTACCTACAGTGTTAGCTTTTTCCAAAGTTGTACTTCCAAAACATTTATTTTCACTTCAGGGATACTATACGACAATTGTGATGTATATACACTACAATATTAGCGAACGAGTTGTATTATTAATACTTTCCATTACTGATAGTTATTAATAACTATTATTTAAAAATTATTTTTGTCGTGGAAAAATTACGTGACATCACATATGGTATAACAGGCTGATATTGTGCTAACATTTAATATGGTATTTTCTGTATATGTGGGTGGGTGGGCCAGTTCCATTGTACATGTCTGGGTGGGTGGATGAGTGGTCCAATATCACTGTACATGTATGAATGGGTGGGTGAGCAAATACCACTGTGCACGTACGGATTGGTGGGTAGGTCCATATCATAGTACGTGTATGTTTGGGTGAGTGAATAAATCTATTTCAGTGAAGAGAGTGAATATTCATGATTGGGTATGGCAGGTTCATATTGAATATTGAAGCCATCAGTGCATTACCAGTCAATACACGCACAAGGGCTTACCATGACAGCCGTAGCATCTATCGTAGATGAAAAATGAATAGATTTCTAAGTTTATTATCATTACATTTTATTGAGGATTACATTTTAGATTTTTTTTGCAATATGACCAACCTAATTACACTGCTTATAGCGACCCATTTAAAGTGAACTAGACGTAGTGTCCAAACAAGAGTAACTATATAGATTTCATTTATGAAATTTGTAACATTAAAAAAACTTTTTATTTTATTCTTTGAAAAATACATTACGGACATATTTAAGGATTGTTGTTATCATAAATCCCTACCACGTTACTAGGGTAACAATTCTAAAGTAAAACTAGTATAATTGTAAATAGATATACTTGACATCAAAAATGTATTAATAGAAAATGTTTACTAAAAGCTGTCTCTATTTTTTGTAGAACTACAGTCGACTTTTCCCCCCATTTAGTGTGGCGTAAAAGGGAATATTTTACGAGGCTGAACGTGTGTTTGGTAAAGTCCCCTGTACCATTAACACCTTCTACAAGTTTAGCCATTTGTCTATTATGGATATAACTGTTAAAGTTTAAACTATAAAAAAATAATTTTTATAGATTCGGGTGATCATATGTGTTGATTACCATCAAAATTGTAGTGAAACCTTTTTAAAGAAGGTATTATATGATTGACATATTGAACGTCGGCAAATGCAAAATATTGGAGATTATATGAGGAAAATAAAGAATTATAATTTCGGTTATGTAATAAAAATACTTTTTGACAAGAAATTAAGGTGAGTGAAATTTGGTGTGATAAATTTTATCTAACAAAATTTCAAATGTAAACTTTGAGCTTCTCATTTCATAGCATCGATAGTGCTTTCTATCATTTTAACAGCATAAACAGTTTAAAGCCAATATTTTATGGTAAATAATATCTATTTATTAAGAAAAATAGATTTAACTACTCATGGATTCATATTTAATTATTATTTTACCCGTGTAGTAATAATAATAATAATAAAAAAAAAAAAAAAAAACCAGTAATTGAAAATCATAAATTAGTTTATTCTGTTGGTTTTCAGTATTTTTCGGTAATCCCCAGCAAAATAACTGAATTGGATATTGTATTAAAAATAATATGTGGAAAACAGTACAACGAATATGTTCTAAATCGGATTAACCAGAGAATATTCCATATTAAACTGAAAACTATTGAATATAAATTGTTCGCAGCCACTAGTGATAAACTCGTTTCTTTGTTAATCCAAATTAAGCCACTGATTACGTCAAAACATTTGTGTTTTTACAAATAACAAGTATAGTTAAAATATTACAATCTTTCCATTTGAATATAAAAACATTTCAATATCAATAAATAATATTAAACTAAATATATTTACATAATCCATTCAATAAAATAAATTTAAAAGCACTACTACTAGTAGTATTGGGATACACTTTTACAGTACATTTAAAAAAAACACTATTAGTTCGTTTCTTTACCTAGCCTTAGAAAACCAAAAACATTTTATCAACGAATGAAAAATGTAATATTTATATATTTTAAATACATGTAACGCACATTCAAGAATATTATCTTGTACAACGCTAAATTTGTATTGTATAACGCTTTATAATATCAGTATTAAAGGAATGTAAAAATATTCATACAGATAAAGATAGAATTATTGTAAAAATGTATACACTTAACCCAAATTTGGTATATAATACGTGGTGCATTGATGTAACCCAACTACTAGGGGGCGAATTGTCGAGGAGATTGTAGGCAATAAGTTGTTTGCGAGGCCTCTTAATACCTAACATGGCACCCGCTGAATGGTTGCCATCAATGTGGACCAATTGTAGAATACTGGGGTGTCCGTGGAGGGTGGTAGTCAGTTTCCGGATGTTGTGTAAGGAAGCCAATTGAGAAGACATTTTAAGATGAAGGTCTTTTAGCTGCCCCGGTTATTGGGTTCTATGACTCTTTCTAAGGAACATATGAACTTAGTAACAATGACTACACTCAACACTCATTCACCTCTCACATATATCTACATACGAGGCGAGACATATATCTACGATCGGCATCTTAAATTATAGAAATGAAAAATGTTTGTGATTTTCTATTGTTGTCTAAACGATTTGTGTCTAAGCATTATGTTTTTACAAGTAAAACATAAAAATCTAAAAAAATAATTTATCTTTCCACCTAATTATAAAACGTTTATTGTGAAATCTCAGATGCATACTTAATACATATAAGACAGCATTAGAATGTCTACATAAGAATGGAAAGTTGCTTCATAATACTATACATGTACATGGAAATTTAAGTTTTGTTCAACAATTATAAAGTAATATAGTAGAAGTATTTTAGAATATATACAAACACTCTAAACTAATTTTTTTCGATTAGACTTAACAAATGCAATTTGCGTGAAATGTATTGACCCACCCACATACACCTATTGAAACTCCCACCCACCCATACATGGACAGTGATATTGATGTACAAATGTCAAAAATTCATAGTATTACTACCGTAGTATTATATTTAAAAGATAAAAAAGTTAGATTTTTTAAAACAAATATTACAGAAATGTATTGTAATAACAGAAGTAGAGTCAAATACAAATATACTTTTTAAGTAATAATTTATTTGTTTTTTAACGACATCAGTGCTAAGACAGTATATTTTTACTTTAAATATAAGATTAAGGTATAACAATTTTTTAAAGCAATAAACACGCTGTACAGTTTTTGAAAACAAATTATCTTAAACCTTACCACCAATTTAATAAAATACAAGCAATCGTCAACAATAGTCTCACAAGTAACTAAACTACAGTTCAACGAGAAAGATGTTGACTACCACGTTAGAAAAGTAATAACGGAAGTAGACGCTGACCCATTACAACTTACCGGAAACGGATGTGAAGCGAGTATATTATATCGTACATGTGAATATATAATACTGAGTTGGATGAGATAAAATGAGATTTTGTAATTTGCGTTCTACAAAGAGTTTACGGTGATAATTAAACTTTGCAGCTCAAAGGCCTCCCCTTTTTACGTGGATAAGGGCTGAAGGAGGAAAACACGGGTTGAACCCTACACGGAATGTTAATAGGTTCTTGTCTACGTTATACACATCCTCTCTGTAATTGTATACTGGCTGACTATTGTACACTACACACTTGTTTACTATTTATTATACTTTCTATTACTTTCATTACTTATGAGTTTATAGAGATATAATGAAATGTAATGATTTAAAAAGTGTAGAATAACTCGGTCTTAATTTTGCTTTGGGCTTATTGTTCGATAGCTGTATGGTTGACAAAATTAAAAATCAAGACGGATAAAATAAACTAATAAATTTAATTCAATAATTTTATTATATTTAAACGTCTTAAGCAGAAAATTGCACCTGGCTGGGCTCGCTACCAATATACACCACAGCCTTAATCAACCTTCTTACTGTTAAGGGCTGACCTTAAATTTTAATGGTTCTTTCCCTAATTGGCCCTTAATCTTTTTACTGTAATTACTGAACATACACATGACATGCATTACTGTTCAATAATGCAATTGCTGCAGTGTTAACAGAATATCATGCAAACCAATAGGAAAAAACCTGTCCTAGTAATATTAAAACAGCAGTAATATAAGCTTATCACTTAAGTAATTTAACAAATGTGACGATACTGCGATAGCTACAAATAGTGACAGGAACATCAGTCGTTCAATCTTTATTCAATTGATAAAATAAAAAATAATCTTTAGAAAATGTTGTGTATGGACAATCCAACAACTATTGATGCATGTCACGTTTATATGATTCATATTTTATTATGTAGTGTGTTGGGTTTTGAATTAGTTAACTTAGGCTTAAAAGAAGGTTATTGTTTTTACTATCAGAGTAGTATCAGTGAGGACTGCAATATCTTAGTATCTGTGATAGTTTCAATTTTTATTCTATGGTTGAAAAGCAAATCAAAACTAATGTAACTTTTATTTTGTATAGGTCAAAATTATATATCTAGATATAGGTTACTAATTACACAAATAAATGGTACATATTAAATTATAAAATTTCATATTTTACACACAATAAAAATGTAAGTAAATTAATAAATATAAAATCACACTTTTGCTAATTTTATTATGATAAGAACGTAGTTCAGAAAAGAGACAAATGTTATTCAAGTAACAAATATTAAAAATTGTTCTCTGTGTATTCATAAAACAGAATTACATTAACTATATTAACGTTTATACAACTTAAATAGTTTATATGTTTTGCTAAAATGTAATAATGTATTGTATGCTAATTTATGCAAACTTGCAACTCATGTATCCTAAAAATAAATGTTAATTGCAACCATGTAATTTAACTATTACATATTGAGAACTTAAATTCAACGGATGAAACATTTGTAATGTCTGCCACGATATACAGTATGTGCAAGCACGTGTCTGTGATCCTGATATTTGCCACAACACGACAATTGTAAGGACCTTTTTACAACATTCAACTACTGTTTCACTATCTGGAAGTGTTAAATAGCTGTTTATGTCCTTCTCATCGCCAGCTGTATTAAACATACAACACCAATTCATTTTCCAATAAACAACGGAACTTACCAGATATAATAATTGGAAATGTATTTTTAAATTTAATATGCTAAATTAGAAGTTAAATATATATATGATAAGTACTAAACCACCTCTGATGCAGGATATATATGATTTTAAAGTGTATTTCATTAACTTGATAAATTTATAAGCATTAGTCTATAATGGCCGTAAAACGATCTAAAATACCAATGGAGGTAGTTTTTAAACCTACGGTACTTTAGATTTTACTGACAGAAAAAAATCGATACAAATAAGTAAACCTCTTGGAAAATACATTTAGTAATATACAAATAAATAAGATTGAGGTTTTGATATGTACACTTTTATAAAATAAAAAAAAAAATTCGTAGCAAACAAATATATTTGTTTCCATTTTTATTCTATTAAAAGAAGTACGTAATTATTACTAGAAGTAAATTTTCCGTTAGCTTAACTAATACTCTCTTCATTCCTCATACACTAATCTGTTTCATCATTTCTATAAATAAAAAGGTTAAAAATATTATTCAGTTATTTGACATACATTTGTCAATCAAACACAATTGAATAAATTGGATCAAAAGTAAAAGTTCAAACGTGCTTGAATCTGCTTAAATTTTTAAAATAAATTAACATTAACAAATTATTTGTGATTTCTAACTGCATAAAATGTTGCTTCAATTAATATTGAAAGAGTCCATTAAGTAACTGAAATAAGGTCCTGTAGTTTAAACCCACACATTTATACCTTTCGATGTATTTATATTAAGATTAATGATGGTTGAAAATATATACTTCAAAACGTGTATGAATGCCTTTGTAGTTAACTGAGTCGTCATTCTTATCTGTAGTAATCAGAATAACCATAATATTTTATGGATACACACGAAACAATTTTCAATATTTGTATCCTAAAATGAACTACGTTCTTTTCAAATTAAAATGAGCAAAAGTGAGATTTTGTGTTTATTAATTTGCTTACACTATTATAATTTTTAAAATGATTAAACACTACAAAAAGAAAATTATTGTTGATTTTGATTTGAATTCCTGTATCAAAATCAAACACATTCTATTTACTATTTTCTGATTTTTATTTTCATTTCGCTACAAGTGGTACTTTTATGCTTTCTCCAAACTTCGATAAACAGAATAAGAGTTCGTATCGTTTTGAGTTACTTTTAAATTGTTCTGATGAGATTAATTTTTGTAATGTTGTATTATTTTGTAAATCTATAAAACTACTAATAATTATAACCCCTTTTTTCATAAATAAAAAAATGAACTATTTCTTAAGTTTAGTATTTTACCTGCAGTTATAATTTTGTAATATTTTTTAAATTGTACAGGTAATTTGCCTTTCAAACTTTAATAATAGTAAAATACACAAAAAGTAAATCACAATAATATTAATATAATAAAAAAATCCTAGTTCTAAACTTATATTTCTGCATACAATGTAAACAGGAACTCTTTCATAATCTTTTTATAATCAATACTTATTGAAAATTGACTTACATTTATCACACAAATGAAGGCAATAATTTCCATACCCTTTTCTCCTAGGCTACACATGAAACATTAATTTACTCTTATTAAATCATACTAAATTATTACCTAATATTTTTACATAAGTTGAAAATGTAAACTAATTATCACACACGAGAAAATAAATGTTAGTGAAATACCTTAAACATTCCCCTTACTTGTTTAAGAAGAGGGGTGAAATAAATGTAGTGAAAGACCTTAAACATTCCCCTTACTTGTTTAAGGAGAGGGGTGAAATAAATGTAGTGAAATACCTTAAAAATTCCCCTTACTTGTTTAAGGAGAGGGGTGAAATAAATTAGTGAAATACCTTAAACATTCCCCTTACTTGTTTAAGGAGAGGGGTGAAATAAATGTAGTGAAATACCTTAAACATTCCCCTTACTTGTTTAAGGAGAGGGGTGAAATAAATGTAGTGAAATACCTTAAACATTCCCCTTACTTGTTTAAGGAGAGGGGTGAAATAAATGTAGTGAAATACCTTAAACATTCCCCTTACTTGTTTAAGGAGAGGGGTGAAATAAATTAGTGAAATACCTTAAACATTCCCCTTACTTGTTTAAGGAGAGGGGTGAAATAAATGTAGTGAAATACCTTAAACATTCCCCTTACTTGTTTAAGGAGAGGGGTGAAATAAATGTAGTGAAATACCTTAAACATTCCCCTTACTTGTTTAAGGAGAGGGGTGAAATAAATGTAGTGAAATACCTTAAACATTCCCCTTACTTGTTTAAGGAGAGGGGTGAAATAAATGTAGTGAAATACCTTAAACATTCCCCTTACTTGTTTAAGGAGAGGGGTGAAATAAATTAGTGAAATACCTTAAACATTCCCCTTACTTGTTTAAGGAGAGGGGTGAAATAAATTAGTGAAATACCTTAAACATTCCCCTTACTTGTTTGAGGAGAGGGATGAAATAAATTAGTGAAATACCTTAAACATTCCCCTTAATTGTTTAAGGAGAGGGGTGAAATAAATGTAGTGAAATACCTTAAACATTTCCCTTACTTGTTTAAGGAGAGGGGTGAAATAAATGTTAGTGAAATACCTTAAACATTCCCCTTACTTGTTTAAGGAGAGGGGTGAAATAAATGTAGTGAAATACCTTAAACCTTCCCCTTACTTGTTTAAGGAGAGGGGTGAGATAAATGTAGTGAAATACCTTAAACATTCCTCTTACTTGTTTAAGGAGAGGGGTGAGATAAATGTAGTGAAATACCTTAAACATTCCCCTTACTTGTTTAAGGAGAGGGGTGAGATAAATGTAGTGAAATACCTTAAACATTCCCCTTACTTGTTTAAGGAGAGGGGTGAAATAAATTAGTGAAATACCTTAAACATTCCCCTTACTTGTTTAAGGAGAGGGGTGAAATAAATTTAGTGAAATACCTTAAACATTCCCCTTACTTGTTTAAGGAGAGGGGTGAAATAAATTAGTGAAATACCTTAAACATTCCCCTTACTTGTTTAAGGAGAGGGGTGAAATAAATTTAGTGAAATACCTTAAACATTCCCCTTACTTGTTTAAGGAGAGGGGTGAAATAAATGTAGTGAAATACCTTAAACATTCCCCTTACTTGTTTAAGGAGAGGGGTGAGATAAATGTAGTGAAATACCTTAAACATTCCCCTTACTTGTTTAAGGAGAGGGGTGAGATAAATGTAGTGAAATACCTTAAACATTCCCCTTACTTGTTTAAGGAGAGGGGTGAAATAAATGTAGTGAAATACCTTAAACATTCCCCTTACTTGTTTAAGGAGAGGGGTTAAATAAATTAGTGAAATACCTTAAACATTCCCCTTACTTGTTTAAGGAGAGGGGTGAAATAAATTAGTGAAATACCTTAAACATTCCCCTTACTTATTTAAGGAGAGGGGTGAAATAAATGTAGTGAAATACCTTAATCATTCCCCTTACTTGTTTAAGGAGAGGGGTGAAATAAATTAGTGAAATACCTTAAACATTCCCCTTACTTGTTTAAGGAGAGGGGTGAAATAAATGTAGTGAAATACCTTAAACATTCCCCTTACTTGTTTAAGGAGAGGGGTAAAATAAATTAGTGAAATACCTTAAACATTCCCCTTACTTGTTTAAGGAGAGGGCTGAAATAAATGTAGTGAAATACCTTAAACATTCCCCTTACTTGTTTAAGGAGAGGGGTGAAATAAATGTAGTGAAATACCTTAAACATTTCCCTTACTTGTTTAAGGGGAGGGGTGAAATAAATGTAGTAAAATACCTTAAACATTCCCCTTACTTGTTTAAGGAGAGGGGTGAAATAAATGTAGTGAAACACCTTAAACATTCCCCTTACTTGTTTAAGGAGAGGGGTGAAATAAATGTAGTGAAATACCTTATACATTCCCCTTACTTGTTTAAGGAGAGGGGTGAAATAAATGTAGTGAAATACCTTAAACATTCCCCTTACTTGTTTAAGGAGAGGGGTGAAATAAATGTAGTGAAATACCTTAAACATTCCCCTTACTTGTTTAAGGAGAGGGGTGAAATAAATGTAGTGAAATACCTTAAACATTCCCCTTACTTGTTTAAGGAGAGGGGTGAAATAAATGTTAGTGAAATACCTTAAACATTCCCCTTACTTGTTTAAGGAGAGGGGTGAAATAAATGTAGTGAAATACCTTAAACATTCCCCTTACTTGTTTAAGGAGAGGGGTGAAATAAATGTAGTGAAATACCTTAAACATTCCCCTTACTTGTTTAAGGAGAGGGGTGAGATAAATGTAGTGAAATACCTTAAACATTCCCCTTACTTGTTTAAGGAGAGGGGTGAGATAAATGTAGTGAAATACCTTAAACATTTCCCTTACTTGTTTAAGGAGAGGGGTGAAATAAATTTAGTGAAATACCTTAAACATTCCCCTTACTTGTTTAAGGAGAGGGGTGAAATAAATGTAGTGAAATACCTTAAACATTCCCCTTACTTGTTTAAGGAGAGTGGTGAAATAAATGTAGTGAAATACCTTAAACATTCCCCTTACTTGTTTAAGGAGAGGGGTGAAATAAATTAGTGAAATACCTTAAACATTCCCCTTACTTGTTTAAGGAGAGGGGTGAAATAAATTAGTGAAATACCTTAAACATTCCCCTTACTTGTTTAAGGAGAGGGGTGAAATAAATTAGTGAAATACCTTAAACATTCCCCTTACTTGTTTAAGGAGAGGGGTGAAATAAATGTAGTGAAATACCTTAAACATTCCCCTTACTTGTTTAAGGAGAGGAGTGAAATAAATGTAGTGAAATACCTTAAACATTCCCCTTACTTGTTTAAGGAGAGGGGTGAGATAAATGTAGTGAAATACCTTAAACATTCCCCTTACTTGTTTAAGGAGAGGGGTGAGATAAATGTAGTGAAATACCTTAAACATTCCCCTTACTTGTTTAAGGAGAGGGGTGAAATAAATTAGTGAAATACCTTAAACATTCCCCTTACTTGTTTAAGGAGAGGGATGAAATAAACTAGTGAAATACCTTAAACATTCCCCTTACTTGTTTAAGGAGAGGGGTGAAATAATTGTAGTGAAATACCTTAAACATTCCCCTTACTTGTTTAAGGAGAGGGGTGAAATAAATGTAGTGAAATACCTTAAACATTCCCCTTACTTGTTTAAGGAGAGGGGTGAAATAAATTAGTGAAATACCTTAAACATTCCCCTTACTTGTTTAAGGAGAGGGGTGAAATAAATGTAGTGAAATACCTTAAACATTTCCCTTACTTGTTTAAGGAGAGGGGTGAAATAAATTTAGTGAAATACCTTACACATTCCCCTTACTTGTTTAAGGAGAGGGGTGAAATAAATGTAGTGAAATACCTTAAACATTCCCCTTACTTGTTTAAGGAGAGTGGTGAAATAAATGTAGGGACGTACCTTAAACATTCCCCTTACTTGTTTAAGGAGAGGGGTGAAATAAATGTAGTGAAATACCTTAAACATTCCCCTTACTTGTTTAAGGAGAGGGGTGAGATAAATGTAGTGAAATACCTTAAACATTCCCCTTACTTGTTTAAGGAGAGTGGTGAAATAAATGCTATATATTTCCCCCTCCCTTCTTCAACAGGAAGGATTCCCTGTCAGTAAGGATTACTTAAAGGACTGCACTAAGTCCTGTGATCCCTCTGGATTGATTTAGTATAAGCCTAGTGCCATGACGAGATTTTTACGTTTTTGTTCTCAATCCATCTGTTAACGCAGTACTTGGTAAATTATTTATACCTGTGATATTAACTTTAGCAGTTTTATAAATTTATAAAGAAAATATAAGTGAAAGTTGGTACTTTCGATGTGTTTCATGCACTAGATTACTATTTTGATCCATCTAATTTTTCATTATTCGAATGAGCTTAAATCACTCAAATATTGGACTATGCGTTCTCGGATATACAACTGCATAAAAATAGTTTACTTTTACTACTAGCATTTTTAAGAAAACAGTAGTTCAGTGGTAAACGTAGGTGTTGTTTTTGAACATGGCTGTAGTTACACATTACAAAATTGTAAACATCAAAATTACAAGAATTAATAAAATGTGAAAACATATCCTCGTATTTAATACATAACAACTCCAAACTTATGTATTATACACGTATATTTATTTCAGGAACCTAAAATGGAGACATTGATTGAAATCTATCACAAAAGAAAATTTGTGCAATATTTCTTTTTTGAAGATTACAGTTTAAATTATAAATATTTTACTATAAAACAATACTACCTCAAATTATTATTTGCATTTTTCCAAAAACTCACGTTTAATATAAGTAAATGAGATTTTTAAAAATATTCTTTTAAATTCTCTTTAAGTTTAATTTTTTTAATTTTAATTGGAAATATTTGATAAAAATTAAGCACAGTTTTGAATTTGTAAATGTGTGTATAACCATAGGACTCTCTTTTATTACTATAATTTACTAAATAAAACCATGTACTTCCTTCAATTCATTTATAAATATAAACAAGTACCATATAACCTAAGCTACATTGAAAAAAAATTACATAAAATATTATATTACACATCCACATAAAACTTAATTTGTCTACTGATCCACAACAAGCAATTTGCGTATCAATTTAAAATTAGAATAGTAGATAACAGCCTTCTATATTGAAATCACGTCCCGGGGTGACAAATGAAGCTTACATCAGACATGAGGGGTGAAATATGCAGGCTGGAAGAGAAATGATAATGAACATTCCAGCGGGCTACATAAATCGCTGGCGACACCAACTTGTGACAGTCGCTTGAACAACGGCACTCGTAGTGTATAGGTTGAACTGTATATAGAACGTAATTGTAGCCCCTGCATTGTATTTGAAAATATTATTTTCTATACTAATACATTTTTTAAATTGTTTACTGTACACTGAAATGATATATTTTAAGCTGACCATGTGATGTAAATGATATTATGAGGGTAGTAAGTTAGACGTACCAAAATAATGTTTTCTCGTGTAAAAAATTTGAGGATGTGCATTCTCTTTGATCTCACTGAAACACTGCTGTTTACTTGTAACATACTACCATGGTAAATGTTGAACATCAACTAATATGTGATAAAGGCATAAGGTACAGACAAAATGTATTTTGGTAATGAATAATACCATATAAACTAAAATTATGCAACAAGAAGTTAATCAAGTCAAAACGTATGCAAGGTTTTCTACTTTTTAGTTTATAATTAATTATTCCAATCAAGTTATGAATATACATTTCCTCTAAGATACTATTCATGTACGTCTAAGTATATATATATATATATATATATATATATATATATATATATATATATATATATATATATATATATATATATATTGTAATGAAAAAAGAAGTAACTACCTTACGAGCTATTCGGACAAACAAAGTTCGACATCGTCACTTCACAAAAAAGTGTGAGAGGTTTTTCAAAAACACACGTCTGCAGTGGGACGTGTGGCCCTTTGTCCAATAGCCCCTCCGTCCCAGCCAATTATTTGGGCATACATTTATTTTATCTCCTGTCGGCAGATAAGATAGAATACATAATATCGATATAAATTAGTTCAAAGTAATAGTTAAATGTTTTATTTTCATTTATTCTATTTGCAACCCCTATCAAGTGTACCAGGTCGTTTGACCGGTACATTTTGTTACGTTCGTCGTGGTCTGCCGGAATGCCTGAGACCGCTCGTGCTCGCGATTTGCTTACTTTAGTGGCCGTTGGCTCGGACTCGTTCGTTCCTTGTTCCAGCTTCGGTCAGGTTGGCCTGTCTCTTCACTTGTTTCTCAGTGGCCGATCGTCTAACCATGTAAGGCTTGAGACTCAAAAACGTAAGTGTTCATTTTGGTAATTTCTAATATCTAGTCACCCTTTTGGTGAAAATACTTTGTTTAAATGATAATAATAATCTGGTTTATTTGTTGTTTTCAGGGTATTGTTAGATTTATGTTCTCGTGCTAGATGTTTGTCAAGCTAGGTTAAAGCCATGTGCTCAATGTACCAGGTTACCGTTAATTTCTTTATTATATCTTGTTTTATGTTCAGTTGTAGCTCCGTATAATGTTTATTGAGCCTTTTCAATTGGAGTTACCGATTTACTATTCTTTTTTGTTCTTTGACAATAGCCTAGCCTATCTGTTTAGTTGATTTTCATTTGTAACATATTGCTTTCTGTATCTATAGCCTAGTTTTTCAGTTTGTCATTTTCAGTTCCCTATACGTATTTCTTTTATAATTTGTTAAGTTGTAATTGGTTTTAAATCTAACTTTCCAACATAATTATTTGTAGCCTCAAATTAATCTTTTATTGTCTAGTTTGCTCCACTCATGTTCTTATTTGTCTTTTCCTGCTCTGTTTTGTAAAAACCTGCACCTTCATATTTATTAGTTTCTTATATGTAGTATTTTTGGTTTTGGCTGTACTGTTTTTAATGTGTTGGGGTTTGGCCTTACAGTCCAGAGTCCTTGAGTGGGACGTTTTCCCTCAGCCTGCCTTCCGGGCGGAGTTCGACCATCCAAACTGCTAGCCTGGCCTGAGGACCATGTTGGTGCCTAGTTTCACCCGCTACCCTCTCTACATCGTCTGGTAGAAGTCTTCTGTCCTCAGGTCAGTGCGTTCCATGTTTTTCCCGGCGGCTGAGCTGGAGGTAGTGAATATTTAAAAAAAATTAAATAAAAAAAAACAAATAAAAAGGAAAAATAAGATGTTCTCCACTAGGCCTAGGCCTAGTAACGGGCCATGAACTTGAACAGTGATTTAATGAAACAGCCATGGGGACATTGATATATACATTTAAAATTTAAGAAAAAAAAGGAAAAAAATGTTAATATTTATTGTTATTTATTTTGATTAGTTTATTTTTTGATATATTTTTTAGATTTTATATTTGTTAAGTCCCTACGGTTAAGTTATGTTATTTATTATTTATATGTTTAGGCCTAGTGATTGTTATTTATTTTTTTCGTTAATTGTATGGATGTCTTGAAGTGACTTTTTACTAGAACGGTACCGGGTTATATATTTTTTTTTAAATTGATTAGTTTTTTAAATTTTCACCAAAAGGGGATTATTTATTGTCTTTTACTTAACTTCCTATTCGGAGCTGCCCAGGGATTCCGGCGTACTCCCTGGCCTCGGTGGAATCATGGGATGTGGGCTAAATTGCCGGGTTAATTGGTGTTATCGAAACTTTTCTACATTTTCACTTTTATTGTTCTTAAATTTTCTTTTGAGTCTCTAGTTGGCTGCAGATAGGCCCATGTACTTTGTAATTGTTAATTTTGGTACTTGTAGCGTTTGCTGTTTTCGTTTTAGTTTGTATTTTCTGGTTAATTTTGGGTAGCTTGTTGTTATTAAGTGTGGTTTGATATTGTGGCCTTCGGCCGGTTTCTGAATATTAATTATTTGTTTTTCCTTGAAAATAAATTAGTTTTGCTCAGCTGCCGGGTTTTAATTTGACCCTCCAACTGCCACCCGTGATTACATCGCTTGACTGGTTTTGAGCCATCCCCCAGTTGGCACGACTTCCCGGTTTGGAGGGGGGATGGGTCTCACAAGTCATTATCATAAAAATAAATTTACAGTTCCAAGAAATATATTATTAGGCTGTTCTGAGACCAAAAGCTAAATATTAATTCCGTGGATAATTTAAATAGTTTTGTTATCTTGATCAAAACGACTTTGACAGTGGTAAAACAGTGAGTTTGTCATGAAAACCAAACGCTTGTTTTAAACATTGTTTTGACTTCCCGTTTAATGTATCTTTGCGGTAAGGGGTGTGTTAATGTTCGGTATATTCTGTAGATAATCTTTTTTACTTTTTACGATCTTTTTCAAACTAGTCTGAGAAAGATGAGAAAGTTCATAACTTACCTCTAGTACAGATGCAACATTTCCATTATATTCGAGTGGAAATGATTATGAACTACATTATAAAGCGTCTCTCTGATGAATTTTTGTTATTTTTAATTATCAACTCAGGAATAAAATGACATAACATTTTATTTACATTTTATCTGGTTATAAGATAGTCTAATACCTGTTTACTTTTACTTATATTTTATTGGTAAAATAAATTACTAAAGTTAGTAGAAAACAAAGAATAACTTGTACAAAGCAAAAGTTTAGTAATACATTAATACAATATAGTATATACTCGTGTATTATAGTAATATATATCGGTAAGCCACGGTTACTACCCTTAGAACAAGGGATTCAAGATGTTCGCGTGCACTGCCGGAACGAAGCCTCATCTGTTTCACGGTCTTAAAAGTGTTGCTTCCTCTTTCAGGAAATAGACCATTCATCCATTTCCGGTTGGTGGCCTTTTACGTTTTTGATTTGTATTTGTATAAATAATGAAACAACGTTTACTTAAATAATACAGTTGTTAGTTTAGTTCACTACAACTGTATTTAGAGCCTAACTTTATTTTGTGAATGAATTAGTTAAACACGATCAACACCAAATTGAATCTCATACAAACGATCATTGATGTATTATTAATAAACGATATTGCGCCTATTGTAGCAATCGATCTCGTACTCTATGGGAACAATCAGGTGATTATAGGCGTCCATTTTGTATAAATCTGTGTAAGATTTTATCCTATATTCTAAATCGTTAAACTTTCATCTTTATTGAAATTATTATAATTCTTGCATATGTTTTCAGAATTACTATATAAATATTATTATTGAAAGTGTTCAACTTTTTAAACTGATAAATAAATTTTCTAATTGTATACAAATATATATTTACATATATATATATATATATACATTTCAAGCAGTTTCCGAGTACATGTATTCATTTCATTGCTATTATCTGTTGAAATTAAGGATGTAGAACATATATGTATTGACTAATGCTGTAAAATATGTAATTCATACAGCAGTAATATTTATTTCAAAACCATAATATAAAACAAAGTTCTATTAAAATCCATACATAAACATTTACTCCGCTATAAGCAGTGTTAATAATACGTGTAAAATATGTATTTTACGGGTATTTCCGTTAGGGATGTGGCGCCTGCCCTTTGATCTCACCGACACACCGCACTACACAACCCCTCTGTAGCCCCCTCATTGTGCGAAAAACATCGCATACCTGCTAGTTGATTAATTCATAAACTAGGGCGCAGCGTTCCAGGGCCAAAAGGCATTTTTAATTTAAATACGTAATCTCTCAGCTAATTATCATTCTGGTAGTTTAATAATCGTAAGAGATATAAATTTAACTGTTAAAAGTCGATACATAAAAATAATATCGATGTTTAAAACGTAATAAAACCTCGTGTATTTAAAAAGAAGTTATTAAGTACAATAATATATTTTCGTTATTTTAAAAGAGGAGCCGATCTCCTTTTTACCCTTAGCTATAGCTATAGCCATTTTCCATCGGCTATAGCTATATCTAAGTAACATATTTAGACAGATAATAGGGTGAACCAGTAAAGTACGCTGGTATATACTTCCAGTCAAGGCAAGGACTCGAACACTTGTCCTATCTCTAACTCAGACTCAAAATACAGACGCCCTAGACTTCTTGGCCTCCGGTTCTTCCCCTAATACATTTTCATATTGTACCATTTCCCATTGGCAATGTTTATTATTTATTGCAATAGTATGTTTTGAAACAAACTTTTATCCTAGCTTAATATTCCTAGGTCATTATTAATTTATAAATGATCAATTGTTTTTTATTCAACAAAATCAGCATCTGATTTTACAAATTATTTCGCAGTATTTAGGGGTCATTTATTATTTTATGTGTGTATATAAGGAAACACTTGATTATAATTTGAAAATTAAATATATTTTTGCAATACTTTACAGCAACATTATGAATTATAACAACGATAACTAAGTATATAGACAGGATAAAACGTTTTACAAAGCCTATTACCAGAATACAATGAGTCATATAAACACATCAATAGGGCCATTCTATGGACGATACAAATTACTTGATTTACATTTTATTCATTAATTATTAATTTCTAAGTCACCGATCGTAGAGATATGGGTGAATAAGAGGGTATATAAGTGTACTGAGTCTAGACGAACGAGTGTAGTCACTGTTACTATCTGAGTTCGACTTAGCTATTTATTAATAGCCCAACTAAGGGACCTACAGCTTTACGTGTAATCTGAACCACGTAGTGTTGGTCTGATTTTCAGCTAATTTTGTTTACAAAAGAAAATATTGTTAAAATAATGAGTCTTCTTAAAACATACGATACTGTAATTAAAACTTTACAATTATTGCACTTGACCTATACAAATATTATCGTGTTAGAAGAAGTGATTCGTCTGTCAGGCCGCCGAGTGGAGCTGTTCATCTCCCAGCTGATGTGAGGAGTGATGACGTAGCGGTAGATATATCGTGTAAGAAGGTAAAGATATCGAGGTAAAAATCTCTCCCACATTTCCACGTGATAAATGTGTGGTTTGGAAAACGGAGTAAGGGATGATAAGTTGTTGTACTCCAGCACTAAATCAGCCGAATCTTTAGTAATTATAAAAGTAGACATATAATGTCTTACCGATAGCTATTAAATTTTAATGTTGACATATTTTTACTGCTACTGTAAAGGTATGTATTTGTCTTAATTTTATTATCTTGTTATTATTTTTTCGTATAAAGTATGTAATTTATTTCATCAGCACAACTAAAAATATGATATTGAAATTGATAACGATATTACATATTGATAATAGTTTATCTAAATATTATACGACAAAACATGTTAGGTGATTTGTTTAGCTCTGTTGTCAATTAAGATATTAATACTAGAAATCCAGACAAGAGTTATGCGGAGAATGTCAAATGCTAACTATAAATGGTGGAAAGTACGTATCTGAAAACCTTGGATTGGTGGACAACGACAATTTACTGACAGTTTTTGGATATTTTACCCCTCCTAGAGATTTTTCTCTCTTATTAAGATTGGTATTTTATTTTCGTATATTAATATTTAATCTTCTTAAACCAAAAGGTATCAGATAGTACATTATAAGAGTATCTAAATAGATTGATAGGGGCGTATGTGGGTAGGGGGTGTAGTAAACGACCTATAAACTGTTTATTGACTCACAAATACTAAAGTTTGTCTGTTGCTGATTCAACTTGTGTGTAAACAATTAAATTGTTTAAACTTTACTAAATAGTAACCAAGAAATATTCGCTTTCCTTGAAGTGCAGAGAAGTATTACTTCTCTGCACTTCATAACTCAAAACCTAAACTGCATTACTTATAGAAAATGTGTTTAGTAGTGAATATAGTTGCTGAAAAAACCGATAAGTATAGTGATCCATTGTCATTTTTTTAGAAGGCTAGAATACATGATACCGCTAAGCACAGCTTTTACATTCCAAGAATCGTCTTTCCGTTTGTTCTAAATACAGTCGTTCAAAAATGTCCTAACCAGTCAACAGGTTAATTATATAGAATAGGGGCCTTGTAGATGTTTTTTCTGAACATTTTAAGAGACTGCCGGGAATATTACGAAACTGAGGAAAAACGGAAAATAATTTTTCTTACATATTGCACTGTGGGTTCTCAAATTATACGGAATATTTCCCTGATCACTAATATGACAAGTGATTTACAATATACCATTACTAAGCACGTAATGCCGAAGATATGCCGATTTCAGTGAGGTTACGTTCTGTTAGGATAGTGCTAGGGTGGGTATTGGTAGGTTAAGTTATGTTAGGTTTGGTTAGGTTATGTTAGGTTTGATTAAGTTACATTCGGTTAGGTTATGTTAGGTTAAGTTAGGTTGTTATGTTTGTTTAGGTCATGTTAGGTATGGTTATGTTAGACCAATGAAATTTTAAGGGGCTGAACCAACTATGCTATAAACCAATTAATAATGAGCTAACTAATCCTAACATAACCTGACCAAACCTAATATATACCCAAACTAGCCCTAAACGAACAGTACGTAACCTCACCTAAATCGGCACATTTCCGGCGCTAACGTGCTTAATAATGGTTCGATTGTAAAACCTTGTAATATTCGTGATCAGAGGAAAAATTTGCAAAATTTTAGTACCCACATCACTATATTTAGGGAAACAAATATTTTTCCGTTTTTTCTCAGTTTTAGAGTTTTTCTGGCTTTTCCTCTGAAAAGCCCATAATATTCTTGTTTCTTGGCTATTTATCGACAATTAAAAATATTTCTATCCGATAAATAAACAAAGTCCCTGTTATAAATAATTACCCTCACCGCTCATGAACCGACTACACTAATCCCCACAGCCCCACAACAGTAGCATAATTCACCAAAGTTTGTCTCAAACAGATGATATCCGTAGATGAAATATTGTACTTATGTCCTCGAAGATATGTGCTCATTTATTTCTTAATATCTAGAAGTCAATAACGAGCTAGAATTACAGTGATTCAACTTAATACATTCTTCCATTAATACGACTCCGGATCTGGAACACTTTTTCAACGATTATAAATTCTATTCAAAATTAAGATTTACTATAGAAAATCAGGTTTAAATACTTACTGCTGTTTGTTTTTATTAGTTAAAGACAAATTTTCAAACTTTTTTACCATTTCACGTAGGCTACAGTTTGATTACTTAAAAAAACTTAACATTTGTTTAATTAATATTAAAAATAGCATTACTATATAGAGAAGCGTGACTACTTTTCCTTATTCAATGAAACTGTTGAATGCAAAATAAAATAATTTAGTCCCCGATAAAAACAAATTGGAGGGGACATTGTGAAGCTGGGGAACAAAGGGCCACGTCCCACTGCAGACGTGCGTTTTGTAAGGCTGCCCTCACTTCTTTGCTAGGGACAGGTTGGAGTACCTGTTTTTTTCTCAAGACCACTAGTCGTTATTATATATAGAAAAGCTCCAAACAGCTATATATAAAATTAAGCCATGCGTAAAAATGTATCACTCTCTTACAACAACAGGTAAAAACTGCAAAAAGGTTTTATAAAAGTCTGGAATAATTATTTCAGATAGCAACGTATAAAATCTATGAGGAAACAAACAAATATAATATAATAGAACACTAGTTATAATCTTAAAACCAAATTTATAAAGTATGTTTTTAAAACTCATCAATTATTTTCGAGGGAAATGTCTTGCTTTTAAATGTTCCACGACATTTAGCAAACATTTTTTACGAAGAGGTAGGTAGGTACCTTAGGTGGCTAATTTGGTCTCTCTTGGTTCCTAGAGGTAACTAATAATAAAATAAGTGTTTTGAAAGGTGTAACCAATAATTATTTTATAACTGACGTCTGAAAAAATTTCGAGTTGATATTTGTAAAATTATCTTTGGCCGGAAAAGTAGATTAATAAATCATAACATGTTTATTGATAAAGTTTACAATAAATGAGGGAGTTATTCTCCGTTGTGCTCGGGACTCTCTCTCATGCCAACAGCAAAGCATTCACTCTGCTACTCGTGGCGACAGTGGCGGCGAAACGTTGAACTAAACTCCATCCAGCGCCGGAGTATTATTTAATCTGCTGAAACCCTTACCACTGACAATACACCGTAGACGGGATGGAGATCTCGTCTCTTGAGGATTTTAGCAAGAATTATGGAGTCTTTCACTATGTCTTCAGATGTTCTTCATCGACTGATTTACTTAAGCCTTAGAAGTTACATCAAACAACTTAAATTCACTTTCTCACAGTAACATATTTACAGTAAATTTCAAACAATTTACGGTTTTTAAGTCATCTTACTTAAAAAAAAAATAGTATGGCCATCATTTTTACAGGTTTCGAAAATAGGCCACTATTCAATAGCGAGTTGAATATTTTCTGTAACATTTATCTTTATATGGATGAGCTTAACCAATTGGTTGAGACGTTCAAAATATATAAATTATTTAGTTAAAAAAGAAAAATGGGTAATTTCTAGGCATTGAAACATTTTAGAACACACTTTTACAGTTTATTTTTATTTTATTTTGGATCATATAATTAGTTCTTGATATATGAACGAACATTACAAATGTACACCTTGTAAAAGCATACATATTATATCAGTGAATTTAAAAATGCTTTAAAATTTTCCATATCAACTTCTGTATAAACTTTGATATTTTCACAATTTTGTTAGTTAATCTATATTTTTCATATGAGTAGTATCGTATTCCTTTACTATATAATTTTCATGTAGAGGGGTTCAAAATAAGCGCTTTCTTTTACACGAAGCCTTTGTGGTCTGGATCTCTTGTAATTTGGATTCACTGGAGCGCCTCGGATAAAGGAAGACACGGAACACAAATGGTCTTCTTTAGCCCCTTTAATATACTTTGCACAAAAAATATATAAACACGTTCCTTGAATCCCGTAATGTTTTAAGATCGTATGATGATTATAATTTATTTCATTTTAACAATTACCTGCTAATTTATATAATAATTTTATTGCTTTCTCATATTTTCGATTTATAGTATGCTAATTATTCTGACATTGCATTATTTATAACAAACAGGACTTTTCCTAAAAGTATTATTTTGAATTTTTAAGGGAAAGTTTTAAGTTAAGGATGTTCGATCGAAAATTATTTTTGAAATGGTTTTTTATAAAATTGTTAGTATCGATGTAGGTAATAGATGTGTTACGGGAAAAAATTCTGAAGAAAATCCTTATGGACATATGGCTGTCCAAAGTGACTAATTTGGCATTATTGGTAGTTAACTCATGAATAAACCATTTGATATATTTTATGAACATTTTGAAAATATAGTGGACAAAAGGTACTAATCAACCCAGTATATAGTTAATCTTAAAAAATATATATTTTATTTCAGTATTACAAATTACTTTTCTATAAATAATATTTGTTCAAATTTTGTTGAAATTTGTACAATCATCCTTGGCTAATAAAGTAGATTATTAATATATAAAAAATGCATTGCTAGAGTTTACTATAAATGAGAGAGTTACGTCCATCTGTCGAATTTGCGTGGTGGGACAGGCGGGGGCTATGAGGAGGGGAGGGGGAGGGGAATACATTGCTTGTTCGTTAGTGAGTCAGGATCTTTACTACTATTAGCGGCGGTTGCGATAAAATTGAAAACTAAATTAATAGAGCCCTAAACTGGTTGCCCGGACGAACTCTCCGGATGAATTAAATATAGCCTGAAGATGTATTTTTTTTAAAAACAATTAACAGTACATATACTTTCAATTAAAGGCAAATAGTGAAATTCTCACTTCCGTTCATAATACATTTTCATTTTTTATATTTAATAATAATAAAGTCAATAAAACGTAACAATTTTCATAAATTGACAAATAATTTATCAAAGGGGTTGTACTTAATCTTATTTCTTCGTTATGTAAAGCGATGTATATTAAACCATTATTCTATATTATATCTGAGAATTACAAAATGTAATTGTTTGTGTTTAAAATATCACATAATTATGTAAATACAACTAACTTATTGCACTATATTTAAACTAGACTTTTAAATACACATTGCTTTATTTTTATTAACTTTAAAAAATGTAAATATGTGTTTTCGAAGCTAGTAAATGAGCCATTTAAAACCTACACTTACAAAGTTATGTAACAAAAACTGAATTTATTATACATTTAAGTAGGAATTTGTATACTGTACTAGAATATATATTTATTGTAATTAATATTTTACCTTTTAAGTACTACAGCCAAAAATATAGTGTTTAATAAGTATTTCTTTGATAAAAGTTGTTTAGTTCTTCGCTATTTGAACAATAAAAGTACGTGCATGTAATAAGAAATGTATTTTAGCTTACTTTTAGTATTATATACTTAAGCCTTACAAATACACATGAAAATAATCATTTAACATCATCATATATTTTTTTATTAAAATAATTTAGGTTATGTGTAATACTTTTACAAAAATGTAGAACACTATTTTGCTAAAGGCAGCACAAATATACTGTAAGAAAAAAACGTTTAATTTATACTTTAAGCTTACTATCCGCTGTACGCAGTTTTAACAATAGATGAAAGAGGTGTATTTTACGGGGTTATTTCCGTTAGGGATGTGGCGCCAACTCTTTGATCTCACCGACACACCGCACAACACAACCTCACAGTGTGGAAAACATCGCATACCTGCCAGCTGATTAATTCATAAACTAGGGTTCAACGTTCCAGGGCCAAAAGGCATTTTTAATCCCCATTATTGCACAATAATGTTTTAGTTTAAGTTAAACATTTCGGTATACAATGTTAATATATATGACATGAAATATCACGTGTGGAATTTTAAGTGCATAAGGTACTTCTTTTGTATTGTATAAAAGAATTAAATGAATGAATGTAATTGTTGGATTTGTTTAACCATTGAAGTATGGTTGTGGAAAAACAGTTAAACAGAGGAAAACTAGCATAATTTTTCAACAAATAAACATTGCTAGAAAGCTACTGATTTGTATCCTAACCATAATTTGAATATTTATTACTTCACTATAAAAAATAATAAAAATATTTTTATGCATATTAATATTTCCAATATAGTGACTATATTACTATAAAATGCGCTTTTTTATTGTGTTTTCCTATTTAGACTAAAACTATAAAATTTTATGCAGTGAGGCACTATATTACAGAATTTTATGGATTTGTCTAATTGTACACTTTAAAAGTATTATTAAACACTTTTGTCACATTACCAAAATATTAATAAAATGAAAGTTGTATATGTCACTCTAGGAATAAAAAATCGTAAACAACAGATAAATAACAACCATAAAAATGTATTATAAACGTTACAGTACATAACACATTACTACCCTTACAGAAATAACATTATTATTTCATACTAGAAACTACAGCTATATTATATTAATAGTTGTAAAGAAACAGACAAACAGAAACCAAACCTAACAGTAAGTAGCCAAACCTCACAAAACAATAACTTGTTTTATTATCTAACCGAATCGATTGGTTCGTGTAATTTTAGTGCTGGAGTAATTTTTTAGTCTCTATTACCTTAATACCATATAATTTAACAAACGTTTTGGATTTTATAGGTCATATATGACTAAAACCTTGAAGATAATCGTTTCCATAAAGTTTTATTGGCCAAAACAATAAGATAATAAAATTACAAGTACTAAACAAATTATGATAAGTGTCGTATATCTCTGACTAAAGTAGATCCGTAAAATATATTTACAATTCTAATGTACTTTAATGAAATAAAACACAATAAAACATATTTATGAATGGTTGCTCTGACAATTACTATTTCCTTCAGAAGTGAAGGAATACCATAACGTAAACCTCTAATAGCGACATATGCAGTCTGGAAGAGATATAGTAATGAACATTCCAGCGGGCTACATAAATCCCTCGCGGACATGTGACACTGTTGTGGACTAGCCTCGCCCCCACTAGTACTCGTTAGTAAATTAGCATTTATTAAGTGGTATTTAAAGGCGACATAAATATATAACAATCATCTGATAAATGTCTTTATACGAAATATCTCCGCAAAAGTATTTATTAAGGTTCCTGATTTAAACACTTGGCCATTGTGATTTCGTATTTTTTATTGTATTATTATTTACAACAATTTGTCAGATTGGCGTTCAAATTTATTTATTATAATGATTTTAGTTCCTCAAGAGTATTATAATGTAAAACAATGTTTCTTAACCTTTGTTTATTTTTAACTTATATTATCATTACAGCCTATTTTCTGAACTTATGACATGATTTAAGAAAATTCTTGTTAGAGAAAACTTTTTAAAAACTAACATTGAATTTTATTAAGCCAACTCACAAGGACCAAACCCAAGAAGGGAGGTAAACACCTTTTTCGTCATTGAATGAACTTTATATTTTACCCGTTAAGTATAAATAAAAATAAATTAAATACATTTTTTACTTATAATTAGTTAAATTACATATTTGCTTAACGTTTTGGTAACCCTTCATGTACTTGTCTACTAAATAATTTATTATTAAGAAAATTGAATATTTTTAACTGTATTTGAGATATATTTAAACCCTAATCAATTTAAGAACAACTAAATAAATCCGTCATCATGGCTTAAACATTAAATTGTATCAAAATTAAATCACCCATTATGTGTATATAATTAGTTGTGCAAATTAGATAACTTTAAATAACGTAATAATACATTGATGCACATAACTCAGACATTGCTTTAGTCTACTTATAGTTAAGCAGAACACTTAATTCTCTAAGATAAATTGCACTAATAATATTATTTAACGCTAGTATAGTCAAAAAGTATTAAAATATGCCAAAATGTTTTTTTTTTTATTTTCAGTACTATTTATTACGCAGTTTTAAAAACAAATGAAAGATGTGTATTTTACGGGGGTATTTCCGTTAGGGATGTGGCACCTGCCCTTTGATCTCACCGACACACCACACTACACAACCCCTCTGAAGCCCCCTCAGTGTGTAGAACATCGCATACCTGCTAGCTGATTATTTCATAAACTAGGGTGCAGCTTTCTAGGGCCAATAGGCATTTTATTTTCTTTATTTCCTTATCCTCCAATTTTATACATATTTGGTGAATACATTGAGCAGTGCCTTGTAGTAAAGTAAGGTAGTAATGCAAAGATGTAACTAACATTAATAAAATAGTTTTTGTAAATTAAAGTTTATAATGGAAAGTCTATAATCCGCCTATGGTGTGCAGAAAAAATGTGATGAGTTCTTCGTGTGAGTCTAAATTAACGGTGAGTATTAAAGCCTAAGTAAGGTTTCCACTAACATTATTCATAATGATAATTCATTTCAACTACACGTCTGTGCTGTAAATTAAGATTAATAAATGTTTGAACTACTACAAATTTACTTGCAACCCACACAAAACTACGATTATTCCAAGCAATCTATTGTTAGGAGGTGTGTGTCACACAGACCTATCTAATTATCCCCCTAAAAACTTGAGAAGGAAAAAGGAGTATTTGGTCTAGAGGAAAATAGTACGTCTTCGTTTAGTGTTGAAAATTGTGCAATGGGGTGAATATATTGTGTAAGGATTCATAGTGAGGTTCATAGACTACATCCTTTCCCACCACAAATGGAGAGATAATACGGGCGTTTAGAACATGTCTGTCAGCTATTGGGGGAAGCAGTACATCTTGGAGACTGATGAATGGTGAAGAATGGTGCAATGGGGTGATTATATTGTGTGAGGGGATATGTCGAGCGTGATTCATAGACTACACACTTTTTCCACCACAACGTGAGAGAAGACAGGTGTTAGAACATGTCTGTCAGCTATTGGGGGAAGTAGTACATCTTGGAGACTGACATGAAGAATGGTGCAATGGGGTGAATATATCGTGTGAGGGGAAATGTCGAGTGAGGTTTCTAGACTACACACTTTACTACCACAACGTGAGAGAGAATACAGGTGTTTAGAACATGTCTGTCAGCTATTGGGGGAAGTAGTACATCTTGGAAACTGACGTGAAGAATGGTGCAATGGGGTGATTATATCGTGTGAGGGGAAATGTCGAGTGAGGTTTCTAGACTACACACTTTACTACCACAACGTGAGAGAGAAGACAGGTGTTTAGAACATGTCTGTCAGCTGTTGGGGGAAGTAGTACATCTTGGAGACTGACATGAAGAATGGTGCAATGGGGTGAATATATCGTGTGAGGGGATATGTCGAGTGAGGTTTCTAGACTACACCCTTTACCACCACAACTTGAGAGAGAAGACAGGTGTTTAGAACATGTCTGTCAGCTATTGGGGGAAGTAGTACATCTTGTAGACTGACGTGAAGAATGGTTCAATTGGGTGATTATATCGGGTGAGGGGAAATTTGGAGTGAGATTTCTAGACTACACCCTTTACCAGCACAACTTGAGAGAGAAGACAGCCGTTTGATACATGTCTGTCAACTAGTGGGGGAAGTAGAATATCAAAGGGTCAGACGTGAAAAATGGTTAAATTGGGTGAATATATCGTGTGAGGGGATATATCGATCGTGGTTCATAGACTATACCCTTTCCCATCACAAGTTGAGTGAGAAGACAGGTGTTCGGTACATGTCTGTCAGCTAGTAGGAGAAGTAGTACATCTTAGAGGCTGACGTGAAGAATGGAGCAATGGGTTGAATATATCGTGTGAGGGGATATGTTCAGCGTGATTCATATACTATACCCTTTTTCCACTACAACTTGAGAGAGAAGACAATCGTCCCCCACTGCCTAACAGATAAGTATAAGTAGTGGGGGAAGTATATACTATTAAGAGATTGGTGTAAAGAATTTTGCACTGCTTGCACTGTGATGTAATATATCTACTTGGAGCCAGTGTTGTGGAATCTTTAGGCGATAGGTTCTATGTTTGGTCCTTTTAATACTAACACGGCGTCTGCTCAATGTTTGCCATCAAAATGTTTCTACTTCATGTTTTCTAATGAAGTAAACAAAATAAACTAAACATAATGTTAAATATTAGAATATATTATGGGTAACTCTTTTCACTTATTCATTCGATTGTCTGAACCGAATTAAAATAATCGTACTCTCGATAAAAGCAAATTGGAGGGGACTAAGGTAGGCGGGGGACAAAGAGCCACGTCCCACTGCAGACGTGGAGTGTTGTAGAGGGGACAGGGTGGAGTAGGTTGTTTATTCGATTTTTTCGAAAATCTCTTCAGTGTATCCCTATTTCTTATCTCTTTGATAATTGTTTCGATATAAAAATATGCCTACAAAGAAATTAATATTCATCTTTTATTCAGTTCATAAATACATCCGCAGAAATCGAGTTATAAATAAATCGTACATTCGTCTGTAAATCATAAGTATTAATCAGCTTCGTATTAAAACATGTAAAACTACTTTCAAAAATATGTTGATTTCAGTATTCATCACAAATAGTTTTATATTTTTACCTACCATTCGAAAATGTTTTCGGCTAACAACACGAACATTTATGGAAGAGCCCTGTTTGAGTGGCTTAAGGACTGTACTTGAGTTAGAGGTAGCGCATTCGAATCCTGGCCTTGACTGTTAGTTTTTGATAGTAATATCACTTTGAAATATACTGGTTCTCCCTGTTACTATGTCTGATATGTTCCCCACATAGATGAATTGTCCATGGGTAATTTATAAGTAAGGTTAAGGAGGAGACTTGACTTTATTATACATTTCAATACTTTTGTTTAGTACTTCAAATAAAATTTTGATTTCCAAATTTTTTAAAACTATATCGAAGATAATAACTTACTTTTTTAAAACTTAGATTGGATTTATTTTATTTCTCGGTTTCAAAAATAATAATTAGTTTTTCTCATAATCATTCAACTAGTTCATGATCCAAATTCCATGAGCATACTTAAATATGTTATCCTTTATTACAATTTTACATCTCTTGAAATTTAGTCAATTCTGTAAATTACTCGTTCTTATTACATTACATGCTTTACAACAAAGTATCTTCTGCTTCTTTTTCACAACGTTTTTCTTTTCTTTACGAGGCCATAAATTGGAACAATAGGCATGTAGCTTCACTGCTGTCTATTATTTTTCATATTTGTTTTATCTTTAGTAAATAATTAAATGTTTCTGCTTGTAGGCCGTGGAATAATCGATCTCAGATATAAGATGCATTGGTGAACGCGATCGGTTTAGGGATGAAATTAAGGATCAACTGTTTTGGGCCATGAATGGTTGACTATTTCGTATATCGTATATTTACTTCAAAGCATTGCACAGATCATTATTTTACTGACTTATATGTACCATTAATATTACATCTATATATGTTCTATTGTATTTTATTACCTATTTGTTTCCATTATTTTAATTTTATGTTTAAGTGTAGTAGAAGACACAATATCCCTAACCTCGTCATTTCTATAATACTTTATTAATTAATTATGAGTTTTTACTTCATTTTTATTTTCAGCATCATTGGTAAATAATAGTAATATGATACTTCTAGAGTATATTAATACAATTTTCGTCAGAGAAAAATACAACAAAATGTTATCAAATATTTCAAATCAAGAACTCACAAAAAGTAAATAACCGGGGAGATACTGGCGTACAATAAACGTGTATTGTTTCCAGTCAAGCTGCGCCACTTGTGTCAGGACGTGATCGCTGAACATTACAGTATATTGGCACGGGATATTGAACAACCCTGCCACACTCTTTGTCTTGGCAAACTGATTTATGTGTGAATCCCTCCTCTTCTTTACCACTGTAGCACTTGTCCCGGGTTTATAAACTAGGCCTTGAGTTGGTGGCTCTTGCAAATAAGTTGCAATACTCCTCTATACTACTAATATATTTTATATAACACTATTTATAAAAAGTTAAAGTTAGAGAATAACTTATTTTACCAGGTGAAGTTATGGCTAAGAAGTCCTCTATAACATTTAATCTAGGGACCACCGTCCTAACACGACTTCCGCCCTACGGGAGTGACACAGAAGTAAAAACTGGAGTGGTTTCGTCAGAAATCGGACCCTAACCGGCTGTTACCAAATTGGCCCGATGGCTTCGACTACTCCAACTATTTTCTTTTTTTATTTCCGTTATGTGTGTGTTTAATTATTTAAAACAAAGTATCATTAAATATAGGCTTACTTATTTTAAATACCTATCATTTGTTTAATATAATATTTATTAAAATTTATTTAGGTTTTCCTTACGTACATATTATGAAATATGTATGTTTCTGATACACACATACTGTACTTGCTTGGCCCAACTTGAAAATTTGCCTTGAATACCTTGTTAAATTAACAAGTCACAAGCACAGTTGAATTTAAAGATCAATTCAGATATACCATAGTTCAGACATACTGAGCATTATTTAGTTTTCGTAGGTGCAAATAAGAGGATAATAATCTTGACAGACCGTAAAACAATAATCATGGAAGAACCTCCCACCGCACATAATAAAATTGGCAAAAAATCAAATCGCAAATGATAATATGACAGATTTCTCACACGCACAAATCTTGACAATCAAATCCATCGTACACAATAGTTTTGATAAAGGCATGAGTCGGTCATTATAAAAACTGTTTATACTAGTCACCATATTTAAATACTAACAGTTATTTATATATTTATATAAATAATTAAAACTTAGAGACTAGATTATGTTGTTATGTAATACATATTTTCTTTTTATAATTGTATTATAGTTGTTAGTTCACTTTCTGAAAAATTTACTTCTTTACTATATATTTTATAAAAAAAAATATATAAATTGATTGATTTTATACACAGAAATGGATGTACCTGCACTAGCCACTTGTAAGTTATAATTATTGCTTTTCTTATGAGATTTCTTATTATTTCTTAAATTAAATAATACCTAGCTAATACATTTATGGAAAAGCAGAACAGTTTTATAAATTTTTAATATTCTTCGGATCTCATACACAAACATTTTGCGTGTAATGTTGAAATAGAGAATCCCCTAAAGTGAGTTCCTTCCGCTCTCAGGAACTAGACCACTCAGTAGAGTTTCTTTCGTTAAAAACAACACATTGTTATAGAACATGCAAGTTCTTATTATAATTATTTAGGCTTTAGTAATAAATTTAATAAATATATCTTTATCTCTCATGGTGTAAAAAATATATGGTTTTAGACAGTTATCGACAGTACATGAGCAAAACAGTATTTTAAATATTCAGGAATTTCATTCATTCATTTTTAATGTAAAGATCCCGTTGATGATTATAGTAGCAAGAATGATGGAAATAAACAAGATTTTAAGGGGGTTTATTTTAAATGAATAAAAATAAATTTATGTCGTACTTTTTTTGTGTAAAATTGAAATAAAATTGTCGATGGTAGAGAAAGAATAAAGTTTATTGTTTTACGGGAGCGGAGACTGTGTTAGGGACGTGATCGCTGTACATTACTGTGTATTACCACTTGGAAAGTAGACCAGTTGACTTGTATCTTCCAATATCCTGCACGTACTAAAGGACATATATTGCTTGTTTCTTCCACAAGTAAATGAAGGACATTTATGCTTCCAGCAGAGTGTTCAATAAATTATGTACTAAATATATCCAAGAGGATATATTATTTAGGAATTATTTAAATTTCAATTAAATAGATATTTTACCCTAAACAAATTATATTTATAATTCAAAAGCCTACAGTAACCACAAAAATAGTTTTATTTCAAATAACTGTCACTCTAAAATTTTAAATAACACACTTAAAACTATTTCAAAACTGCTTTATTTTTATTCACGATATAAACCGAAAACACTCCCAGAAGTCCCCACGATACAAGACAGGTATCTCCAAAAGGCTATAAATTTTCATAACTACTTACATAGTAAATATGGCAATTAAAATTAAATATATATATAAATTTGTGCCGTTTTCAATGTTGTATATTGGTAAAATCTTTGAGAACTAATAATTTAGAGAAATTTCCTAGATTTGATGTAGAGTTTGAGTAATTTTAATCACAAACATACTGGTAGGTTATTATGTTTTTTATACGAAGTTAGTACAGAGTAGTATATGTACGATAATTGTGTTAGAGGGTTAGATCAAGTACCGATAAACATACTGCAGCAGTGATAAAAGGACCTTTAAGGACACAGGTCGTAAGGTGTTGACAGTGCTCATTAGAGACGTGCCGGAAACTGAAGTAGCAGACGTGCTTTGTACGGTAATTGTGTTAGAGGTTTAGATCAAGTACCGATAAACGTAGTGCAGCAGTCATAAAAGACCTTTAAGGACACAGGTCGTAAGGTGTTGACAGTGCTCACTAGATACGTGCCGGAAACTGAAGTAGCAGACGTGCTTTGTACGGTAATTGTGTTAGAGGTTTAGATCAAGTACCAATAAACGTAGTGCAGCAGTGATAAAAGGACCTTTAGGGACACAGGTCGTAAGGTGTTGACAGTGCTCACTAGATACGTGCCAGAAACTGAAGTAGCAGACGTGCTTTGTACGGAAATCGTGTTAGAGGTTTAGATCAAGTACCAATAAACGTAGTGCAGCAGTGATAAAAGGACCTTTAGGGACACAGGTCGTAAGGTGTTGACAGTGCTCACTAGATACGTGCCGGAAACTGAAGTAGCAGACGTGCTTTGTACGGTAATTGTGTTAGAGGTTTAGATCAAGTACCAATAAACGTAGTGCAGCAGTGATAAAAGGACCTTTAGGGACACAGGTCGTAAGGTGTTGACAGTGCTCACTAGATACGTGCCGGAAACTGAAGTAGCAGACGTGCTTTGTACGGTAATTGTGTTAGAGGTTTAGATCAAGTACCAATAAACGTAGTGCAGCAGTGATAAAAGGACCTTTAGGGACACAGGTCGTAAGGTGTTGACAGTGCTCACTAGATACGTGCCGGAAACTGAAGTAGCAGACGTGCTTTGTACGGTAATTGTGTTAGAGGTTTAGATCAAGTACCAATAAACGTAGTGCAGCAGTGATAAAAGGACCTTTAGGGACACAGGTCGTAAGGTGTTGACAGTGCTCTCTATAGAGAGGTGGGAAACTGAAGTAGCAGACGTGCTTTGTACGATAATTGTACTAGAGGTTTAGATCAAGTACCGATAAACGTACTGCAGCAGTCATAAAAGGACCTTTAAGGACACAGGTCATAACGTGTTGATAGTGCTCTCTAGAGAGGTGCAGGAAACTGAACTCTTCAAGTAGCAGACGTGCTTTGTGCATATTACACTAATTATATAGAAATGATTTTAAATTTCTTAGTAAAAAAGACAAATTTCTGTACAAAGTTACTAAGTAGTATATATATAGTCAAAGGATAAAACATTTTTACTCTATAACTTGTACTAAGCAAATAAAAAGGAAAATTAAACTTTGAACAGCGGTGAGTCATATACCCTAATGAACAATATGAGGACTTATGTTTAATAAGGAACCCTCAATCGGTTTAAGCTCAATTGAACTCAGTCAGTGGTTAGGTAGTAGAGTAGAGGCCTTTGAGGTTTCAGCCTTTTTTTCTTCGAAATGCATTATTTCAAATTTACTAGTATTATTTTTCAAGTAACTATTTTCGCCGTTAGTGTGTCAGGTTTTAGTGCAAGAGTGAACAGTCCTTTAGTGTAAGAGTGGGGAACTTTCTTATGGTAAGTGTATTCGTTGCACTTCTGGCATCATGCCAAGGGACACCACGAAATTCTTAAAATGACTAATATATTTTATTTTCTAAATTTCTCTTTTCTGGTGTTTATCCATTTAATTCTGTCCACTGTTGCTCAAAATATAAGAAATTTTGATATCGATCATTAATACAAGATTTTCGTGTTAACACGGACATGTAGTTTTAAATTGAATTTAAATCGATTATAAGATTGATCGGGTTTGAATAATTTTGGTTTGAAAAAAATGGTCATTAAAAACTAATTTTCAAAAGTATATACTTTGTTGATGTTTAATTAATAGTCCGAAGCCTTCAGATGATTAAGATTTGCGGCTTAGGAATAGAATAAAGTGACATTACTTTAAACATCATAACATTTTATAAATTATTTGTGTCGAACGACTAAACATTTATACAAGGCAGTGCATAAAAACTTTGTAAGCTTGCCTAGTTCCAAGAAATATAAAAAATAGTTTTATAATCTAAAGTTATAAATATATTTTAAATAAACAAATTTAATCACAAAAGTGTGAATATTGACAGTTATCTGACATGTTTCCCCAAGTTATGTGGTTAAGTTAAGAGTGTGTTAATTTAGAATACCTAAACTATATGTAAGTAACAGTCTTACTCTTTCTAATTGCTTGGAGCTTTATCATATGACATTTTTCGTACTCTATGTTTTTATGTACTCTAGTAATCTGTGAGACTTTCCAAGCTAAAAACTCTTTTTTATTTAATTTATTTTGACAACTTATATAGGTTCGAAAAGAATTTTAACTTATCTAATCTTACAAGATTATTTCTAGATTAAACCACTTTAACATCCAGTTAAATGCAACTCAATTGAATCTGTCGTTCAGAAAATTTACGAGTTAACGAAAGCAACATACAAGAAATAGCTAACTTCCTAATGTCACTACCACAAACATTATTTTAATCGAATCAGCTTTTTTTAAAGTAAATAATCAAAGTTCTGAATAAGGTCCCATGAATAAATATTTTCAAAATAAAATCAAACAATATAAGACAACTTAAAAAAAAAAAAAAAAAAACAGAAATACTAGTAGTATAAAAATATAAGGAGTATGTTGATTTAGTTAATGAATTATAATAATCAGACATATAGTCAATGCTAATACGGTAAACTGGATACATTTTAGTCTCTATTACTAATATTATTTCTAAACAATATTTTACTAAACTATTTTGTGATTGATTATTTAATTTATGCTCTGATATATTTAAATACATTGATCATTTTGTATTGCAAACCCGTGTTTTCTTCCTCGAACTATTTGGAAAGTGTATACAATTACATAATTTCTTATAGATTGCTTCAAAGCAAGGTTTCATTTGTAAACGATATGAATGCTAAGCTGTAAAACATACTTTGGATATCAAGAATTTAAAGAGAAATACATAAAAACTATTTAAATATATATGAATTAATAAACGGATCACAGTTTCGTGAAGGTTGTTCAATATACAGTGACGCAGAAATGTTCGGCGATCACGTCTCTGACACCACCCTGACAGCAATACTGAGCGTTTACAGTTTTGTCTCTTCAACCCCTTTAAGTGTATTTGTTCATAGTGTTCTATCAATTTAAAATCCTGATATGTCCTGTAACAGTATAGGGATCATTGACATTTCCGATTAAAATATGTAAACCTTTTGAACTCATATGCGTATTTGAGGTACATTAAAATAATTATTCGATTCTTAAATCAAACATTGTTATTCATAACATTTTAGGCACAAAAATAGTCGATCAAAGCAATTCAATGAACAATTCTAATCGTATTAATTCAAATTCCACTGCATCAATAATAACTATTTACTTGTTTGTAATACAAATACAATTATTACCATAATACATGTTGGTATGTATTACATATATAACTTGAGACGTCACACAACACAAAATGAATACATTATAGTAAACAATACCTTTATTATGTGGACAGTAATTGCGCTCGTTGTATGAATGTTAGTGTAATCATGTAAATAATGAATTACTGTTTTTCAACAAAATAATAATTAACAGAACTTTAAGGTAACTTTTATTGTACCTTTTAGATATAAAAATCAATAACGTAAAAGACCTCCAACCGGAAGGGGATGAATGGTCTATTTCCTGAAAGGGGAAGCAACACTTTTAGGACCATGAAACAGATGAGGCTTTGTTCCGGCAGAGCACGCAAACTGCCCCATCCTAACCTCACTTTAGATATTTTATAGGATTTTAAGAAAAAATACATGGATTGTTAATAGAGTTATGAAGAGGCTATATTTATGATTATGCATTTTAACAAAGTAAATAAACATGTAATTTTTTTGTATAAAACTAGTAGTATTGATGTTTTTGATTGTTTATTCTATTTGCAATATTAAAAAAATACATTTTGAGTTTTAGTTTGAAAATATTTAATTGAAAACTTCTATTTGTGAATCACTGTATAAACACCGGTCTTATTATGTAATGCCATAAGTATCATTGTCCCTACTAATGTACGACTATGTATAGTATATATAGTTAATTACTTATGTTGACAACTCAACAGAGATATAATGTAATAAAAGGTCAGGGAGAATGAGTGTTTATATTTACTGCTAAATAAAGCATGTATCTTGGTAATTTTTCTGTCCAAATTCACTCCCAAATAATTTTTTTAAATTATGTTTAACGTCAAGTGGTTTATCGTAGTTTTAAAAATATTTTTGTTAGTAATAACTTTTATGTTATGTCAGCATGGCTTAGGAATAAATTATTAACACGTGTTTTGATTCTACATAACATTGGCTAGCATTATTATCTCTTTTTTTCTATATACAAAAATCATATCTAAAAACATTACAGTTTACAGCCGTGTTTATTAAAATTGTTATGAAATGTACATCTCCATTATTTGGTTTAGGTTGTGTGCATATTCTTGATATAATTAGAACGAATTTCTCAGTGTATTTATTATAATACTGAAATACCTATTATTACTAGAGTTAATTAAAGGGAGCAAATTCATTTATAATTACTAAAACTACTTGATCACCAATTACTTCATTAAGATTGTATTTTTTAGAAGAGGATCCCAAGTCTTGAATTTTTGTCTATAGGAACAACCCCACGAATGGGAAGAAAACAAAATATAACTGTGATTCAGTAAATTTTATAATGAATAAAAAGGCACATTATATTATTCTGAAAGTAGATAAAATATAATCCAAAAATTATTGAAAACTCTAAAACATACTTCAATCCTCTCTTTATGAGTGGAATAAATATACTCATTAGGTTGACTCGCTTTGATAATAAACGAAACAAAATAATACCTAAGGATCATTTTGAATGAAGCAAAGATAAAATAATCAAACAGAGTAATACTTGCATGAAACAAAACTATAGTAATAATATAATTTAACGTATTAAAGTGACAAAATTAATTCGAACTTTTAGTAAGCGAAATGAGCGCCTTCAATAGACTAGACGTGATTAAGGTACTGGGTTCAAGTTGCCTATCTCCAAACTGCACGGCGCCTCCACCGTAGTACAGTAATAGAAAATATAAACCACGCTTGCTCATTATATAAATCAATTTCTAAATATATTTTTTCCCCTTTAAGGATATTTTATATGTCAGGGAGGAGCCATATTTGGTTACAAATGTATTTTTAATGGTATTTTTTCGCTAAGTGAAGACCTAAATAAATAATAAAAAGGTTTATTAAAAATACTATTTTAGTTGTTTTTATCCAATATTTATAAATTTCTGTCCTAATAGGGGTCAGAGGATATCAGTTAACTTTTAACTATGTTTTAGGTTGGGTTAGATTAGGTTAGGTTTGGTTACGTTAGGTTTGGTTACGTTAGGTTTGGTTACGTTAGGTTTGGTTAGTCCAAGAATTTGTCAAGTGTGGGGGGTCCTCTTCTAAAAAAGGCCCAAGATGGGAATATAAGGATTAATCTGAGTTTGAAGAATAATTTGGAAGTTTATTGAAATTTATATTGAAAGATATTGAACTACTGTATGTTCCCCTCAACATTCGATAGAGAACCTCTACTGATAGAGGGATCCAATTACGAGGAAGGGATGAACACCAAAGGGGGGGGGGTAAGTGTTAAGATTGACGAAATCACCATTGTACCCCGTACTGATGATACTCCTCAACCTCTGTCCACATAATGTGTGACTATTGCTTTAAAATCAGTATTTTGTGGTCACGTGTGAAGAATACGCCCCCATGGTGTTCATAAGAAGTTGTGCTGGATGCTAACTTGCACTTTTTGGTTAGTTCGGCATAAAAATTATCTATCATATTTTCCATGATAATGCTAGTCTTAAATGAATATTTACAGTTTTACTAAATCCTACTGTAGGCGTTATACTGTAAATTTATGTCAATCGAACTAGTTATTTATTTTTTTGAGTTATTTAGTAAAATTCAAGCTAAGTACTTATATTGATCCAATTAATCATATAAAGGACGGTATAGATGCAATAGCGTGTAGTTGAGTGTTTTATGTGCGTGGTAAAGGTGAATCTGAAGTGAAGTCAGCTGACTTTGTGCGTGTGCCTGCATGTAAATCTGTACCGTTAAGTGATGGGGATGAGTGAACATGGGAGAGGATTGTTCCTTTTGATGTGTGAGGGAACATTCCCATATACTGTTCAAATGTTGAATATTATTTTTAAATTTCTTATTTATATATAAGATCATTTAACTAAGCCAGTACAGTTTTTGGTAAACAATATGTTTAAGAACTAAAAATAACAATTTATTTGTAATTTAGCTGATTACAAATGAACGAGTGAAGCCTTTGTTTCTTACTGAAGTTAACTTATCATTAGAAAGATCCATTTACTAAAAAGCCAATAACTAGGACAAGTAGACATTATCCAAACTACGTAATCTTGTCTTGATTTACAGGGGAGTATGTCTGCTTTGTTTCCATTCTTGGAAAACAATGGTAAAAAATATAAGAATATACAAATTAAGTTAAAGTATAACGTGTAGACTTACTTTAGAGAGAAGGAAACTGCGATATCCTCAACCTGAAATAAAAATACCTATATTTAGTTTGGACATAAACAAAATTATGTTACAAAACAATGAAATGAAATGAAATAGTTTTATTGCTTTTTGACAATATGTACATATCGTATAGCAAAAGTCATATTATAATAAAAATGATCCTACAAACTAATGATACATTAAGTGATGTGATAAAATAACTATAGTAACAATTCCAGCAAAGCTTAGTGGGGGAGTTCATTCGTTCACAGATTAACGCATTCATTCACTACAAACACTCTTCTACAGCACTAACATTCATACAAGGATCTCTCCCGAGCCGTCCGCAAATTAGGAGTCAGCTATAAATTCACCCACAGAATAACAAGCGAGAGCCACTAAGTAGCCTTTTAATCGAGACTTGAATTTGTTAAAATTTTGTTCCCTTTTAATATAATCTGGGAGAATTTTTAAAATTTTGACGCCTGCTACAGACGGTTTGCGTTCCAGGGCCGATGTACGGTGCCGAGCCACTCTAAAACTGTGACTACTTCTTGTTTCGTGTTGATGGATGTCGCTACCTCGTGTTAAATTACATTTGAATCTACAATAGAGTGCAGTCTCCAAAATGTAAATGCAAGGCAGCGTTAGGAAACCTAATTCCCTGAAGGACTGTTTGCATGACTCTCTAACTTTTAATTTGGAAATTATTCGTATTGCTCTTTTTTGTAGCCGAAAGACTCTTTGAAGTTTGTCTAAGGAACAGCTACGTACGGTGGCATTAACCCACCCGCCCACCCATACACGTACAGTGGTATTTACCCACCCGGCCACCCATACACGTACAGTGGCATTAACCCACCCGCCCACCTATACACGTACGGTGGCATTAACCCACCCGCCCACCCATACACGTACGGTGGTATTAACCCACCCGCCCACCCATACACGTACGGTGGCATTGAATGACTTACCCGTGGCATACAATGAAATGACTTACCCGGTTAGCTATCAATAAGTTGAAAAAGTCGTTCTTTACCTGTGCGTATAGAAGTAAATTAACTAACGTCAGTTTACAGGTGGAACCTTGAACCTACCTCTTCATAGTCCGAAGCCTTAGCCTATGAGTCACCATGTTGGAAAATATTTTTTCTGAAAGTAGAAAAATTATAATCCAAAAAATATTGAAAACTCTAAAACATACTTCAATCCTCTCTTTATGAGTGGAATAAATATACTCATTAGGTTGACTCACTTTGATAGTAAACGAAACAAAATAATACCTAAGGATCGTTTTAAATGTAGTAATGAAGCAAAGATAAAATAATCAAACAGAGTATTACTTGCTTGAAACAAAACTATAGTAATAATATAATTTAACGTATTAAAGTGATAAAATTAATTCAATATTTTTTAGTCAGCGAAATGGGCGCCTTCAATAGATTAGACGTGATTTAGGTACTGGAATTAAGTTGCCTATCTCCAAACTGCACGGCGCCTCCACCGTAGTACAGTAATAGAAAATATGAACCACGCTTGCTCATTATATAAATCAATTTCCAAATATAATTTTTTCCCTTTAAAGATATTTTATATGTCAGGGAGGAGCCATATTTGGTTACAAATGTATTTTTAATGGTGATTTTTTTCGCTAAGTGAAGACCTAAATAAATAATAAAAAGGTTTATTAAAAATAGTATTTCAGTTGTTTTTATCCATTATTTATAAATTTTTGTCCTAATAGGGGTCAGAGGATATCAGTTATCTTTTAACTACGTTTTTAATAAATTGAATTCCAAACATTTTAAACACTTTGCTTGTAAAAAGTATTGCGTCACAACTGTTTTTTTCTTTTTTCTTTCACGTATGATGAAATAGAAATTAACTTATTCGTATCCATGAACCAATGAGTAAGAAAATCAATACGAATAAAATTTTTTATTGTATTTAATACTATATTTGTTTTTTTTGTTTTTGTTAATGCATATAAATATTTCTTCACGATTCTTTTCAAGAGGTTTTATGAAGTTAATAAACTATAATAAATGACTATTAAATTAATATAATCACACGTTTAATTGTTATATTTGAAAAAAATTCTAAGTTTATAGGTTGAAACGAAGAATAAATTCTCATTTATATTTATTCGTACCAATTATCAACCATATCTTAATAATCGGGTTTTTAATAATAAATAAAAAAATATATCAGTGATGTGCAGCCATATTAGTAAAATCATACTTTACATTTTAATATGATTTAATAGTAAAATGTAAAGAACAGCAAATGTATATATTTAGAGGCTACTAATGATATGCCTTAATTTCAAAAAATAGTTTTTAATTACTTTTTATATGCATTAACGTGGTGGAAATATTTTGCTGGCTTAGTTTCTATGACTGTGAACTGCGGAGGGCGCTGACGAAAGGTCGAAACCCCACCCAACTGAACTTATTATTGGTACTTAATTTCTAGAATAAATTCATCTGAAAGCCTGTAAGCCTTTATGATCCGACGAACAAAATTATAACGATATTAGAGTTTTAGAGATTTAAGAAATGTACTAGGTTAATTTGTCTAAAATTTGAACACTTTTAACTACACGTAATTTGTGCAAATTATTTAAGGAAATATAAAACCACGGTCATTCTTGTAGTTGCTTTTTCAATACTGCTAATTAATTCAGGATCTGTACAAAAATACACAAATGTAGTTAATAACAACATTAAACTGAGTTACACCTTGTCCTATGAACACAACAAGTCTAAATATATAGTTTTAACGTTTCCAGTAAAAGTGACCCACAACGAGATTGGAATGGCGATAAAGCGAGGAAGTCGATGGTTGATGATTTGCAGACGGAAACACAGCTGACATGCAAGCTGAGGTAATATCTGACATTACGGAGTACAACGATGTGATTCCAATAGTAAAATTTGGTAGCACTGACAGTTTAAGTGACTCACAACGAGATTGGAATGGCAATAAAGCGAGAAAGTCAATGGTTGATGAGTTGCAGACGGAAACACAGCTGACATGCAAGCTGAAGTAATGTCTGACATTACAGAGTACAATGATGTGATTCGAATAGTAAAAGTTGTTAGCACTGACAAGACAAGTGATCCTCAACGAGATTGGAATTACGATAAAGCAAGGAAGTCGATGGTTGATGAGTTGTAGATGGAAACACAGCTGACATGCAAGCTGAAGAAATGTCTGACATTACAGAGTACAGTGGTGTTATTCCAATAGTAAATGTTGGTAGCACTGACAGTAGAAGTGACCCACAACGAGATTGGAATGGCGATAAAGTGAGGAAGTCGATGGTTGATGAGTTGCAGACGGAAACACAGCTGACATGCAAGCTGAAGTAATGTCTGACATTACAGAGTACAATGATGTGATTCCAATTTTAAATGTTGGTAGCACTGACAATAGAGATACCCACTACTAAAAATTGTGGCTAGGGATGTTATAACAAATAAAAAAAAAACAATAACAAAGCTGATATAAATGTTATAGCATTACTCCTGCTGTATTTTATGATTTTTTTTAACAATCATAACACAATTTCGATGGGTTATTTTTTATTTTCCCGGGACCATGACATGGACAGACAATTGTCAAAGCAGCTTATCTGAAGAACGATTAGGGTTGAAGTTTCAACTGTCTTTAATGTTTAGTTTTCTAACAAATAAACTTAAGAATTTTTTTATTCATACTTTTTTCAACTAATAACTTCGAAGTTTTGTTATATTCAAACCTATATTACTATGACAAAACTTGTATTATTATGTTATTCGTTATTCTTCATTATTAAGACGCCGATGGTCGAGATATGAGTGAATTTGACGGGCGAATAACTGGAGATGAACGTGTATAGTCATTGTTGTTAACTAAGGTCAACTGTTCTTCAGTAAGGACCATTTATTACTGCTGAATAGTCAGGACAACTAAGGGACCTACGGCTTTACATGGAATCCGAATCACTTAGTGTTTGTCCGATTTTCAGCTAACTGACACGCCTGACACTCAGTTATCTTCCCTACACAATATCAGAATCTTGACTACCATCCAACTTGGACACCCCAGACTTCTCTTCTAGTGAGTGGACACCATATCTGTATTAAGAGGACCGATCATGGAACATATCACATACAATCTCCTCAACACTTTGTCCCCAAGCTGGGTTACAGCACTGTTTTATATATCTTCAAATAAAAGGTCCATCCTTAGATCGGGGTTGATATACATGTACAAGATTGAATCAACAAAAACAAACAATATATTATTACTCAAAGTTAAATAGTCCATTTGTAATTAACAGTTTTTCTTAGGTTCTACAGTAAACTAGGGAAAAAATATTACAAGATTAAAAATGTATAAAAGTTTTAGTATGTTTTACGATTAACAAAACAACGCGAAAAGAAAGGAAATGTTATTAAAACGGGTTGGATCCCTGTAGTGATTTTATAGTTACAATGCAATGTACTATCGACAGTTATTTTATGTGTATTTTTATTTGGAGACCATATTTTCTAACAAAATATTTTTGTATGTATCAGGAATGTTTAAGTGTGAAATAAATTTACAACAAAAGAAGATATTTTTTACACGGAAATTATTCAGTAAATAAACTATACTGTCTATAAATGCACAATAGCTTTAGTTAGTCTATGACTCAGGAATAAATATATCCGGAGGGTAAAACCAGACATTTCAACAAATCATATAGGAAGGGTGTGTGGACTATGAACAATATTAATACTTAAAATAATGTCCCTTGAGTCTTGAAATGTTAACAATTCCGGTATATTTATCTAAGTTACAATTATTTAACATAAGTTAATGATATATTAACCCCCAAAAAGTAAAAAAACACCTGATTGTTGAAGCGTCCGTAGCCAAAGGACTAAGGTGATGGCTTGACACGTAATCGGTCCGAGTTCGATTTCCGACAAGACCTCCAACAATTTTTGCACTGCCGCTCCCATGGTTCGGAAGTCACGTTAAGCCGTTGGTCCCCAGGTTAAGTTTTAGAGAGGGCTTCTTAGCCCTAACTTCGCCTGGTAAAATAAGACAAACTTTTTAAAACTCACCTTATGCACACCAAATATAGTTTTATTTTATTAAGAGACCACAACCCTTCAAGTGGCTTTCTCCAAGGTGGTAGTAGGGCATGAGTGAGAGTGGGTCAGGGTGAAATGGAGTTGATGTAGAGGCCGGGGGTTAAAGGTAGATTCATTCGGCGGTGATTTATTGAATGGTCCAATGGACTGTGCTTGGTGACTGCACTTAGCACCATTGTTTACTGCCGAACGGACAAAATATACCCTTAGGGGAGACCCTAGGGAATAATATTCCCTCTGAAAGTATAGGAATATTAGAATTTAAAATGACGAATATTTTTTTGCTAATAATTTAACTGACGGTATTTATGGATCATGATAAAGTGTGTTTTGTTATGATTCCTATGTAGGATAACAGTAATTTTCTTCTTAATAATAATTTTATAAAAATACTATCAAAGGCTAGCTTACGAAAACCATTGCTATATTTTTGTACGTTGAAGTGAAATATTACGTTTGTTGATGGATTATAAGAAGCTAATTATAACCTTCCTACTCACACAACGAAACAAGAAACCTACATTTTCAAATTAATAGAGAGAAAAAAGAATCAAGATTACATAAGGTATTTTTCTATGTAAAACACATTTTTTTAAAAATTATTGGTTATGTTTGTTAATTCTTTTTTTTTAATATGGCGTGGTTCTCATGCTTAGCTTGAATCTTAAACCTATTTTCTCTTAGAAATATTATGCTGGAGAAAACAAAAAAAACTATTTTTGGTGATCAATTACGTACCGTTGCCATTGCACCATATAACTCGTAATTCCTAACCAAATCTAATATAAAAGGATGTTAGCCTAATTTATTTTGGGCTTGCAAATTGTCATTTTTGTTTCCGCAACTGAATTTGGTGTCATCAAATATAAAGTATTGCTAAATCTGTACTTATCATAAATGACAATGTACTTAATAGCATCAAACTAGTAATATTATAACATAACTGTAAAAAGTACTTTTATTTACAGTTTAAAATTGTAATGACGCGTTTTTGTAAGGTCTCCACACAACAATTTATTTGGGAGGGGTTGGAAATTGAAAACATTTGTAATGTCTGGTGTGAGTCCCGACTGCCTCCCTCGATGTCACGGATCATTTGTTTATGCAAATTGGAATTTTCAGTCGAGCTGTGAGTTGTGGCAACACTGAAGTCCTCACTTTAGGGATCAGGCAATTTAAATACAGTTAATACCAAATATATTTACGATATTTGAAATAGAATAGAAGAATAAATCGTCGTAGAAAGGTTATATATATTTTAACATCCATTTTGTATTCATGAAAAACCTCACTCACTTGTTCAAAAGGGCCTGCAGACATGTGCGGGAACTTTGTTCAACTAGTGAAGCACCGACAGTTATTTTAGTTGGAATCTCGAACCTTGGACCTTGCTTTCCTCAGTTCGGAACTTCCAATTTCGCCACCACGAATTCGAAAAGGAGCCAACACGCCAGCAAATTGACGTAATTAAAAGAAAAATAAATACAAAACATGTTTATATTTTTTTAATGACGCGGGTTTACTAGCTGTGCGTGAGTTTAGTCACAGAGTCAATTATCATATACTGTTTTCAGAATCTGTAGAAAACGGCTATTATTGTTTGCCTATGAAAAAATCTAGGTGGTGAAGCTTGTTTGCAATACTAGCAAATCTGACCATTGGATCACTGTTAATTTACTGTTTAAAAATTAATGGTACTTAACTATTTTATAATCAAAATAAAAAAATAAAATTAGGACTAAACAATATTAAATATTATAGTTTATTTAAATTTTAAATAGTCAAGTCTCAACTAGGTAGCAAATATTCTTAAAACAAATGTTGTCTGAAAGATGTTTTTTAACGTTGGATAGTTAAATTTGTTGTATACAAGTCTGAAACTTCTTTCTTTCTTTGTTTTTGTTTTTTTTTACTAACATAACGTTTTGACAGTATAAAACTCTGTCGCCTTTAGTTGCTACTTTTATACTTTTCATATACTACTTAACTAACCCGTATCAACACAGTTAGCATTTAAAAATAAAATATTTTGTAGATTAGGATAGAACTAACGGAACAGCGCGTCTCTTACGAACTAGAACAGGTACACACAACTATGAGATATTTAAGTTAGTTAGGTGGATATCGTTTCTGTTTTGTCGTTGGCTGTAGGGTGAACAATTCAACAGAGGAATAACTACGTAGAAAATGTAAGTTTATTCATTTCTTTTTGTTGAAGTCAAAATAATTAGAATGAGATAGTTGGGGTGGGTCTTAGCCAGAGATAAAAATGCTTAGATCTTTTCCATTAATGCACTACCATAACCATAACTTAGGTTAACTTAACATAACTAAACCAAACCTAACACAAACAAACCAAATTAACGGTAGCGAACTAACGGAAAAGGTTCACATGTTTTTAAAGGTTACAGATGTTTGAAAATATACTATCGCATTTTCAGTATATTAACTGTTGTTGTTATAATTTATTACCTTTTTTTCCATTAATTATTTCTTTATCTTCTTGTTCGTTGTTGAATGTATCGTAATATACATATTAGTGTTGTGTTTAGTTGAGCTATTTAATCGACAATCAGTCGTCTCCTACCTAGTTTGACACTATATAAATGATCCACTTTATAACTGCACCACTTGATATGATATAATATCAAAAACTTAACGCAATACTTCTTTATATTCAACTAAGACTGTCATCTTATCGGTCGGATTGAATCAGAAAACAAGTTATGAACCGTTTAAAAATATTATATGATAGTGTTGGATGATTTCATTAAGACACCATAACTTTTCTAAACGTTTAAACTGTTTTACAGCACCCGAATATTCTGTAATGCATAATTTTCAAAATATTGTCTAATATTATCAAAAATATTATATACATATCAAGTACCTTACACCTCATTTCCCCATAAAGCCTATAAATTCGATATCTTACTACGCACTAGTAATTATCAGACAGTTATGTGAGAGATTTGGAATTATTTTATTATTGACTTTCACGGTTTCATAGAAATCAGTATAAATGGTTTCAAACTTTCAAGGTGTCTTATAATCTGTTTCTAATAAAAATTATCATTCTAGACTAAATTTAACACCATTAACCATGTATTACATTATCCCTTTTAAGAATGAGAGTCAAAAATATTATTACACAATATAATATATTTAGTATAAACTCATACAGGAATGAGGTTAATTAAATTCTGGAACACACAAACTCATCTTGCATGCACCAAGTGTGGGTTTGTTTTAAACCACAGCACCCCCTCACTAGTTATAACGCCAACCCTTAATATAGTCGGTACAGTGGTCTAAACTCGGTCGAAGTCTTCAATCTAATATTTGCCGCTGTGTGCTGCGGTGGCGGTGGTGATGGGATTTCCATCCCCTCTGGCTCCGGTCTTAGGAATTCCATTACCAAGGCTCTCAAGGCGATCCCTAAAACTATTTCCAACTCCGTGGAACAATCCCAAACATAGCTAACATCAATCTTGAGTACTAATTAACTTTACAACAGAACATATGAAGTATACATTGATGGAAGCTGTCGTTGAAGCTCTAGGATGTTTACATTGTCAAATATCTTTGTAATTGGTTATAGAAAATATAAATTACTAAATACCATTTCAAACTAGTAATTTACATTAACTTAAATCGTATGTAACAATAACAGTGAACATTTTAAATAATGACCTACTATATTGTATAGATGTTTTCAAATCATCGAACAAGTCTTTAGTATAAATAATTAAAAATGGATTTAGAAAATTGGAAATCTTTGTAGGCAGTTTTGGTATAATTAAACAGTTGATTATTAATGGGCTCCCCATGGACTGTGTTGTAACCCAGCTGTTGTGGGGACAAAGTGTTGTTGAGATTGTAGGTGCTCGGTCCTCTTAATACTGACACAAATCCGTTCAACGGTTGACATGGACGTAGATACTACTAGATATATTTTGGGTGTCCTTGTTGGGTAGTAGTCAAGGTCCGGATGTTGTGTAGTGTACCGGGTCTTGGACCGGTACAGTTTCGTTTTTTCGTCGTTGTCTGCCAGGCTGCCTGAGATTCACTTTTGCCCTGCGTTTCGCGTACTTGGTAGCCGTTGGCCCAGTTCCGTTTCGTTCCGTGTTCCAGCAGCTTCGGTCAAGTTGGCCTGTCTGTTCACTTGTTCTTTGCAGCGTTCGTCAAGTCATGGTTGCCGGCTGAGAGACTCCTAAACGTAAGTGTGCATTTGTAATTTCTGATATTTAATCACCCTTTTGGTGAAATACTTTTGTTTCATTGAAAATATTAATCGGGCTTAGTTGTGTTTTCAGGGTTTTGTTAAAGCTGTGTTCTTTGTCTAGATGTTTCTCAGACTAGGTTAAAGCCATGTGCTTCCATGTTACTTTTACCGTTAATTACCGTTAATGCTTTTTATATCTGCCTTTATTTTCAATTGTAATTCTGTATAATGTTTATTGAGCCTTTTTACAGTTGTAGTTACCGATTTACCATAGTTTTTGTTCTTTGCCAATAGCCTAGCCTATCTGTACCGTTTGATTTTCAGGTTGTAACATATTTCTCCTGTTTCCATAGCCTAGTTTTCAGTTTGTCATTTTTAGTTCATATACACAATTTAGTCGTTGGTAATTTGTTAACTTGTAATTTGTTTTAAATCTGAGTTTCCTACATAATTAGTCATAGCCTAAAAATTTATCTTTTATTTGCTAGGGTGCTCCAATCATGTACAATGTTGTCTGTTCCTGTTTTGTTTTGCCATGTCATGTATTAGGGGTTATGTATAGTATTTTTGGTGGTGATGGCTGGACTGTTTTTAATTGCTGTGTTTGGACTTTCAGTCCAGGGTCCTTGAGTGGGACGTTCAGCCCTCAGCCTGTCGTCCGGGGAAAGTTCAACCTTCTGCACTGCCAGTCTGGCCTGAGGACCATGTCGTAGAACCTAGGTCTCGACTACGCTGCCATCCCTACATCTGGGTGTTTTTCTTCAGTCCTCAGGTCAGTGTGTTCCTTTTATTTCCCGGCGGCTGAGCTGAGGGGTTTTGATGGCCTTAAAAGAATATAGAAAAAAAAGGTGCAAAATGAAAGAAGAAAAAAAAACATGTTTGTGGAACTTTATGTGGCCTAGGCCTAAACTGCTAAACTTGGACAGTGATTTTATACCACAGCCATTGGGGACTTATATATTTTTTATTAAAGAGAAAAACTTTTTTAAAATACACAAAGATTTTGTTGATGTTAATATTTATTTATTTATATTTATTGTTATTTAGTTTAATTAGTTTATTTGGTTGTTACATTTGTTTAGATTTTTATATTTGTTAGGTCCCCATTGTTAAATCATGTTATTATTTATTCATATGTTTAGGCCTAGTTATTGTTATTTATTTTTTGGGTTACGTGTATTAGGGGTGTTTGGAAGTGAATTTTTACTCGAACGGTACCGTGTTATATTTTCTTTTAAATTGTTTAATTTTTAAACTCACCAAAAGGGGATTATGGGACTTTTGCTTAACTTTTAATTCGGAGCTGCCCAGGGATTCCGGCTTACTCCCTGGCCCGGTGGAATCATGGGATGTGGGCTGAATTGCCGGTTTAAGTGTTGTGATCCAAAAGTTTTCTAAATTTTCACTTTTATTTGGGGCTTAATATTTTCTTACGTTTTGGGGTGTCTCAGGCTAAACTGCAGATAGGCCATACACCCTGTAGTTGATTAATTGTTAAATTTTGGTATTTGTAGAGTTTGTGGTATTTATAGCGTTTGTTATTATTGTGTAGTATCTTGGTAATTTTAGTGTTTGTTATTATTTATTTAAGTGAGAATTTATATTGTGGCCTTCTGCCTTTTATGTTGTGGCCCTCGGCCGTTTTTGATTTATTTAAATTTTGCTTGCTTGATAATAAAAGTAGTTTTGCTCAGCTGCCGAGTATTATTTTGACCCTCCAACTGCCGCCCGTGATCCCATCGCTCGACTTGTTTTGAGCCATCCCCCGGTTGGCACGCTTACCAGCTTTGGGGGGGGGGGGGATGGGTCTCAGTAGGGAAGAGAACTGAGCATCAGTCTTGTCAGTAAGCTGAAAATCAGACCGATAATACGTGACTCGGATTCCACGTAAAGCTGTTGGTCCCTTGGTTGCCCTGGCTTCTGGGTAATTTATTAAAGGCCCTTTCTACGGAACAGTCAACTTTAGTTAGTAACAATGACTACACTCGTTCATCTTAACTCATCCCACTCGTTTCACCCATAATTCTTAATCGTTGTATTGATAAATAATACATATTCATAAATATATTTATAACATTATAAAAATATATTTGAATGTTTATAATTTGTAATATTGTAAATATTGAAAGGAAACACTTCTGATGTATTATGTACAGCATTAAGGCCCTATAATGAGTACTTGTACTTATAATTTGGAGAGGATAGTACATATTAGATTGTTATTGGCAAATCAGAAGAGGCAATTCATTATACAGTGACTGGAGAGATAATAGGATTACATACTTGCCCTGAGTGGAACTGCTACCCTACAGAACGTGCTTGTAACAAACTGTTATATCCTGTTCCTAAACATATATCACAACAGTCATATAAATAGGTTTATCAGCTGCATTTTGTACACATAGAGCTATAAATGTTAATTGAATATTTTTATTTTAAAAATAATGAGATATTACATACATTTTTCAAAAATTCCCAATTTTCTTCATAAAGTTAGCTAAATTTGTACTATTTAATGTTCAACCATATGACTTTTTATTTACATTTATTGTATTTTATAGGTTGAATACAACGTATAGAAACAAAGGGAACGTGAAATAATTATACTAATAGGCACTATACATATCTATTAAAATAAATTCTATGGGATAGTAATGCTAAAGGTTAGTATTATTCAGATATGTACAGGCACCTTACAGGTAGAGATATCTTAAGGGCTAAATAGACTAAATGGTTCCGTTTGATAGTATATGTTAAATCAATTTCATACAGAATTGATTTTACAGGTTTTTGTTTTAATTTAAGGTGAATGTTATTTCTATTGAGGTATATTTTACTGGAACCTGAAGTTCTTCAAAATTATTTGTAAATTTATTAGCAATTCTAAATCTATCAAAATACAAGAAAACAACATAGTTCTACTGTGATTCTCGTACAACAGTGTATTCATTTTAACTAACTCGCTTTGTCTCCTTCAGCTGTTAGTAAAGTCAGCCATTTGCCTGGCTTAGGACTCAATAATCACTCTAAGTGCAGTAACCCCAGTCCCTTAGAACCCATTGAACCCTTCAATAAATCAACCCCAATGAGCTAACTGTGGCCTCAGCACTGGTTCACCTCCCCCCTCCCTCGCTAGTTGTTACCTACAGTGAGAGTCACTTTGCACTGCTGTTAGGCAAAATTTCTTTTTAAATAAAAGTGACTTTGTGCAGAACTAAACAGAATATTTTATTTCCGGATAATATATTATTACAAACAATTTTAGAAAACAATCACTTTTAATATAATTTACTGTGCATACATTTTTAAAATTTTTTCTCCTCTGGACACTAAATGGGGTAAAGTCCTCTGTGGGGTAGGGGTTGTTTAATCATACAGGGATTAAAATGTTAATATTCCAACACCATATAATTACCCGTACTACTATTTTATTTACTTACCACAAATTAATTGTTTGCTAGAAAAGATGGAAAATATCACTAACTGATAAATATCAAGTAACTACAGTATACATTTTTCCATTATTTTACCAGATTAAATTCTGATAATTCCATAGTAGAAAAAATAAATTGTCAGGGTAAAATTATAAATTTTATTGTCTATGGCAATGGCAATTTTTGTATCTAATATTATTTTATAATCAATTGGTTTGGGTAACAATTCCATTTTATTTCGTGTGAATCAGCAATAAGGCTACCCCAAACGTAAGAATATACAGTATGCAGAGGGAACTACCCTTCTGGTGTGTACATAGCATGGCATTCCTCGCCGTGAGCCACTTTGAGAATATGGCCGTGATTCCATCAACGTCTCTCCCTCTTACCTCACTCCAGTTCCAGGGGTGTGGAACATTAGTCAGTGTGTATTGAAAGTAAGGCCACTCCAAAAGTAAGGATATACAGTATGTAGAGAATCTACCCTTCTCGCCTGTTTGGTTGCTCTAATGGCTTGGCATTCCTCGCCGTGAACCACTTGGAAAATAAGGCCGTGATTCCATCAACTTCTCCCCCCCTTAACTCCTTCCAGTTCCAGGGGTGTGGAACATTAGTCAGTGTATATTGACAGTAAGGCCACTCCAAAAGTAAGAATATACAGTATGTAGGTAATCTACCCTTCTCGCCTGTTTGGTTGCTCTAATGGCTTGGCATTCCACGCCGTGAACCACTTCGAAAATAAGGCCGTGATTCCATCAACTTCTCCCCCCCTCGACTCTCTCCAGCTTCAGGCCTGGGGAAATTTATTATTGTTTTCGACTTATTGGGAAAATTCTACCATTGATCCGCCAATGTATTGATCTAAATATACATCTCTGTCGTCAACATAAACGATAAAACATTTAAAATTTAGTAAGAATAAAATGTTGTCAGAATTAATCTATCCGAGTAATTGGAAATATTTCATTACTGTCATTTAGTGATTTTTTTCGATCTTAAGTAACTGGTAATAACACTAAAAACTGAAACTTTCCATTGTAACTAAGTCAAAGAACTATTTATAATGTGAACAAACACCCAGACGTTTTACAGCTATGATAACATGTATCATTGGAGACGGAAGTAACCTGCTTTCACCTGAATAGTAGACTACCTTATGAGGAATTGAACATTCTTATTCGATGGTGTTAGGCTGGAACACAATACGTATGAACAGTACTTGGGGGTCAGTTTAGATCGATCTCTCTTTCACCTACAGAAAACAGCAGCTAAAGTGATAACCAGAATTAATATTGTGCACCATCGTGGGGAGCCAACACACAAGTCCTGCGTACTACTGCCTTGTCCCTGGTTTACACAATTGCTGATTGTTAATAAAAACTAAGTAGGTTGATGAGGGCCATCAGCGGCTGCCTCTTTGCAACCCCTCTACCAAGGCTTTCCGTGCTGTGTGCAACATAGCTGCTCCGGATATTAGACGCAAAGAGGCACTTCTCAGAGTTTTAAAAGATGATATGATAAATTTCACCTTTTTACTAGATATCCCACAACGTGCAGAGTGACTTAAACCTAGGAAACTATCTTGTCGACTAGCTTCCCAGTTATTCTTATACGAACTTTCACAAAAACTCCACTGGTCGTTAACTTAGCATATGTTTGACGGTCAAAACAAATTTCTGGACCTAAATTATATTGTATTGGAAAATTATATTGGACCTAAATATTTTAATCAATTACCACATGACATAAAAAGTAGTACAAATTTGAATTTTTTTTCTATGAATTTGAATAATTGGCTATTTACGAAACAAGATCTAGACTATTTGGATTTTTTATTAATATAAATATTGACACTTCTTGTAATTAATATGGTTTATTGTTATTTTAGTCTTGTAATGTATTTTATATAAGAAATTTTAAGTTAAGTAGCAATAAATATAGTGTAAGATGAATATAAGATAACTTTTAAGTGTTTCAAGCACCACAGAGAGTTTTATTTCTACAATGTAGAAGCTGGACTCATGTTCCATGTTTATAATATGTTTTTATTAAGTTATATATATATTCTTTTTTTTAGTATTTTGTAAATAATTTTGTACTGGCGACAAATACTTGTGTGGTCAGTTTTTTTCCGAGCCGTATTATTGTTTTATGTTTGTAAAAATGGATGGAAATAAATCATTATTATAATTATTAAGCTAACAGTTGTTATATCAGTAAATACTAAAACCTATGAACTATCTGCGGTCGTACGTCAGTTCTGGGGGGTAAAGTATGTAATCACATTCCCTGCCCAGTCACCGTGTAATGGCATTGCTCTACCAAGTTACCACCCAACCCATGTTTCCATTTGCATTGTTATATCAGTAAATACTAAAATCTATGAACTATCTGCTGTCGTACGTTAGTTCTGGGGAGTAAAGTCTGTAATCGCATTTCCTGCCCAGTCACCGTGTAATGGCATTGCTCTACCAAGTTACCACCCAACCCATGTTTCCATTTGCATTGTTATATCAGTAAATACTAAAATCTGTAAACTATCTGCTGTCGTACGTTAGTTCTGGGGAGTAAAGTCTGTAATCGCATTTCCTGCCCAGTCACCGTGTAATGGCATTGCTCTACCAAGTTACCACCCAACCCATGTTTCCATTTGCATTGTTATATCAGTAAATACTAAAATCTATGAACTATCTGCTGTCGTACGTTAGTTCTGGGGAGTAAAGTCTGTAATCGCATTTCCTGCCCAGTCACCATGTAATGGCATTGCTCTACCAAGTTATCACCCAACCCATGTTTCCATTTGCATTGTTATATCAGTAAATACTAAAATCTATGAACTATCTGCTGTCGTACGTTAGTTCTGGGGAGTAAAGTCTGTAATCGCATTTCCTGCCCAGTCACCATGTAATGGCATTGCTCTACCAAGTTACCACCCAACCCATGTTTCCATTTGCATTGTTATATCAGTAAATACTAAAATCTGTAAACTATCTGCTGTCGTACGTTAGTTCTGGGGAGTAAAGTCTGTAATCGCATTTCCTGCCCAGTCACCGTGTAATGGCATTGCTCTACCAAGTTACCACCCAACCCATGTTTCCATTTGCATTGTTATATCAGTAAATACTAAAATCTATGAACTATCTGCTGTCGTACGTTAGTTCTGGGGAGTAAAGTCTGTAATCGCATTTCCTGCCCAGTCACCGTGTAATGGCATTGCTCTACCAAGTTACCACCCAACCCATGTTTCCATTTGCATTGTTATATCAGTAAATACTAAAATCTATGAACTATCTGCTGTCGTACGTTAGTTCTGGGGAGTAAAGTCTGTAATCGCATTTCCTGCCCAGTCACCATGTAATGGCATTGCTCTACCAAGTTACCACCCAACCCATGTTTCCATTTGCATTGTTATATCAGTAAATACTAAAATCTATGAACTATCTGCTGTCGTACGTTAGTTCTGGGGAGTAAAGTCTGTAATCGCATTTCCTGCCCAGTCACCGTGTAATGGCATTGCTCTACCAAGTTACCACCCAACCCATGTTTCCATTTGCATTGTTATATCAGTAAATACTAAAATCTATGAACTATCTGCTGTCGTACGTTAGTTCTGGGGAGTAAAGTCTGTAATCGTATTTCCTGCCCAGTCACCATGTAATGGCATTGCTCTACCAAGTTACCACCCAACCCATGTTTCCATTTGCATTGTTATATCAGTAAATACTAAAATCTGTAAACTATCTGCTGTCGTACGTTAGTTCTGGGGAGTAAAGTCTGTAATCGCATTTCCTGCCCAGTCACCGTGTAATGGCATTGCTCTACCAAGTTACCACCCAACCCATGTTTCCATTTGCATTGTTATATCAGTAAATACTAAAATCTATGAACTATCTGCTGTCGTACGTTAGTTCTGGGGAGTAAAGTCTGTAATCGCATTTCCTGCCCAGTCACCATGTAATGGCATTGCTCTACCAAGTTACCACCCAACCCATGTTTCCATTTGCATTTTTATATCAGTAAATACTAAAATCTGTAAACTATCTGCTGTCGTACGTTAGTTCTGGGGAGTAAAGTCTGTAATCGCATTTCCTGCCCAGTCACCGTGTAATGGCATTGCTCTACCAAGTTACCACCCAACCCATGTTTCCATTTGCATTGTTATATCAGTAAATACTAAAATCTATGAACTATCTGCTGTCGTACGTTAGTTCTGGGGAGTAAAGTCTGTAATCGCATTTCCTGCCCAGTCACCATGTAATGGCATTGCTCTACCAAGTTACCACCCAACCCATGTTTCCATTTGCATTGTTATATCAGTAAAGACTAAAATCTATGAACTATCTGCTGTCGTACGTTAGTTCTGGGGAGTAAAGTCTGTAATCACATTCCCTGCGCAGTCACCGTGTAATGGCATTGCTCTACCAATTTACCACCCAACTCATGTTTCCATTTGCATTGTTTTACCAGCCGTAATTAATTTATATTTCAGTAATGTATAGTTAATTAACTATACAATATACTACACACGAAAAACACTTCGACAACTATGATGTCTCACAGCTTTAAAGTTGTATGAAATAATTTATTTTATTTTATAATTTTGTATTAGTTTTATAACATTTTTAATAGTTGGTTTTTAAAGACTATCGCTATGATTATTTTCAAATCTTTATAAGTATCAAATCGTGAAAAAATAATAACAATGGACTTTACTGTAATGGTAAACTCAGGTACTTTCTTAACCCTTGAGAATTCGTAGCTACAATAATCTAAATACAATCGTTATACTTACAACTAGTTTTAATTATAAATGAATTGTAAACGAATTTTTTTTAAATTTTTTAAATTAAATAATAATTTTTTAAATTTTTATTTAAAACGAATTTAAAACTAAATAGTCTACATCACGAAAACAATAACCATGTATTTAACCTTAAAATCGATTTAGCTATGTTACACATGTTTAAGAACCGCGTCCCTAAAAAAGTATTCTTGCGTTTTATTGGATTATTAATCATCTTTAATTGAAAAAGACAAGATTAATTACGTTTCTTCACTTGAATAAGATGAAAAAATGTTACCTTATTTAAGTAAACATACGTATTGTTTGTATATTTATATACGTGTTAGAACATAGTTTAGACAAATACTCATACGAAACAATGTTTTATTTCTTGCTACAAAACTGCTACTTTACAGAGGCTGGGCTCTGAGAGGAACGATTTCCTGACAAAGATACCTATCGCTGATCCATTGATGGCAACTTCAAAGGTGGCCTCATTCAGAGCTCTCAGAAGTGCTTCCATAATCCTGATTACTCTCTTCTGAAACTCGCTTACTTCTTATTTTTCCCATCTTTATCTCCTTCTCTTTATCGCGCCCTAGATTTCATTAGCCTGAAAGACTAAGGGGTGATTGGCAAACTTAACCTAGAAATTCTTTATAGTATTTAACATCTTAGTCGGTCTTTATTGATTTAACTTTACTAACATATAATATTTTAAAATACTTTTTAAACACTGGTTTGCGATGCATAAAGTAAAAGTAAAATATTAGACAGAACTTTTTGTGAGAATTTAATTTGTTTAATAAACGATAAATTAAGATTTTCAATTATATAAAAAAGTAAATTTTCAACACACTACCTCTATGAAGGTTTTGTAGTTTATACATTACTATAGCTTCTCCGAGAACGTAGTATCTTATGAAATATACCATACTTCAAATACGTTGTGTACTAAACCTTATTTACTCGTCGTCAACTTCAAGTGGCTTTAATTCCCCAACAAAGGTACACCATCAACCCACCCTCCAGACATGTGTTTTGTCAATTGTTTAGCTCTCCTCCTTCATTCCTGGAGTCAAGTAGAGATGTTCCTGACTCCTGAGGGGTACCTATTGTTCTTTGCGTCTACATGGGAAAGCTGCTTCGCTTTCATTGGGATACATTTCTTCAATCCATTGAGTCCTCGTGGAGAGGTATTGTATTTTAAAACGTTGTGTGTTTAGTTTTAGTTTTAGTTTAAAAGGGGATATGTAGTTGGTCCAGCCAACCCTTGCAACGAAGCCTAAGGCTTTTTGTGCCAATCCCGGTGCCTAATCGTCGTAAAGCTGGCTGCCCTTGACCAAGTCAAGGAGCTTCTTCACTAGATTGGTAATTTCCAACTGTCCCAGAGGTGAGCCTTCAAAAAGTGCCCTTCTTCTGGCACCAAGAGCCTCACACTCCAGGACAATGTGTTCTGCCGACTCTTCGTCCTCCCCACAGAGGCGACAGATGGGATCCTCCGCAAAGAGTCCCACCGTTCTTAAATGCCTCCGGAATTTGCCGTGGCCGGTGATGAGTCCCACCACCAGCCTAACGTGCGATTTGTTTAGTCCAAGAAGTGACTTTGTCAACTTCTGGGAGGGCTTCTTGACAAGAACCTTGCCGAGTCTTTGCCCTGGGAACCGCCGCCATCTTTCCAGATGTCTGGCGCTGACCCAGTTTTTAATTGCTGCTTTGGCAGCTGCAATCGAAACGCCGCAGGCCGGCTCAGGACCAGTGAAGGGCTTGAGAGCCCCCTCCCTAGCCAAGGCATCGGCCCGCTCGTTGCCTTCTAGTCCCCTATGTCCTGGGATCCATTCCAGCGAGACCTGGTTTCTTGATCCCAGGATACTGAGGGTCTCCACGCATTCCCAGACTAGACCAGACGAGACCATCCAGGAGTCCAGAGCCCCTAAGGCCGCCTGACTGTCTGAGAGGATGCGGATGTATTTCCCACAAACCCCTCTCTCGACCGCCTGGGCGGCACAATGAAGGATTGCGGTGACTTCAGCTTGGAAGACGGTGCCATACGCTCCCAGGCTCACGCTAGCGTTGGTCCTAGGGTTGCCAGTATAGACACCAAATCCAGCTCTGTTGCCCATTCTAGACCCGTCTGTGAACCACACAACTCGGTCGTGAGAAGAAACCGGGCTACCAACACCGTCCCAGTACTCCCTCGACCTGAGGTCCACAGTATAGGGTCTAGCGAAAAGGAGCTTAGTCCCAACAAAGCTGTGTTTGTTGTTGTGTGTTTTACATATCATGTAAAAACACCCTAATTTACATGATATGTTCAAACATTGGGGATACTATAGTTTGTTACTCAATTATATACAATCAGTACAAATTTATTTTCTTTTATCGTTACAACAGAAAGAGGCCAGCCAACTTGAAGCTCGCATGTTAGACCATGTCTTATCTGATATTCACCAGAAAATATTCCATTACAGGGAGATAAACAAATTGGAAGTTTCATCTAAATAGAATGCTATTTCTTAACTCAGATTCTTACGTTGTTTTTTTTTTTTTTTCATCATTGTTGGTTATTTAATGAATTATGAGTAAAATTATGTTTATACATACAAGTATCATAGATATAAATAATGTGTGTGTTATGTGTGTGTTTTGTGTGTGTGTGTGTGTGTGTGTGTGTGTGTGTGTGTGTGTGTGTGTGTGTGTGTGTGTGTGTGTGTGTGTGTGTGTGTGTGTGTGTGTGTGTGTGTGCGTGCGTGCGTGTGTGCGTGCGTGCGTGCGTGCGTGTGTGCGTGCGTGCGTGTGCGTGCGTGCGTGCGTGCGTGCGTGCGTGTGTGTGTGTGTGTGTGTGTGTGTGTGTGTGTGTGTGTGTGTGTGTGTGTGTGTGTGTGTGTGTGTGTGTGTGTGTGTGTGTGTGTGTGTGTGTGTGTGTGTGTGTTGTGTGTGTGTGTGTGTGTGTGTGTGTGTGTGTGTGTGTGTGTGTGTGTGTGTGTGTGTGTGTGTGTGTGCGTGCGTGCGTGCGAGCGCGTGCGCGTGCGTGCGAGCGCGTGCGCGTGCGCGTGTGCGTGTGCGTGCGTGCGTGCGTGCGTGCGTGCGTGCGTGCGTGTGCGTGTGCGCGTGTGCGTGTGTGTGTGTGTGTGTGTGTGTGTGTGTGTGTGTGTGTGTGTGTGTGTGTGTGTGTGTGTGTGTGTGTGTGTGTGTGTGTGTGTGTGTGTGTGTGTGTGTGTGTGTGTGTGTGTGTGTGTGTGTGTGTGTGTGTGTGTGTGTGTGTGTGTGTGTGTGTGTGTGTGTGTGTGTGTGTGTGTGTGTGTGTGTGTGTGTGTGTGTGTGTGTGTGTGTGTGTGTGTGTGTGTGTGTGTGTGTGTGTGTGTAAGTGTAGATTGTTGTAATTATTATTAGTTACTTTGCTTATTCCGTTTAATTTTTCAATTATTAATAACAATTTTTAGGTTTTATTTTCACAAACATTTTAATGAATTAAGGTAATAGCTTTTCATAACTTAAGATTTATGAATGTCCATAAGGGGATTATATAACGGTACAATCTAGTTCACAATAAGTAGACAGTAAAAAACATTTTAAAATTATGCTAAAAATACAACTTTTATTTATATCCCTTGGACCCAGCGTCCCCTATAGGGGACATTTTTTTAAATGCTACAGTAAACGGTCATGTAGTAGATATTTTCAGATAGTTCCAACTGTTTCCGCTAGAGTCCGCCTGCATGCAGAAATAACCAGAAAACCATTTCTGCTCAGTCATTGCTTTGTTGGAGCATTGCAAGATGGTGGACGGACGAGATTGTAAGTTACCACGTTCCTCTCAAAGTAAGTAGTATCTAATAATATGTAATTGTTAATATTTAGGCTTAATAAAAATTAGACATACTACATAAAGTACGTGTTTCAACATGTGATTATTAGTTTTGAGGTTACTTTGTTATTTTAGCCTAGCCGGGCATGCAAAATTGGATGTCCCCTATTTGGGACATTGGGTCTTGGCCATACCTCTGTTTTTGACATTTGAATAATTAAAACTGAAACTAATGATAGAAATACTCGACTTAACAGTAATGTACTGTCATTACTAGATTGTTATTTATTTTTAGTGGTTATATTTTCATGGTTTACAGGGGGTTATTGAAATAATATTGTTTAGATAATTCGATAACGAAAGTTTGTTTCGCAGATGTTTTGGATGACTTCTGCAATCGTTAGGGATTCAGCGATGATTCAGACATTGATGACCTTTCGGATGAAGACGATCCTACTTTCGTCATTTCACCCAGGATCGATGATGCTCTACAGGACGATTTCGACGAAGAAGGGGATGCGTACAATAATATGACAAAATAGGTGGCGTCGATCTATTTGATCGTATAATTTCTTATTATCGTCTATCAGCAAGAACAAAAAAGTGGATAGTACGACTGACTTTCCATATGATAAACTTAGTTGTTGCTTCTGGTTGGATAATGCGAAGGCGGTATGATAATGTTGAACAAACACCAAAGAAGGACAGAGTGGACACCTCGAATACAGTACGGATCTCGCGTACCATCTGATTCACAACCAAACACCAGAGGAGGACAACGATAAAGTGGATACTTTACCACTGCCAGGACCGTCAAAAAACACGTCAACATCCCTCTAGATATCCAAAGGAAAACCGCAGCAAAGCACATGCCCATGATACCGGACAACAAGGATCACCGCTGCAGATTTCCTGGTTGTGATTCAAAAAAAGCTAGGATGCAGTGCAGAACTTGTAAGGTCTTCCTGTGCCTGAATAGTGCAAGGAACTGTTATAATATTTTCCATGAAATGTAGATAACTAATGTAATATCTATTATTATTAACATGTTTAGTTTTGTAATAATGTTTCTTGTTTTAGTATGTATACCATTCATATTTTTGAGGTTGGCCGAGACCCAATGTCCCTTATAGGGGACATGATTATTTTCATACTGAGGCCTAAATAAAAATTTTCAAAAAATAGTGTGAGTTTCTTGATTTATTTGCAACCAAAAAATCATATTATTTTCCAAAAATTATTATCAGGGGGTGGATGGGTCCGAGGAGGATAAAGTAAAAAAATGTTCATATTGTAATATTTAAGCTATGTGTTTTCACATTTTACCGTGTTTAAATATGCTATTATCATATCACAGTCACTTCATAATTATGGAATATAAATGTTCACTATATTATTTCAACCCTTGGCCGCATTAATGAAGCTACCTTCTCCACAGTAAGCCGATTTGCCCAGATATATCATTGAAGCCAATTGCCGGCTCTAAATACATACTCACCCTAAATTCTCCGGGATTATCGCTTACAAATCAAATGAAGCGTGATATTCAATAATGGCGTTTCATTCTCTCTCCGTAGACACAAAGGTTGAAACTGCAAAATAGTTCGATTTAAATATTAATCTATATTATATCGACGCCATGGTCTCTGCATTGTTGTTCACTTGTGACTTTGTTTGCAATATCTACCACTAAATACCCAACGTTAATGAACCGATTAATTTATAAGTAATGTCTTAATTTTAAGACCAATATTATTGTATGGACTTTTTATAGACTTCAAGTGGTTTATATTAAATGTGCCATCATCAAGTGTCTCTTTTTACATAGTAATAATACTTGTATACAAAAAGTACAAGTAATGTACAAAAGTTTTCTTTTCTTTCTATTATTTAAAAGCGTGCTCTAGTTTTATTTTTTAACCACATTCTAAATATTATCCATAGATCTGTGTAGGCAATTTATCAGGGTAAGGGGGAGAACCAGTACAATACAAGGTGAACATTACTGATTTCAACTAACAGTCAAGGCCAGGATTCGAACCAGTGTTGGATCTAACTCAGATACATAGTCCTGACGCGTTAGACCATTAGGTCACCGACTCTCCCAGTCTAATTAAACTAAGTTTAATGATTAGTATACTTATATTTTGCATCTCCAAACACCAATTTTATTTATGTTCACCATCAGCTCAGCCAGGGTTTCAACCCTCGGACCTACCTCTGCTATTTACAGCCTTAACAACGGTACGTTTAAACGATCTAAGCTACATTATTTTTACACGACTCTTGAAATGATATACACTTAAACTGTATTTAAATGTTGTAATACATTAATATTGTGCCTAACATTTAATAACAGCTGATTGGATATGAAACCATACTTCCACAGCTGTACAAGGTATTTTGTTTTAAATGTTAAGAGTCTGCACGAAGTGTGAACGATTTGTGTATGATTGGATGTATTTGAGTCATCTCGTACAATAGCACTTTACGTGTTTGAGTGGGTGAGTGGGTCCTATACAGCAGGTTGCCTTATTATCAGACGCTCTATATAATCTGAGTTGTGACGTCAGAGGGAGACCTCCAACCACAGTGTGTTGAACAATTAAAACTACATACTAAAAACCATTACTGTTATGTTTAAAGATTAATTTTAGAGTTATTTACAGTTTTTGTTTTTTTTATTAATTTAAATCAGCAAATTATCTTTTTCGTGTTCTGCTGAGCTATACTTAATTAGTAACTACTAAATAATATCAATATTAAAATCAGTCATAGTCATATGAAATAAAAACAATATTTAAAATAAAACAAAGCAGACTGAAGTGTTATTGGAGTACGCATATCAGATGTTTTACATTGTTACGGTGTGCTTTGTTTACAGCAGTGAAGGTATACAAAAAGTACACAGCTGAGGCTTCCCTATGACGTAAATGCTAACTGCGCAATATAGATGCATACTTGTACGAGGCAACATCTTGTATATGAACCTTGGCCAACACCACCTTACGTGTATGGATGAATATGTAGGTAAATATCACTGTACATGTTTGAGTGAATGGGTGGGTCGGTACCACCTTGCGTGTTATACGCCAATACTTATAAACGTTGTTGGGAAAATAATATTGAAGTCATTTAATGAAAAATACATCATAGTGAAGATAAATTGATAAAGACTATCAAAGATGTTAATTATTATAATGAATTTCTAAACTAAGTTTGCCAATAACCTTAGCCTTTCAGCCTAATTAAATCTAGGGTGTAATCAGGATTATGGAAGGACCTTTGAGAGCTCTGAATGAGGCCCCTTTTAAAGTTGTTATCAATAGATCAGTGATAACTCTGTCAGGAAGTTTAGCTTCTGCAGAGCAGCAGTTTTGTAGCAGTATATAAAATATTGTTTTGTCTGAATATTTATCCAAAATGTATGGGATTACATTGACATAAAAATACAAATGATACAAATATGAGATAATGAAAGTTCACATTTCGTACATCTTTTTCAATTCAAACAACAAGTCATCCAATAAAAAATAATAGTTATGTTTTTAGAGAATGGGGTCCTCAAATGTATCGTATGTATAGAAATATTAATTTTAAGATTTTAAACATAATAATTATTTTAAGGATATGTTTGCAACTATATTACTTACATTCACACTAATTTATAATTTATATAAGTCACATAGTACATATGAAGCTTAACTGGCTACAACGAATGAGTTAATCTTTTGCATTTACTCAATCCGTGGGACATTACAGTGCATGAAATAAAATGAAAAATGCCATTATTTATGTGGCGAAGTTAGGACTATTTAGTCTTCTCTACGACTTAACCACAATAATGTCATTTTAAACGTGAAAAATAAAAATAGCAAAGTTAGTACATTATTCTTTTATAATTAACATCATTAATTAAGATAAAACAATTTGCTTATTTGAACTGTTTTCATTCAACCCCACAGTGCATAGTAACCAACACATCCAAATATTTTTTGGTATTAAAAACATTTGTATTATTTGTTTTCCTGAATTACATTTATACGTATGGCATTTGCCTCCCTAAACGAAACAGCATGCTACTACATAAAATAGTTTTAAAACACACTAGCATAGCCAATAGAAGTTTGTTGCCACTAAAAATGCATTTAGGCCGAAAACCTCTTACTGTGTGACCATCATATAACCATGAGAAATATTTGTAATTATTTCTTCTGTACATTTATTGACAAGCAGTTTGTTTATTTGTTAATTATATAATATATCAGCATTTATCATGTAAGAAACATTCATTGGCAGTTTGTAGTGTGAAATATATAATCAACCATTCATTAATGTTATATAAATTAATTACGGCTGGTAAAACAATGCAAACGGAAACATGGGTTGGGTGGTAAATTGGTAGAGCAATGCCATTACACGGTGACTGGGCAGGGAATGCGATTACAGTCTTTACTCCCCAAAACTGACGTACGACAGCAGATAGTTCACAGGTCTTAGTATTTACTGATAAAACAGCTGTTAGCTTAATATTTATAATTTAATTGTTTACTGGTAACTGAAAGGAAAATGTTGTACTTTCATTATTATTTTTGATATATTTTTAGTAAACTAGATAGTAATACAAAACTATGCAATCGTATTGGTGTAGTCTCGCCCACCATGGGTATGTCCTATTGGCCCACCTACCATGGGTATGTCCTTTTGGCCCACCCACGATGCGTAGGTGTTAATGGCTCTTCCCATTATTTGTAAGTCGTCACATTCTCACCATCCATGGGTACGATTTGATGGGCATTTCCAACGTGGAAATATTTGTTGTTTAAATTTTTCAATTGAGAAATATACATGTTATCATGGCTGAAACGACTGGATTTTTTTTCAATTTATTTTATAGCCAACTTCGTTTGAAAAGAAGAACTGACAGTACTGGCATATTTTTAATTACCCAGATGTATTAATTGTAAAAAACATTTTCTGACGCAATTTAAAATATCGTACCGTTATGTAAGGTGAGATTGATACATATTTAGATGCATCATTGGCAGCAAGTGACTGGTAGAATTTCCCATTCGACGTATTGACGTCGAAGACACTGACTAATGTTCTCCACGCCTGGAACTGGAGGTAGTCACGGGGGGGAGGGAGAAGTTGATGGAATCGCGGCCTTATTTTCCAAGTGGCTCACGGCAAGGAATGCTAAGCCATTAAAGCATCCAAACACGCGAGAAGGGTAGATCCATCTGCATACTGTATAGCGTTACGTTTGGGGTGGCTTTACTGCTGGTTCACACGAAATAAAATCAATTTGTTTCACTCGGATCGATTTAATATAAAACAATATTATATGAAGACCTTGTCAGAGACAGTGAAAGTTAGTAAACATATATCGGCAATCGAATTATTTCTGTCATAGAATTATCAGCATTATCCCTCTCTCCTGGAAATACAAGACTGTTTTCTGTATACTCATGGTACCGATGGGTTAATGTGTTAACCCCGGGCGGCACAGGGGTAAACACGTCATAGTAATATAACCTAGTGGCATAGAACTAATGCCACCTATATGAATTGTGCGTGTGAAGTCAAACCGTAAAAGTATATTATCAAAGATTAAAATAGTACTAAAAATTCTTAGAATACAATTTTGTTTTACTGTGTTTTTACATAAAAAAAGACACAACCATGATGACATAGCATATAACATTTTAATAATGCAGCAAATTTCGGATTTGACTGATTGAAATTGGAAATAATATAACAACCAATGAAGAGACTATTGCTGTCAGTATACAATAGATTAATAGGGTATTTTGCTATTTCAACTATTGTGTCTACGGACAGAGAATTAAACGCCATTATTGAATACCACATCTGATTTGATTTGTAAGCGTTAATCCAGGAGAATTTAGGGTGAATATAAATTCAAACCGGACGATTGGTTACAATGATATATCTGGGCAAATCGGCTTACCGTGGAGAAGGTAGCTTTCATTAATATGGTCAAGGATTGAAATAATATAATGAACATTTTATATTCTATAATTATGAAGTACTCTTATCTGATAACAACTCATTTACACATGGTAATAATAAATAGGATATATGGGACTTAACTACTACAATATGAACATTTATTTAAATTTACTTATCTAAATGAAATTTGAATATAATACATGTATTTAACTTTGTATAAATATGACTGATATTAAATTAACGATAATTTGATCATTTTGTTATATAATGCCTTTATGGATGTGAAACCGTAGTCTTATGTTATTTAAAGAGTTTCCTAATAATTAATTGAACTTTTTGTTATGAAAATACGTGAATATTGAGTTATTGGAATAATTTTATGAGATACTGTAACAAATACTAAGTAATAATATACAATTTGTTATAATTGAAAACAATAAACGTAATAATTAACGCAATTAATAAAAATTACAAAAAGCTACAAATATATTTAATTGAAAGAAAACAGTTGTATATATTTTTAGCCTATAGGTAAATAAATGTTCATCTAATACCTGTATTAGTGAGTCTACTATTTTTCGTAGTTAATTATATATAGGTAAGAATGTATACCACTGTACATTATACATACATGCATTCATACTTATGATACTTGTATGTTTAAACATAATTTAACTTATATAACTCATTCAATTAACCTACAATTATGAGATCTATTCTTAAAAATATTAGAGCAAAATAGAACATTCTATTCAGATGAAACTGCCAATTTATTTTTCTCCTGTAATGAAATATTTTTTGGTGAATATCAGATAAGACATCGTCTGACATGCGAGCTTCAAGTTGGTAGGCCTCTTTCTATTGTGACGATGACAGGGATTAAGTCACAATTATATGTATATTATTGAATCATTAAGTATAATATCCTTCATATAGGTATATGAAGGATATTATACTTTTGTTTTATATTATATAAATTATTATATATTATATTATATATATATTATACTTTAAGGATATTATACAAAAGTTCATTTGTCATTGGGCTATTAATTAATGACACTTTCTAAGGAATAGTCGGCCTTAGTTTGTAACAATGACTACATTCGCTCATCTATACTCATCACACTCATTCGAAATCCATATTCGCCCATATCTTGACGATCGGCGTCTTATGAATAAATAAATAAAAAATAAAATAAATAAAATATAATATTTAAATTAGGTTGTTCTGTAGATACAACATTTAAAAACGGAACTGCTCTCCATAAGGGCTCAATAGATTGAAGAAATGGATCCCCAATGAAAGCCAAGCCACTTTCCCATGTAGACGTAAAGAACAATAGGTACCATTAAGGACTCAGGAACATCCCTACTTGACTCCAGGAATGAAAGAGGATAGCTAAACAATTGACAACTCTCCTGGATACGAACAAACACATGTGTACCTTTGTTGGGGGATTGAAGCCCCTTGAAGTTGAAGACGAGTTAATGAGCTTTGGCACACAACGAGTTTGAAATACGGGATATTATATAAGATCCTACCTTCTCGGAGAAGCTTGAGTTATGTATATATTACAGCTCCTTCCTAGAGGTAGTTGGTGTGTTGATCGATCATCAACGGTGTACCTGTGTAGGTATTATAATACTTAAGTATCTAAATGTCTTCAGTTTGGTTTAGTTGTTACAATCTGATAATTATCAGGTTCTAAAATAGCTATTGTTAAAAATAAATATTTTAAAATGTTCATGAAATGAGAAAATTCTTTGAAACTATACAATCAAATGGCTTCTACTCAAATTCAAAACCAAACTGATTACACGATCTTAGTGTGGGACTTAATAATCCACATAATTTTAATTTATAGTTTTATGTATCTAATGTCTAATTTTTGACTTTTTTATTTATAAAAACGTACTGACTAAAAGAAATACTACATGTTAGAAAAGATACACTAATAAAGACTGTCTTAGACGTTAATTATCATAATGAATTTGTAGGTTAAGTTTGCCAATCGCCCTTTAGCTTTTAGCCTAATGAAATCTAGGGCGCGATTAAGAGAAGGTGATAAGGATGGGAAAAATAAGAAGTAAGCGAGTTTCAGAAGAGAGCTAATCATGATTATGGAAGCACTTCTGAGAGCTATGAATGAGACTCCCTTTGAAGTTGCCATCAATGGATCACCGATATGTATCTTTGTTAGAAAAGCGTTCCTCTCAGAGCCCAGCCTCTGTAAAATAGCAATATAAAATAATGTTTCACCTGAATATTTGTCTGTAATTTAAGTCCTAACTGTCTGAAAAATATACTAACTTTATACATCTGTTTATGTTAAATAACAATTGGATATATGTTTTAATTGACACTATAACTTATGCAACGTAACCCAAGAGTTATCTTGTTTTTACTGTATGGGCTGCTTAACAGTTTTACTGGAATATTAATTTAGATGTTAAATAAATGACTATTCATTTTAATGATTTACACTACATGCGTTTTACAATGAAAATACTCGTAGTTGGAAATATATTGCCTATTATCAGACTATTGTTGATGTATCAGACTATTGTATAGGTTAGGTTAGGTATATATTTGTTTTTAGCATCATTTCATACAGATTATAAAATTCTTCCTGAATCAGCCCTTATAAATGTTATACTGAAGCAGCCGTAGTTAAGGTGGCGCTTTCTCTCTTATCAGACCCAGGTTCGTTTCCTGTTATCACCCTTAAGTTTATACCCCTGTGCCACTACCGTGGTTCAAAAGTCACGTTACGTCTTTGGTCCAATGATCCTACAAAATACCCCCTCTTCGCAAGGGAAGAGGTCTGTGATTAATTTTGACAACTACCCTAACTATAAGCCATGCGAAATTTAATACTTTACTTGGCATTATAATGTCGTTTATTATTAATTAAATTACTAAATTGATTCATATTATAAACTACTAGCACCAAAAACATTGTACCATGTACTTCCGTTTTAAGTTCGTACCGGTACTGCTGATGTTTGACAGATTGTAATTTATAAAGTTCGAACTATTCTTTACCAATCTCTAAGATTTACTTGTATTCTCAAAAAAATTTAATAACCAAAAAGGTCCAACTGAAAGTAAAACCCGTCAGAATCACACACTGTACGGTGCTTGCCTGGAAAAACGTACGACCACCCCGGGAAAATATATTCTCCTTGCCCTCGGACTACAGTTATGAATTCCTTCATACGGCTGAAACACATAAAATATCATTTCCTTAACATATTTTGGGGCCAAATAAAGTAAGTCCATGCACATAATAGTGATATTATTCTTAAAATATAAAATATGATGCAACATAGGAAATATATTACGTTTTGGGAAAGGAAACTAGGGTTTAAAAATATGAATTCGTGAGAGTTAAGTTCAAAATAATAGAACAATAATCATTTATTAAAATTAAAAAAAAACAATATGGAAAATATAAATACGTGTCAACTAAACAATTAATAATTATAAACGTAATATGACGAATTTAATTATATTTTATAATGAGATAAAACAATCTTTTTTGTATGGTTACTTATTTTATTCCTTATCATTAAGGAATGTCTTGATTAATATAATAAAAATATGACATTCTTAAGTACTATCGGGGTAATCTAAAATACTAAGATAACTCGATAAAAACGGTCTGCTTGATCAATGTTTACTGCTTTATATTACATTAGACAAATACTGAAGGAAATGTGAATTGGGAAAGACGGATGACGGGATTCTAGAGACAGCCACTTGTTGCGTAAGATCTGCAGTGTTTGATAAATATCACATTTCTTTAAGGAACATTTCTTTTGCTGGAGCATTGGGATAGCTATTATTACATAAATATTGTGGAACCATATTTGTAAAAACTATAACATGTTATCAGACATAAATTTATATTTATTTTTCCTCTAAAGTGGAATTAAAATTCCCGTTAAAGTCTATTGTACCATTGCGTTTTTATTTTTACCTTAAATTTCTCATTTGTTCGAGTTTGTAATTGTGAGTAAAAAAAAAAAAACAGAGTTTTTACTAAAAGTTTCAATCAAAGAAAAAACATTTTTCCACAATCCTTGTAATATTGGAAACTTATATCATATGATTATTAAAAAAAGAGATAATATTTTTTAGAACAAAAGCTTAATATAAATATATTTCAATGGTTTACGATATTAAATTATATATTTTACATTGTTAATTATGAGTGACGATTATTTCGTATATTTTAAGTGTTAATACTTTAAATATTATATTTATAAACAAATAGACAGCTAACTTACAGTTAGTTCTATTAACCAATTAGCTGAAAAAATATTCAGTTCTTGTCCATTGCTTCGTGGGTAAAATTAATTTGAGTTTTTAAAGTACATTTGGAAAATATATGATTCCAATATTATGTGCTGATTGAAACTACTCATGTATGGTTTATAAATTTGTACAACCTCACTTGCATATGATTTTATTTACAAAAATGTCGAATTACTGTTGTTAAACTCCCCACTAAACAGATTAAAGTGTAAACTTTGAAAATCAAAACAATGATTTAATCTATTCCCTAATATGCCGAGTGTATGTATTAATTCTGCTAATTCTGTTTGGAATTGGTGGCTTATAAAGGTCAAAACACCAGTAACGGGTATAAACTCAATCACCAAGCTTCAATTGTAAACGATAATCCAATGATCTGCCGGAAAGTATGGGTGGATGCCGGGCAATTGGTTTCAATGATATAACTGGACAAATCAGCTTACAGAGCTGACATACACAGACCAGATATCGCGTACTGTGGATATGGGACAGACACGCACAGTCTATTTATCTCCAGTTAAATATTTATTGTTATGGATGTAATAAAACATTGTACTATACATTGTATATTAAACGTAAGACTCATTAGGTAATTATTATTCATACACCTTTCCCTCTATTAATTTATGTTTGTATTAAAGACAATAACAAAAGTATTAAATTGAGAAATAAAAAAAGGTTCTAGTATTTGTCTGTACTAACTAACAACTTCAACTGTTTTGTGTGTATGCTGAATTCTACCTCTAAATTTGATTATTACTTAGGTCAGCCTCACTATTATGCTATTTTATGTTATTATACTAATTATTTTTATTACTTTTACTATATTTATATATAGTTGAAAGTAATATATCATGAAATGCGTGGTGTCAGTTTGAAAAAGCAGCTAGTAGCCAACAAAGACTCAATTTAAGCAGCTTCCTAAACCTTTGATATATGCCAGTATTTTAGGCGTTCTAAATTAGAATATCCCATGGATTGAATAATTTCTAAATATTACCTAATTTTTATCAAAACATGAGTTTTAATAACCAGTTAAACAATATATGTAGTCTTAAGACTTCAAAACACACAAAAAGACAAACACACCCCATTAAATCATTAAATCTTACGAGACACTCAATGTTCCTAGCGTGATGTTTATTTAGTCTCAAAGACCACGACACGCGATATATCGGACCTAAGTTTGTCATTTGCTTTAAGGGGTGGGGGAGGGGAGAGGGACACCAAACTGCCACTTGTTGCGGAACCTCTCCCGTGTTTGATAAATGTCATATTATATTATACAATGCTTCACACCTGTTCAACACACCGCATACATTGAATATACCCTCTGAAGTACTCATGACGTCAGAAAATATTGCCTTAAGGTTTTCAGGTGATTTGTTGCTGTGATTTATTTACCATACTTAACGGTTATGTAGCATTAATAGTTAACATAGCAATACTTCAAACGATTCTTTATAATTACGTTGTAAAATTATTGAGTGAATCAACTTTATTCTGGGTTATTTGAAAACTGCAAACACTTACGTTTGTTTTAAGTAGGTACATAAACCCCAATATTGTGTAATTATTTAGAGATATAATGTACTTTGCTGTGCGTCAAAAGTAATTTTAAAAGTTTATCTACCTATTTCTTTTTTGATGTTTAAATTTACATACAATAAATGCATTACTATCTCTATATATTGTAAGAACAACTATTTCAATAAGCACAATAGTAATGGTACAGTAAAAAGCTCACTAGCTTGTTAATAGGACTGTATAAATAAAGAAAATAAAAATGGTTTAAATGTATAATTTGTGATTTAGACGTATAATAGTTGTGAAATAAATAACAATCTGACCGTTTATAAAAACATTAATAATAAACACAGACAAAATGGTTATCGTTTTATTAGATATGTATAGTGATAAAAGTCGTAATACAAGTGAAATATGGTTAACTTTTAAGTTATACATTTACAATAATGAGTATGTGAATGTCATCCTAAATCGATATAGTTTATTTATTATTTTTTTTTTTTTTTAACTTTATTTGAGGCATTGAATCCGGAATAGATAGGTATAATATGTGACCACAATGGTATTATTATCAATGTTTCATTGGAAACTAACATTATTCATAATTAATGTATCTTAAAGTAAAATTTACAATTAAACTAAGCAAAGCTGTTTTGAATTTTTAAAGATAAATTTAGATAGCATGCCATTTATTTATCGTGTGCTCATAAATGGACAGTTTGTTTATATTATCTTTGGAACAATACTTTAATATTGAGAAAATCAATGTATGGTATAGCACCTGCATTACCATTGGTGAACAGAATAAAGCTGTTGAAACAAACTATTTTGTGCATCTATGAAAATTTATATTTTGGGAAAATACCGTGATATATTGTACTTTTATCTACCCATAGATTGTTTTTAATAGTCATGCAGATGAAACATTTTTAGCAAAATAGCACATGATATGTAATTTGATAAAAAAATTACAAACTATTTGTTGAAAAAAAAATAATATTTAGGACATATTACGATGAAATATCTTATGTGTCATAATGAAAATAATCAGTTGATTTGATTCTACTCGCTTCTTATTATTGATAACAGTTTTTATTGTACACTCACCAAAAGTTACTTACGTATTATTTTTAATAAATCAGAATTTTCGATAAAATGTCCATATATCTAACCAAACTATAATTGAAGAAAAAAAATATGTTTAAATTTTATTGTTATATGGTGAAATGGAATAAAATTACAGAACAGAAACATTTATAGAATATTATTTAAACCTTTTTGCTACACAAAACTACATAAATGGAATATTATATGTCATGCATCAGTCTGAATATTATTCGTCTAAACATGCTAACTTCTCACTTTTTTACTATAACAATGTTTTTCCCTCTCCCTTCAGCATCAGGACAAATTAATTAAAACTATCAATGTGCTTCTTAATTTAGTACTTTTATATAGAACCAATTTCCCACAAAAATAGAAAAAAACATTTTCATATCATCAGGCTCTAACATATAATATTCAAACTATCAATGTAATGCCTTACGAATATGAGTCTCTAGTAACATAATACGTTGCCTTTGCTCCCAAACAACATCTCGATACATATTTAGATACCTTTATCGATTAGCTCTTAAATAATATAAAAATAAATGTTAATTGATTCATTTTTTTACTCTCGTTTGTGGAACTGTTAACTAAAAAGAAAATAGGTCTTTGGTAATATTCGTTATAATTCAATGTTTACACTTAGATAAATTAAAAATATTAATCTTCTTTTAGACTTCAACCACTATCGAAAATGCTATTTTTATTGGGATTTGTGTGCCTTAGGGTTGTTTTAAATAATTTTTAAATACGAGTAATCTTATTTGTTTCAATACTAACTTTAAAACATACATAATCCTACATTAAAAATGTATATCCTATATATATTTTATAAAATGCTTGTTGATTTATAATTAAAACATATCAAAAGCTTAAAATTAATTAACTTAGTTTTATTGACGGTCAAAATATATCAGTAAAAATTGTAAAATATTGTTAGGTTTACAACCTGCCACTAACTTAACTGTTTACTTACTGATTTTATTTGTTGCAGATGAAAAGCAAAGAAAGTATTGTCAAATACAATCTTGGTGTATTTATCAGTAGCAAAAGTAAAGAGAGAGGAAGTGACTCCAGCAACAAATGTACGAAGTTATTCAGAGGAATGTAGACTTAATTAAACGTAAGTCAGTTTGTTAGGTGTTGAACATCGTTCTCTGGCTGACAATATCCTTCTTTAGATTAATGCTCATGAATAATGTCATTAATATAAATTTATAATCAGAAGCTGTAGAGAAACATTAAACATATTTGCAGTTTATAAAGGCTCCACTGTGGTGTTGATTCTCTTGGCATGTTTCTTTTTTTTAATTCTATTTTACGGTTAAAATTAATCGCTTCCCTCACCATTCTCACAAACCAAAGAACCTCCATTTTCTTAACCGGTTTGAGAAAATCTACGTATATAAAGTGTAAACAGCTGTTATTTGTCTTCATAACGTTTCGTCACTATTAAATTACAGATTGTTAACTGACGCAAGGTTAAAAAGTAATGTACACATTGAAAATTCAATGACCAGTAAGTTGCCACTTGAATGAAAGCTTCTTGTTAAAAAGTATGCTTCTGCTACTCATTTACAATCTGAGATTGAACTCCCATAATTCTTTACTTTCTAGCCTACATGACACAATGTACTTGAACTTTCAAGATTCGTAAAAATACAAGCAGAACTACATTTTTATTTACATCTTTTTCATATTTGTGAAAAGTGATGTTAAAGGCAAAAACCAACAGATGACATTTTAAAGTAAAAAACGTGACATTTTAAAATTATCTTTTATTTGATTTGTTAATGGAATTCCAAGCAGTCTACAGCAATTAAATGTTTGTAACTTAAAAAATAGTAGCTTTCTAGTTTCAAGGTGTGTTGGAAGACTAGAAATCAGTCACCGAGTTAGAGCTCCACCCCTTTCATACACTTTAGTTATACTACAGTAGGACCTTGATAAGTCGAGCCTCAATATCTCGAATTCCTTGATAACTCGAAATTTTTGTAATCCCCTTCAACTCCCCATAACACTCAATACAAAAAAGGCCTCTATAAGTCGATTTTTCATAAATTATGGCCTTGATAACTCGAATTTTTAGGGTTTTCAAAGTCGTGGGTTTAACCTCTACAACTCGAAGTTGGATGGTTGGTCACCTCTATAACTCGAAGTCAACCTCTATAAGTCGAATTTCGCTCAGAGTGACCTCTATTACTCGAAGTTTTAGATATATTTTTCTACTTGAGATTGTTCTTTGTTTGCAACTAGGTCAACACCCCTCCTCCCTCTTGTCCGGTATCGCGCGCAAACACAACAAGTCACCACTTGCACCTGTCTAGCTGACTCACCCCGCACCGCATTGTGTTGTTGTCATCGCCAGTGAGAAGAGTGACGTAGTGGGCTCTAATATTCGAGTTATAGAGGCTAAGTCAATGAAACTTCGAGATATAGAGGTTCTAAGAGAAACTTTATTAGGCATTACTGGACCTCTATATCTCGAATTTTCGGTCATTTTACCTTGATAACTCGAACCTCACTAACTCGAAAACCTCGACAACTCGAATTTTCAACAACCCCCTTCAGATTCGAGTTATCAAGGTCATACATACATATCAGCGTAATGGATTCTGTTAACAGACCATTTTTAGTTTCTTTATGATTGAAAAAGTGATCTGATTCCACGCCTGTAGTTTTTTTTTTTCATTTTCCTTCGTACTCATATATTGCTTGTAATTGTTTTCCTTCCTTGATCCAACATGAGACTCATCAAAATGGGCAGTTCATTGAAACATTTATATTTATTTTTACATCAGGTATATATTGTAATGATTTGTAATGCTGTTTTGTGCCTATTTTAATAAAAGGAAAAAATATTAAAATCTTATATTATGTTAGGTTTTAATATGGTTTTAACACTTTTGTACAATATACGGTGGAAATAAAAAAATAGTATTTACATTATTAACATAAATAATACATTCGTTTTAATTGGTTGCTTTCCAAAAACTGTTACAACAATCCTAATCTATTTTTTTGAGAAAATTTTACCTTAAATTATATTAGGTTACATAGAATATAAACATCTGTACTGCATATTTATATTGAGTATGTATTTATGACAAAAGTATGTAATTCTTGTCAACTGACCAAAAGAGGCTTACGATGTAGAGAAAGTGATTATTTATCGACCATATGGTCTGAGACAATATTGAGATACATAACAAATGATACGTTTAAGAATGGAAGTAAAGTCAGATGTCCACCTCAAAGCAGTGGAGACTCCATGATATATTCACCGGCTGACAGCTCCGGTATTTCCCTGGCCAGTGATAATGTAAGCCTCTCAGAGCAAATAAATCCTCTTTTAATCTGCCCCTCCTATTTTACACTTTTAAAAGATGGCTCTAGTTAATCGTGGTCCTCCATTGACTCTTGATATAGAAGCAAGGATTCAAAATGTTTTTTTTAATTTTTTTAATATTGTTCTAAACCAACGATATAGTAATATTATTTTATTAATAAATATTGTTAAATAAGATTATATATTATTCGTTAAAGTAACTTGACTACTTAAAAGAGTTAATGACACATCAGTATGTTGATGCAAGAGAAGGAACATAACCTAAAACTCATCACTTCATATATAATTCTATTTTAAGAATTTTATTTTTTATCTCTTTATTTAAATGCATGTATTTGAAAAAGTCATTAGTCAAAACTATTTGTATGGGTAATATTATTTTGCTTCTCGTTGTGTTTCTTAAGGTAACATTTATCTTACAGTATTTTATTCCATATAATAAAGTAAAGGAGTTCCATTTCACAAAGTGGACCATTTCACGTAATTAATTATTATAGATTGTCTCGATAATTATGGATATATAGCTATGTTAAATGTATACTAACTAAATTATTTTCTTATAAATAAAATATATGCCCCAGAATTCTATACCTTTCAATTTAAAGCTTTATGGATTGAAACTCTGTTATGTAATTTTGATAACATTTTAAATGCATCGTAATCATTAATTCTTTTAACTTGATTGTAAAAGATCTATTTTATATGGATAAAAATTATTAAATAAAAAAGTAACTAGGATGTTTGATATTTCAAATCATCTATATTTAAACAAATGAAATTTGCATCATGCATAATCATTTGTAATTGTTATAAACTTGCTAACAAAAAATTACTATCTTTAAAGGTGTTTATAAAATATATTATCTTTTTAAAGTCCATGTTGAAATTTAGCATGAACATTCGATAAAGGGTATAATATGTAGTTGTATCATTTGAAAATTGCTAAAATTACAACTCTGAATAAGTCCACGTTTATCAACTGCTGAACTAATTTATAATGTTATATTGGAGACATCATAAACACCAATGACATAATTGTAATGGTATATTTGCAATATAATGCTATAGTTACAATGTTATTCTATAGTTACAATGTTATGCTATACATTTACAATGTAATGATATAGTTGCAATGTGATGCTATAGGGACAATGTAACGCTATATTTACAATATGATGGTATATTTATAATGTACTGCTACGGTTACAATGTAATGCTATAGTTATAACCGTAGCATTACTTTATATTGTAACGTACATTTTAACAAGAATAATCAATCTGCAATGATAAACCATAACTCGTGAAGTTACACTATAAGTAGATGTAATCACATGTATAACTCTAAAATATTTGAAATAAAATAAAATATACTATTTCATAGCTTATGTTAAAACAGGGTCATCCTTCGTGATTTACGTTCAAAGCTGTCTGTCTGTCCCTGGGTTTGTGTGCTGCTTTTCACTTATTTTTCTAACTTACAATGTACTGCTATAGTTGCAATGTAATTATATAGTTACAATGTGATGCTATAGTTACAATGTACTGCTATAGTTACAATGTGATGCTATAGTTACAATGTACTGCTATAGTTACAATGTACTGCTATAGTTACAATGAACTGCTATAGTTAAAGTTTACTGCTATAGTTGCAATGTAATGCGATAGTTACAATCTAATGCAATAACTATACACGGTTATCAGCAAGTCTACAACTAGCTTTAATTTAATAGTTTCTTTTTATCACGTGACCTACTTATCTTGTACGTGCATCCCCTTTGTTATTTTTTGGTTAAAGTTTTTCTTGCCTATTTTTGTTTTTTTAACATATTATTAATATGTGGAATAAAATATTTCAAAGAGCTCAAGAATAATCTATATTTAACTCTAATTATTTCAAAAGGTATGATACACTTCTATAAATAACTTATTTTTATATGTACAAACGAATCATTGCTGTCCATAAATTTAAACATAAGTACATATTTCTAATACTAAACTAACTCATAGTCCAGTCCAATTAGTGTTTATTGAGGGTGGCCACTAATGCATCTCACACCGATTACATCCGGCTTTGGTCACCTTCATCAAGTACCAACCACCGTGACAACCCTGCCTGAGATCAATGCAGCTGTAGATGATAGACAATGTGGGTTTGAGTACGACTTGAGCACTACGTAGAGTCTGTTTACGACGAAATCGTTTAAAATTAAATTTATGTAAAATTATTAACAGCAAACCAAAGTATATATTTTAATACCACACTACATTGGGTGCATGAGAGGACCGTTAAGTTGTACGTTGGGTGGGAGCAGAAATAATCGAATAAAGAGTGGGTTCAGCCACATAAATTCAAATTATATTTAAAGTAAATGTTTTTACCGTATTAAGTGTGAATTTGTAATGATGTCATTATACCTCAGTAATGTTGTTACTATTTTAATTTCTACTGTTATATAATAACGTATATTTCATAACAGTTATAAAAATACTGTTATAAAAATAACGGTTAATATATAACTATTATATATATTAACTGTTATATATTACTGAAATATTATAACGTTAATAACATACATATATGTATATTATTAACGTGTTATATACATATAATAACACGTTAATAATATGTATTTTATATTATAACGTTTTAATTTAAAACACGTTATAATATCTTAAACTTAAAATGTTAAATTACTAAAATAGACACATTGAAGTTTGCTAAACCAGAAACGTTCAAAATCTCCAAATATTTTAACAACCACGAACAATCCAATACCAACAAACAAGTTTATGAACAGTCTAGGTTTATTTCACAATGTTCTGTTCGTTGTGGGTGCTATAATATGTTTCAGTACAAACTAATTCTGACTCAATAATGCAATATTTTGCATAACAATTTATGAACATGTCTCATTAGTCTGATGAATCATGATTTTTCTCAGAATAATTGGCTGAATTACAACTTCTCTGCTTGCTTAAAATGCTGTATACAAGCAATTATAATGTATTCCAACAAATGTTATAATTGTTTGTGAATGAAAATCACTACAAAATCAAAACTTTACATTTTAATTGTTACTCTAATGTAGGTATTTAGTGTAAATGAAACTATTTGAGCTGATTTCAAATATGACTTATAATTGAAATCATGATTAACAATTGTATAACATTAAATATGTTTACGTTATAGTTATTTTGATGTGTATTTCCATTGAAGTATAATTACGATCATATGTCAGTTCTCTGCTGGTTTTATTTTAATAAACATTTTAACCTGCAACCACTTCATAGTAACCCCCCTCTCTGTCTACACCTGAGAAACCCGGAATTTAAGTTCAAAAAAGCTCATTGAGCTCATTATATGCAAAATAGATTCCTTATGGTTACAGAAGTGGCTTATTTTATATTCCTCATCTTTAGTGATTTTGAAAATTAGTAGTCCCTTGAAGCATCATGAAAACATGTATAAACCTACGATAGAGTTGATAAAAGTATCATTATGAAAACACGTATAAACTTACGATAGAGTTGATAAAAGTATCATTATGAAAATATGTATAAACTTACGATAGAGTTGATAAAAGTATCATTATGAAAAGGTGTATAAACTTACGATAGAGTTGTTAAAGTATCAGCCTAAAATATGTTTAGCACTAAGAGAAGTTTATTTGTTACAAACATTTCTTTTTTTTATTATATAAAAAAGTCCTTCTTTAATCATAATGCCACCTACTCAAAGCGAACAGGGTTAGTTACGCTGATGTACAACTGTTGATACAAACAAGACCACTAAAGTTTCCAAGTTGAATGTTGAGGCTGTTTAGACAGTTTGCCAAGCTGATGTTTGTTTGATGGTCTATAGATGATGGCTTTGAGGTTTGTTGTGAGACGATCTTTACTACTGGTTTGGAACTTTACTAAAGCTGTACTTCCGGTTTCTTCTTAGATTTACATGTAGTAAGTAATATATAAACACAATAATTGATTTATATTTGTTTATTTCTACACAAAACATAATTTAATTGTATTTGTTATTTGTTACAAGCAAAAACTATTATTTAATTAATTTCAATAATTTTTCCAAACACTTCTATACTAGGTTGTTTTAGCAGTACATGATGGAATATGTTCAATTATTTCTTAACTATTTAAATCTTTATTCATTTTTCTTTACTTCCATTACACAGCTCACTCAATTATTTATTTTTTTATGATTTCGACCAAAATAGCACTACTAAATAAAATACAGTTTACCACATAAAGACTCCACATTAATATAGTTCATACGAAAATTATGGTTTTTACTGTCCAGTTAAGAACAACATTTTTAAAAATTTTAATTTAAAGTTTGTAAAGTTTTAAGTTACAAAACCTCTTCACTTTTAAATGGAATTTTTCGAAGTAAAAATATTTCTGAATGTAGGAAACTCCCTGAATTTGTTTCTTGAGAATATAATAATTAGTATTAATAGTTACCAAAAAATCAGCTAACATAACAATACAATATAATTATTAAAATAACGATATTTGGTTTTAAAATATGCTCATTTTGTCCCACAACTACTTATATTTAGGTTAATATACAAACTAGTATGATCGAGATTTCATGTCAAAACATAAGCCTACCCTATCTACCCTTAATAATCCAACCATCAAACATGTAACTAATTAATGGGGGACGCCATTAGTGACCAGCTCTCAACAACCTACTGCTGAACGGTCTACAACAGGTCATGTGGCAAACGCAATGATGTTTTCCTCACTAGAAGCCATCAGCTAAAGCTCATTGCTTCATACTCCAACCACCAAACTGGTTTTTGCTGTAATTAATTAATAGTGGGTGTCATTATTGTGTCACTGCTCTCAACTCCCTACTGCTGAACGGTCTACAACAGGTCATGTGGCAAACGTAATGATGGTTCCCTCACTAGAAGCTATCAGCTAAAGCTCATTGCATACAACAAACCCTTGATACTCCAACCACAAAACTGGTTTTGGCTGTAATTAACTAATAGTGGGTGCCATTATTGTGTCAGAGCTCTCAACAACCTACTGCTGAACGGTCTACAACAGGTCATGTGGCAAACGCAGTGATGGTTCCCTCACTAGAAGCAATCAGCTAAAGCTCATTGCATACAACAAACCCTTCATACTCCAACCACCAAACTGGTTTTGGCTGTAATTAATTAATAGTGGGTGTCATTATTGTGTCACTGCTCTCAACTCCCTACTGCTGAACGGTCTACAACAGGTCATGTGGCAAACACAATGATGTTTTCCTCACTAGAAATCATCAGCTAAAGCTCATTGCTTCATACTCCAACCACCAAACTGGTTTTGGCTGTAATTAATTAATAGTGGGTGTCATTATTGTGTCACTGCTCTCAACTCCCTACTGCTGAACGGTCTACAACAGGTCATGTGGCAAACGTAATGATGGTTCCCTCACTAGAAGCTATCAGCTAAAGGTCATTGCATACAACAAACCCTTGATACTCCAACCACAAAACTGGTTTTGGCTGTAATTAACTAATAGTGGGTGCCATTATTGTGTCAGAGCTCTCAACAACCTACTGCTGAACGGTCTACAACAGGTCATGTGGCAAACGCAGTGATGGTTCCCTCACTAGAAGCCATCAGCTAAAGCTCATTGCATACAACAAACCCTTCATACTCCAACCACCAAACTGGTTTTGGCTGTAATTAATTAATAGTGGGTGTCATTATTGTGTCACTGCTCTCAACTCCCTACTGCTGAACGGTCTACAACAGGTCATGTGGCAAACGTAATGATGGTTCCCTCACTAGAAGCTATCAGCTAAAGCTCATTGCATACAACAAACCCTTGATACTCCAACCACAAAACTGGTTTTGGCTGTAATTAACTAATAGTGGGTGTCATTATTGTGTCAGAGCTCTCAACAACCTACTGCTGAACAGTCTACAAAAGGTCATGTGGCAAACGCAGTGATGGTTCCCTCACTAGAAGCCATCAGCTAAAGCTCATTGCATACAACTAACCCTTCATACTCCAACCACCAAACTGGTTTTGGCTGTAATTAATTAATAGTGGGTGTCATTGTTGTGTCACTGCTCTCAACTCCCTACTGCTGAACGGTCTACAACAGGTCATGTGGCAAACGTAATGATGGTTCCCTCACTAGAAGCTATCAGCTAAAGCTCATTGCATACAACAAACCCTTGATACTCCAACCACAAAACTGGTTTTGGCTGTAATTAACTAATAGTGGGTGTCATTATTGTGTCAGAGCTCTCAACAACCTACTGCTGAACAGTCTACAAAAGGTCATGTGGCAAACGCAGTGATGGTTCCCTCACTAGAAGCCATCAGCTAAAGCTCATTGCATACAACTAACCCTTCATACTCCAACCACCAAACTGGTTTTGGCTGTAATTAATTAATAGTGGGTGTCATTGTTGTGTCACTGCTCTCAACTCCCTACTGCTGAACGGTCTACAACAGGTCATGTGGCAAACGTAATGATGGTTCCCTCACTAGAAGCTATCAGCTAAAGCTCATTGCATACAACAAACCCTTGATACTCCAACCACAAAACTGGTTTTGGCTGTAATTAACTAATAGTGGGTGTCATTATTGTGTCAGAGCTCTCAACAACCTACTGCTGAACGGTCTACAACAGGTCATGTGGCAAACGCAGTGATGGTTCCCTCACTAGAAGCCATCAGCTAAAGCTCATTGCATACAACCAACCCTTCATACTCCAACCACCAAACTGGTTTTGGCTGTAATTAATTAATAGCGGGTGTTATTATTGTGTCACTGCTGTCAACAACCTACTGCTGAATGGTCTACAACAGGTCATGTGGCAAACACAATGATGTTTCCCTCACTAGAAACCATCAGCTAAAGCTCATTGCTTCATACTCCAACCACCAAACTGGTTTTGGCTGTAATTAATTAATAGTGGGTGTCATTATTGTGTCACTGCTCTCAACTCCCTACTGCTGAACGGTCTACAACAGGTCATGTGGCAAACGTAATGATGGTTCTCTCACTAGAAGCTATCAGCTAAAGCTCATTGCATACAACAAACCCTTGATACTCCAACCACCAAACTAGTTTTGGCTGTAATTAATTAATAGTGGGTGTCATTATTGTGTCAGAGCTCTCAACAACCTACTGCTGAACGGTCTACAACAGGTCATGTGGCAAACGTAATGATGGTTCCCTCACTAGAAGCCATCAGCTAAAGCTCATTGCATACAACAAACCCTTCATACTCCAACCACCAAACTGGTTTTGGCTGTAATTAATTAATAGTAGGTGTCATTATTGTGTCACTGCTCTCAACTCCCTACTGCTGAACGGTCTACAACAGGTCATGTGGCAAACGTAATGATGGTTCTCTCACTAGAAGCTATCAGCTAAAGCTCATTGCATACAACAAACCCTTGATACTCCAACCACCAAACTAGTTTTGGCTGTAATTAATTAATAGTGGGTGTCATTATTGTGTCAGAGCTCTCAACAACCTACTGCTGAACGGTCTACAACAGGTCATGTGGCAAACGCAATGATGGTTCCCTCACTAGAAGCCATCAGATAAAGCTCATTGCATACAACAAACCCTTCATACTCCAACCACCAAACTGGTTTTGGTTGTAATTAATTAATGGTGGGTGTCATTATTGTGTCACAGCTCTCAACAGCTGTCATAGAATGCTCTGTAACAGTACATTTGTTGTTTCCACAGTTTAGTTATACATATAATAAACAGCTATATCATTACGAATGTTCATAAAACGCTGGTTACACAGTAAACTCCATTAACCTTCCATGGGTTAATCGGTATGTACGTGTATGGTTGGGATGACCACTATCACCGTAAGTGTGTAGGTGAATGGGTGGGCCAATACCACAGTACTTTTATTGGTAAGTGGGTGGTACTGTTATTTTTTTGCTTAACCCTTTTAGTATATCTTTGCTCACAACACTTTATTTTCATTAATTAACGCTAAAATGTATTGCTGATATGATAATTATAAAATAATACAATGTGTACCATTTTAAGCTCATTTATTGTTACAATCATTAAGCTCATCGATTACAATAATGAAAAGGAATTTAATTATAAACATACATTAACAGCTCATTGGAGCAACTATAATGACAACAATATTACATTAATAACTTTGAATTTTTATTAATCTATACACAAAATATAGTATAATATAAACACTCGCTAACCACATGTATCTTGAAACCAAATGCACTGACCACTAAATTTATTTAACAATTAAAAATATTTTTCCTTTGACGATAATTTGTTACTAACAAGGTATTAATATGAGCTGATATGTTTTCTTTAGTTTCACTTTTTTCGAATATTGATGGGCGTATTTTGAATGTCGGTATATTTATTTGTTAGTCATAGTTCTGGAGTGTGACGTCAGTGTCCTTCAGTGGCAGTCACTAAGGGTCCTTCATGAACCACCTAACCCCTCGTTAGTTAATGGGGTCGTAACTATCAACCAATGACCCCTACAAGTACCAGTGGATAGCAGGTTTATCGAACAGTGTGAAAGAATCGTTGTACATTATAAATAAGTTATGTATTTAGTATGAAGTAGGTGGTTGTTGTTTTCAAATAAACGCACCAAATGTTATATATGAGTTGTATTTTCATTTTGAAATTCATAGTTTCGTTGTGATCTTACAGCTTGGAAACTTTCTATAACCTTACAACCTACATCTATATGAACTTAAATAGTTTTTTCAACCCCTCTCATTTTTGTAACCAATTTTATAATTATTTTGTGCACAACTCCTCACATGTTTACCTCACCCTTAGGTAAATGAATTTACAGGAAACTCCTCTACTCACACAACACATTATTCTCGACGTGTTGGTTCTTCAGTTTCTTACAAACTCTCTCACACTACATACACAGTTTATAATTGTGCCTTAAGAACTAAACATTGTTTCATAGAAGGAAGTAGCTTCGTGTCAAAGCAAAATTTATATACAATTAGCCTTATACCAAAACAGTAAAACTTGAAGTATTACATTTTTACAATATTAAGGAGCCAAAGCAAATAATTTAATGTCATAGCAAACAGATATATCTAATTTGCCATATTCATAAACAACAGATCCGAAAGTGATCAAATGATTTAAAAATTTTGAGGTGTTTGTCAATTATATGTAATTTGTCTTTTACTTTCCTAGATTTGTTCTCCAATATATCAATAACTCAAAAGTAGTTCGTGTGTTTCTTTTTTTTTATTGCAAAGAATCCGCAACTAGAAAGATCGAATGTAATTGGAGTGTAATTTGTTTGGAAGTAAACAACTAAATATATTTCTAGGTTTACAAGTAGTTTCATTTTTGCTGTTCTAATATAACTAAGTTGTACTACTACTGAATTGTTTACAGTCTCATCATAATTTGAATAAACTGAAATTCCTTTTGTTTTTTTTTAAACACTGAAAAACAAAAGGTGTTTGTATTTCAACTTAAACATACATGAAAATATTATTTAGGCCTATGTTACAAATAAATTGAAAAAGCAATGTTTCCTAATCATCTTAAGCTCCTCTAGCAACATGTATTTATTTATAAGGGATTGTATCATTAATATAAAAATTCATAAATTTAATATATCACCTAATTATTTATATGGTTCATCACTTCAATATTTTCTATTCGTGAGACATTTAATTAAGATAAATAGAGAGAACGTAGAATTTTTAATTTGATAGCTGCACATTCTAGACATTTAATGTGAGTAACCATGTTATAACTAATCATACTGTTGAAAGTAATTAGACTTTTGAATGAACTCTTTTTAAAAAAGAGGCGTGAACCATAAACATTTATACAAGTCTACAGACCAAAGAGTAATAACCCCTTTAGGCGGCCAGGGGCATCAAAGGCTTTAGAACAGCTTGTTTCAAAGGCATCTGAAATTGACTACATTAGACTTCACAAGGGTCCGTCTGATAATATTTATTCAAAGTTCATTTAAGCTGCCAAAAAAATAAATTAAAATGTGTAAAAACAGTTAATTTCCTTTTTTATTATGTTCCGTTTTAGGTATATTATACCTGCAGTTTTAATACATTGAGCTGTCCTCTTTAGAGAAGACCATGCAGTACATACAATTACATTTATGAGCTGAATAGTTATTCATCTTTGAAAGGAAATAATAAAAAGTTTATTTAATACATTAAAATTATTGTTACAAAAATATATAAGAAACTTTTCATTTAAAAATATTTCATTTTATTTAATTATCAATTTTTAATTATTAAAGCAAACATATTGTATCTGGTATCTTTGGTGCCCTATATACCTTGTAGAATATATATTGAATGACGAAAAATATTTTGTGGATCATTAAAAATTGCATACCACAAATAAAGTTTTCATATTGTTTAAAATGAATTCCCAACATTTACTTTATAATTTGTGTAACTTGCAACAAATATTCCATGTAAAACTTATTTAATAAAATAATAATTTAGGGTAAAAAAATTACATGCCACTCAACCTATATATCTAATTAAAAAAAATAGGTAGGTAGCGTAGTTGGTTCAATCCCAGCTTCATGTGCTAAAGGTTCTCAGTTCGATCCTAATCAGAGTCAATACATTTTGAGAAGGATCAGCTGATAATCACCGGCTGTTCATTTGTCATTGGGCTATTAATTAATGACACTTTCTAAGGAATAGTCTGCCTTAGTTTGTAACAATGACTACATTCGCTCATCTACACACATCACACTCATTCGAAATCCATATTCGCCCATATCTTGACAATCGGCGTCTTATGAATAAGTAAATAAAAAAAAAAAAAATAATAAATCTAATCAGTGGAACATTAAACAGGAGACTCTTACGAAATACCAGTTGCTCTTTTATTTTATGATAATATTTATAGAAAATTTGCGTTTTTATTAAGATTGACAAATTTTCTTAGCTAAATACTATACATTAAATTAATTTACTCTCCGAACCAATTGAGCTAAAATATATATTATTAAGATTTTGTATACTTCGTATACATTCCTAAATCCAGTAGCCACTATATAAATACTTTACTGCTTATTTAGTACGTCGTTTTTACGATTGATTGCATATTATATAATTTGTATATACTATGATGACTGGTGTTTACCAGTCACGACCCACCCCTGTTAAACGTCAACAAGTTTGTCCCCAACTGACATTTACAGTAAACAAATGCTCCTGTCAACATTTCTCAGACAATATTAATTTCACCATGACCTGAACCTCCACCAATATGGAGGGGACATAAATCATTGGTTAGTTCAAAATTGTCATATGGTGGTTTTTGGTATAGTTAAGCTGTAAAGATGTATTCTATGTGAAACTACTACAATATATTGATTCCTATGTAATTCCTTGTATACAAAATTATTTTGTAATTTTCTTGTAGTAGTTAGTGGTTAAATTGTGTATATATTGTTATGCATTAATTATTACAAAGTAGATCATCTACAGATGGGATAGTAAGTGTTGTTAATTAACATGAGAAACTGTAGTCATTGTTACTCACGAACATTAATTGGTCCTTAGAAGGAACCATTTACTAATAGACAAGAAGGGTCGAGGCACTTTAAGGCCACTAACTTTGTGTGAATATGCACCGCAAAAAAATCTTATATCAGCAAAATATATCTGAGAATCAGTCATTCCCCTATCAGCATCTGACTTCGGGTCTTCGTCTAGCAAGGTGGTTTTACAATTTTTCATTCGTGTCCATGCTGATAGCAACCATTGAGTAAATAACGTGTTATTATTTAAAGGGCTGAAAACATAGAATTTAATCTACAATCTCTAATTATATTAGCTCCACAAACATGTATTAGAATAAAGCACATTATCAATTATTTATGTTAACTCCTCATGCATTTATTTGGGAGATAATTTGGTTCTAAAAATGTTAAAAAAAATTATGTCATAATAATAATCTTTATTCCCTCTTTAAAAATTAAAAATAAATAATATACAGTACATCATGCATAATACAGCGATACGCAAAACCACGCAACTAAAAAAAAAAAAAAGTCTATGATAAAATATAATAACCAAATAAATCTGTAAACCAATTGTATGAATGATTGGAGAAGAACAGCGTCAAATAAATTAACTTTTAGAACGGATAATTGAGCTTTAAGAATGATTAATTCAAAATACATGTTTATAAATATGTATATACCATCTAAACTATTAAACTGCTTCCTAATTATAAAAATTAACGAAATATAGAACCATAAATTATTATTAAATCCTATATAATGCAATGTACAGTAAGCGGTGCCCTGTCCACATAGCACGGAGAATACCCCCCCCCCCCCCCAACGTCCCATAGTCAATCAGCTGATCTAGAGGGACGAGAGAGAAGGCAGACAGCGTCTGCGCCTTGAACCGTCCACAATTAAACAGACGTGTCGTTAATTGTTGAGTGCGTATTGAGTGTAAGTGCAAGTACTTTTTTATGATTAATTATTTGTTCTTCTAAGTGTTACGTTATTTATTTAAGTGTGTTGGAGATTATCGGATTAAACTGTTAATAGAGGTAATTCTATTGAGTTAATTACTATATTTCTACTTAATTAACTGACATAACCTAAACTTACATAATCCATCAATCAATTATTTTAGGTTATATTCCATACTTTCAAATTAATTAGTATTTTGACGCAGTGTTCTAATAAAGAGTTATTATACAGTGAATATTTTAAGATATAAATATTCAAGAATTTTTAAATGGAAGTTTAAAGTATTTCTACATACTTGTTAGCAAATTATATTGAAAAATATTTAGATGTCTTCCAAATCCAATAGCCATTTTTTCTCAACATTTTTATGAAACCCTAGTAAACTAGGTTCATTCTTAGAATTAGTTGGTAGATATAATTAAAAAACCTCGGAGCTATGTAGGAGAAGGTTTTGGTATACATGTTGAGTTAGGTTTTGGGACAATGGAAAAAATCTTATGTTTAACAATCTATTAGGGTATGAAAATTTCTGTTTGTACACATATTCTTAACACTTATACAACCTAATCTAAAATATACAAAAACATATCTTAATGGTAGTATATTCATTTGCCGGAAGATAGGAAGAGATGGGTGCTTAAAGGACCTTTTAGCAGATAACTCTCACACACGTTTTCTGAAACGTCAATAATTATTTTATTCTTGATACATACTTCCTCCCCATACTATAATTCAATACGCTATCCTACTGTGTATGAGGGAAAAGCATAATGATATCCATACTTTCTTATTACATAAATATTTCAAAATGTAAAACATTATCAAAACTTTCCTCTCAAAGAATTAATATGAAATGTCCTACTTAATTCCCTATCAAAGATGAGACCTAAATTTACTAACAAACAATGCAATTCATCTACCCACTACATAAACAATTCAGACACTTATATACGACCTCCGTTCAAATTCACCATATCCTCTCAGAGCAAAGTTGATATATTTTGTTCTCTTACACAGCACCATATCACAGCACCATATTATTTTCACTAAACCACCAGCTAAGACTACAGGGATCACTAGTTTACCTAATCATATGAAATTAAAAACAACGATTCATATCATTTAATGAACATACATTAAATGATACGAAAGGTGTATCATTTGCAAACGAACTTACCTTCTCATAGAATTTACAATTACAAATATCTTTAATGTAAATAAAGAGTAAAGTGACAATGTTCTTCAAAAGTGCAGCAATCCTGTTGTTCTGTTAAATATTATTGCAATTATTTTAGTTTGTAGGTTATTTCTTAAGATATTTTCTACAATTTAGTCGAAGTTATATTCAGAGCATATTCTCCTGTTAAATATAACAAATTGGTACCCTTAATTTTTCTGCAAAAGTGCAGAAATCCTGTTGTGATGTTGAATATTATTGCAATTATTTCAGTTTGTAGGTTATGTCTTAAAAGATTTTCTTCAATTTTATCGAAGTTCTATTCATACATATCCTCCTGTTAAATATAACAAATGGGTACCCTTAATTTGTCTGCCAAAGTGCAGAAATCCTGTTGCGATGTTGAATAGTATTGCAATTATTTTAGTTTGGAGGTTATGTCTTAAGATATTTTCTACAATTTAATCGAAGTTATATTCAGAGCTTATTCTCCTGTTAAATATAACAAATGGGTACCCTTAATTTTTCTGCAAAAGTACAAAAATCCTGTTGTGATGTTGAATATTATTGTAATTATACCAGTTTGGTGGTTATGTCTTAAATAATTTGTGACAGCTTAGCTGAAGTTATATTCAGAAAATATGTAAGATATGGGTTTCTTTAAGTATAAAATGTGTCAATATAGTCATTACAACCAAAATTACATATATGTTAAGTCGAGAAACCTCCCTCCTCCCTAAAATAAAACTACCATCTCATGTAATGATTTCATGATGTGATCCAGCGATATAAATTGATTTCATCCAATTGTTCACGGTAACTAACTGTGATGGCGATCCACCCTAGTGGTTTGTACGTACTGGATCGCTCTGACACCTGTAAATTATTGACAACAAGCGTTTATCTGCTACAGCGTACAAAATGTACGTTCCGGCTTACAGTGCATTAGTGAGCCTTTGAGGGCAACACAATGCTATGAAATATTGAAACAGACTTCCTAGCTAAGTGTCAATTTTTGATTTGCCACATCATTATGAGTCAGATAAAAATGCTTGAATATTGATGGAAAATCTAAGAACATAATAATGATAAATATAAACCGTATATTTGCCATATATGTTAGTCATATACATGTATGTTATTCTCAGATTAAATTATTATTTTAAAACCTGAAAAAGAATTAGTTCTTCCCTGTGAAAATATTTATTTTATATTTAACATTTTAACTAAAAAAGATAGATTCTGCATTTAGAATAATTGGATATATTAAATATTTTTAAAATATTTAAATTTGCGTCATTTTACTGTCCCTCGTATGAGAAACCTATCTACTATACCAATTGTGGTGTAATTTCATTCGGATTTGTTTATAAAATTTTCCCAACGCCTGAATAATTATCAAACACTACGGTCAAAATGCAATATATTTCAGTTCAAAGCTCTAAGCTACTAAAAAAATACCACAAAAAAGTAAGGTTTTATTTTTAGAATGACACAATTATAAATGTTTGTATAACAATTTTCATTTATAAATAGTCCTACTACTCCATAGATTCATAGTGAATAGGTAAGCCCAGTCCAATGATTTTTTATTGAGGGTGGCCTCTAATCCCACATCACACCAATTAATACCGGCTTTAGTCCCTCACCAAATACCAATCACCATGACAACCCTGTCTGAAATCAATGCCACTTAGGATGACAGACTACGATGAAAACTACACAAAAATATGAATGTTTAACATTTTCTGTTTCCTAATCGGTAACGAATACTTGGATAAATGTTTAAGTTTAAGATCAAATTAATACATATCCCACCCCCTTTGATGTGCGGTTATAATAGCCCTGGTTGGTGATGGTGATGGACTTACAGAAACTTACAGAAAAGTTTGACAGAGCAAGATAAAATCTAAATATGAAAATAATATAATGTTACTTTATTCACTGTAAGACGTTTTAATCACCATCAAATAAATAGTCATATGCATATGGAAAGAATAGTTGCACACACGGCAGTCCAATATACGGAGGTCCCACCCGTCCATACACGTACAATGGTACTAACCTACCAGTCCACCCATATACGTACAATGGTACTAACCCACCTGCCCACCCATATACGTACAATGGTACTAACCCACCTGCCCACCCATATACGTACAATGGTACTATATGGTTGGTGATGGACTAGTTGATATGGAGGTAATTGTAGATAGTAAACCACGTTAAGTATTCACTTTAGGTATCCCATATTATGGTTGTCCTGTAATATGGACCCATGTAACGCCCATGAGTAGTTGAAGTATATTATTGTTTGTACTAATTATTATTTTATTTTTAAGACCCTCCTATTTAACGTTTTTACATTTTTATAAATAAGACGTATCCTAGAATATGTTTATAATGAGAAAATGATTGTAAAATCTTAATATATGCCAAATTTGATGTAAACCATTGAGAGAGAGAGAGAGAGAGAGAGAGAGAGAGAGAGAGAGAGAGAGAGAGAGAGAGAGAGAGAGAGAGAGAGAGAGAGAGAGAGAGAGAGAGAGAGAGAGAGAGAGAGAGAGAGAGAGAGAGAGAGAGAGAGAGAGAGAGAGAGAGAGAGAGAGAGAGAGAGAGAGAGAGAGAGAGAGAGAGAGAGAGAGAGAGAGAGAGAGAGAGAGAGAGAGAGAGAGAGAGAGAGAGAGAGAGAGAGGATTTTAACAATAAACAACAATGAGTTCAGTGTTGGTTAATTAGAGTTACATAAAGTAGCCATATATTACGTAATTATGGTCAATTAAATTACATTTAAACTGTTAAGTAGTGTTCTTAAATTAAAACAGATAATAATTCAGGTCACAAACATTAAACATAAAAGTAAATGTTACAATCCCACCAGTTTATAGTTTAAAATCAATTTTTTATTAAATCGTTTCAGATGTAGATGTACGCTCCTTAAACATTAATGCATTAAATTTTGAGGATACATTTCCACAGAACGTTTTCAATATCTGTCATGAGACTTTGACTCCGTTTTCTTTAATGCTTCTTTTATTATTTGAGAGTAAAATTCTTTTCTGACACTCACAAATAAGAAGCCACTTATACAGTTGTCAGACGATTTTAGTAAGAGCATTCAAATATTATATTTACTATAAAAATAACTCCTGATAAAGTACATTTAACATAATAACAACCAAACAATCTTAGGGTAAAATAAACCCACCATGCACAGAAAAAAACCATAAAATTAGTATTTCTTACTTTTTAATACTTTTTAACACAGATTTTTCATTACATTTTGTTTATTATATTCATAAACATATACGAAGTAATTTCTACTATAATAATTTAAGAAAATTAACATCAGCTAATAGGAAAGCTAGAGGAATCATTGAATGTTACTTGGTAAACTCGTTTGTTCACCATGGGTTAAAGCTCATACCTTGCTTTGCAGGGCGTACTGTCGAAAGTCGTATATGATACTACATAATTTACCTTAGTACGGGTTAAAACATATTGGTGTTGCAGTCCTCAATTTGTTCCAATATATAGTTCACCTTTAAAAAATAATGTTCAATCACAATTTGTTATATTTAGATCAGAATGTTATTGGCCGTTTCGGAAACTTGTAGTTGTATCAGGGGGTTGATACATTTTATTAAAGGGCACTTAATGTTTCATCAATAATAGTCTTTGGAAAACATCATTTTATTCTAATACAGATTTAATTACACCTCTAGCACCTATGATGAAATATGATGAAGTCAAATCAAACAGCCATAAGCATTACAAATAATCGTTTTTCTGAGTGTGAAAAAACCTGTTTGGATTGTTATTAACTGTTTTGTCTTTAAATAATAAATAATTAATTTACTGATATAATTAGTTATGTGTTTGAGAATGAACCAAACACACTGATGTTATATTAACATTTTAAATACTAATTTGGAAACTTCTATTCGTCCTCTTCAAATTATTTTCATATATTGACTAATTTTATAACATAAAATAGTTATTTTCAAATATCGTGTAAGATGAAATCTATGACATTATTTTAACTATGCAGTATAAATAAAATTTAACACAAAGCGTTCGTTTTATTTTATTTAGAGTCGATTGAGATATGGTATTCTTTTCTGGGATTTCTGTAATTCTACTTTATTTATTCGAATATTTATCCTTCAAAAGAGGGCGCTAAGGATCGTCTGGGGTCAGGACCACAGGTCCAGCTGTAGGGAGCACTTTCGGGCGAGTGGTATCCTCACACTACCCAGCCTTTTAATATTTGAGGTGGTGGTATATGTTTTTAAAAATAAAATCAAATTCCCTATCCATAATCATAACTACAATACTAGATTTAAAAACAATTTTATCATTTGTTTTTATGAATCCAATCTGGATCTTTTTAAAAATTCTGTTTTTAATTTTGGCCCTAAATATTTTAATCTTCTCCCTCAAAAAATAAAAACAATCAATAGTTTATCTCAGCTGAAAACCCGTTTGAGAAGCCATTTGGTCGGGAGGGCTTTCTATACTATCGATGAGGCTCTTATGCAGCCTTAAGGGGTGATGTTGGCTGTTTTATTTTTATTTAATTACCTTAAATATTTTTCTTATTGTAGCAGCTCTTACTATAATAAAATAAATGTCAATATTGGCTTAAGTGTAGGCTATAGTGAAAAATTGTCTTAGAATTAATTAACTAATAATAATAATCTTTATTTTCCAAAAACACAGAATTACAAATTTACAAACAATACAATAAATATAATATCTAATACTAAGATTTTTGTGGCATAACATATGCCTTGTGCTCAGGCTGACCAAAGAATACACAGTATTGAACAGAATTTCATTCACTTACTATCAAAAAAAATACTAGATAAAAGTTAAGTAAGAATAAAGTGTTTTTACTTGATCAGTAAAAAAAGGTTAATTTTTGGAAAATTAATCCTCCAAGGCAAGGCCTGTTTGGAGGAAATATATAAAATAATTATTCAATTTGTTGCAGTCTATGTAATAGGAGAATTTAAATATATAGTAACGTAAGGCTTTATTGTATAATTTACGGCTTTTACGAAATTTACTGTAACTCCCATTTATAAAATACATTAATTTTACCCAAGCATATTTATTAACAAAAAGTAAAAAATAAAAAAACACTTTATTGTAGACCACATTCAAGAATACCATTTTATGGTGTAAATATAATATAAATACCTTATGATCCTATACTAAAACACATGTAAACAAAAACATAAAAACATATTTACATCAACACATATAAATTCTTACTCACAAACATTAAGGAAACCTCAAATGTATATAATATTTCAACATATCATAACCTCTGTTGTACCCACATACACACACATAAATATTCACACATACCTAGATATATACATATACAGAACATAAAATATACATCTATAAGCATATGCAATCGTAAAAGAAGAAAAAAAAATTACCTTTGAATTTCGAATAGCAATCTGTTTACGTCCTGCACTGTAAGTAACCAATCCCTTAACTGTCTAAGAAATGTTTGCGAAGTATCTAAATTTTTTAAATCGTTAGGTTATCTATTGAACATCATAGGGGCCAGAAAGTTATATGTTTTAGTAAAAAATGTTTTCCTCGGTCGAGGCGCTATCGCATTGTCTGAGTTTCTTAATTTCATTTTATAAGCATTTAGGACATTTCTACTATTTCTACTCCTGTTAAAAAAAAAAACTTTCATGACTTTGTATACATACATATTGCGTATTGGTAATATTTTCAAAGATTTAAATATTGGCCATGATGAATCATATTTGTTTGCTTTATTTATTATTTTTACAAAATGTTTCTGTATGGACATAAGTGGTTTTAGATTGTTTATATATGTTCCACCCCAGCACTCTATTCCATAATTAATTCTACTATGGACTAAAGAAAAATAAAGAGTTCTCATTAGTCATTTTTGCACATTTTTCTTAAAAAGTAAAAAATCCTGAGAATATTAGTTAGTTTCTTCTTAACAGATAATATATGCATTTCCCAATTTAATTCTGAATCTAGTATCACACCTAAATATCTAATATGTTCCTTTTGTTCTATTTCAGAACAATATTCTCTACATGTTCTACCATTACACAGACAGCTAACACATTTGTACACAATTTTATCAGGAAAAGTTAATTTTTCTCGTAAACTTAAGTTTATATAATTGGTTTTACTTACACTAAGAACTAAGTTATTATCGTTAAACCACAATCGCAAAGCTTCCAAGTCAGTATTCATTTTTATTAAAATTTCAGCTAAACTGTCATCAGTGTAAGTTAGAGCTGTATCATCAGCAAAAGACACCACTTGTCCATGGAATTTCCCTTTGCATAGGTCGTTAATATAAATCAAAAACAATGTAGCCCCTAACACTGATCCTTGGGGTACTCCATACTTTATCTCACCAAATTGACTCAAAACTCCATTAATTTTAACACATTGCATTCTCTTCGATAAATAACTTTTAAACCAATCGTAACCCACACCCCTTATACCACAACTTGAAAGTTTCTTCAGTAAAATTGTATGATTAACTGTGTCAAATGCTTTTGTGATATCCAAAAATAACCCGCTAACACGTTTACCATCATTTATACCACTAGACACCCTATCCAAAAACTCAATCAAAGCTATCTCTGTATTTAATCCTTTGCGAAATCCAAATTGGTTTTCACTGAAAAATTTTATTTTATCCAGAAATTTTACTAGTCTTACTTTCATTAATTTTTCAAATATTTTAGAAAAGGATGACAGCAAAGATATAGGTCTATAATTGTTGCAATCTGTTTTTTCATTTTTCTTATGTATTGGAATTACAAGTGCTTCTTTCATTTTATTTGGGAAAATACCTGATTGAAAACTAAAATTTATAATGTACAACAAAACAGGTAAAAACCTATTATACGTTTTCTTAATTAGTGTAGAGCTTATATCATCAATCCCAGGGGATTTCCCATTTTTTTACGATTCAATCACTCTTATAAGTTCATGTTCCAAGACAGGCTCTATAAAAATAGATTCTGCTACGGAAAACTCACTAAATTGATTTCTGATATCAAGCGATTGATAATTACTTGTTTTATCGTTACTCTTGTTTAATTTATCACCCACTGATAGAAAGTAATTATTAAATTCATTGGCTACTTTAAATGGATCACTTACAATTTCATCATTAATTACTAGTTCAACATTTGCATTATTATTAACTGTTTTCTGATCAGTCACTTATTTTAATATTACCCACATGCGCTTTGGATCTTTCTTATTTCTGATGTTATTTGTGTATTATTTTATGTTCTTGATTAATGATGTTATTTTTGTATTATGACTTGCATAGAAAACTGTAACAGTTCATATTGTGTCAATAAATTAATCTTGAATCTATTAAGTTGTAAAAATGTCTAAAACAGTGATGGTTAAATTGTTGAATCTATGGTTAATATTAATGTACTTTGCACTAATATTTTATTGCTATTTCAAGAATAAAACTAATATTTTATAAAAAACAACATTCAAAAGTTTTGTTTAAACGTATAGAAAATAAGTGAGAAAGACTTTATTTCGTGTTCCCTTTAGTATTACAAATGATGACAAGTGTTTGCGTGCGATGTCACAACCAACCCTCTGTGTCATGGCTAAAAGTGGTGCTTCCCTTTCAGTAAATAGACCATTTATCTACCTCTGGTTGTAGTTATTTACTAGTTATTATTATTTTATATAATTAAAATAAAACATTTTCTCTCTAATATTTAATTTTTACGTTCAAAAGTTTTTGGATTTAGTTGATATAAATTATACATTATTCCTATTTAAATGCCATTAATATATTCTAAAGGCATTCCACATACATGTTATGTGGAGGAATCTTTAAGATAGGCATCTTATTGAAAGAAGTTAATTAAAAACATTACAGAAAACTGGTTCATTTCACTAAATACAAATTTAGCAGTCATACAATGTGGAAGATGAAATACAATAATATCTATAGCTTGTTTTTGATTAATAGTTTGCTCATTGGCATTAAAATGACATGCACACATACATAGTCGCTACTGTTCCACTATTGTGTGCGTGTTGATCTATTAACTGTTCTTTCAATGACATGCACACATACATAGTCGCTACTGTTCCACTATTGTGTCGTGTTGATCTATTAACTGTTCTTTCAATGGCATGCACACATACATAGCCGCTACTGTTCCACTATTGTGTGCGTGTTGATCTATTAACTGTTCTTTCAATGACATGCACACATACATAGCCGCTACTGTTCCACTATTGTGTGCGAGTTGATCTATTAACTGTTCTTTCAATGACATGCACACATACATAGTCGCTACTGTTCCACTATTGTGTGCGTGTTGATCTATTAACTGTTCTTTCAATGACATGCACACATACATAGTCGCTACTGTTCCACTATTGTGTGCGTGTTGATCTATTAACTGTTCTTTCAATGACATGCACACATACATAGCCGCTACTGTTCCACTATTGTGTGCGAGTTGATCTATTAACTGTTCTTTCAATGACATGCACACATACATAGCCGCTACTGTTCCACTATTGTGTGCGTGTTGATCTATTAACTGTTCTTTCAATGACATGCACACATACATAGCCGCTACTGTTCCACTATTGTGTGCGTGTTGATCTATTAACTGTTCTTTCAATGACATGCACACATACATAGCCGCTACTGTTCCACTATTGTGTGCGAGTTGATCTATTAACTGTTCTTTCAATGACATGCACACATACATAGCCACTACTGTTCCACTATTGTGTGCGTGTTGATCTATTAACTGTTCTTTCAATGACATGCACACATACATAGTCGCTACTGTTCCACTATTGTGTCGTGTTGATCTATTAACTGTTCTTTTCACCTTCTTCTGTAATTCCATACGTTTCCTATATACATTTTCCCGATTCAGTTCTTTGTTTTTGACGTATTCTTTTAATCTATCAACCAATTCTCATGGTCTTTCCTTCAGCCTCCTACCCTGTTCTTGAATTTCCCTCTGTCTCCATCGCTTTCTATGAATTCTTGTCTCACTCATTCTTTTCACATTTCCAAACCATCTCATAAGCCTATTCTCTATTTTTTAAGCATTCAACTTTACGTAATTTTTGCAGCAATACTTCTCACAAGCTTATCTCTCCTGTTTTTATCCTTCCATAATTTCCCCATAGTTCATTGACATACCAAGTTAAATTTTAGTGGATAAAAACTATATTACGTAAAAAAACATCAACCGTGGACAGCTAAGCTTCCTATGAATGCTGCAATAATGTGCACACAATTTCCAATACATTCTAGTGTGCTATAAGAACTTTCAAGCCTGTGTGACGAAAACAATTCATAACAAATCACTGATTAAGTATGACCTAATATCGGTTTAGCTGTAAAATAATTATATGCTAGTGCCGATTTCATATAAAGTGCTGAACCATTTTTTTTATCTGCAGCAATATACCCAAATTTAAATTACCTAAATATGATCACAGTTGTTACAACTGGGAGAAACCATTTGAATAAATAAGTTACCAACTGTTATCATCATATTTTAACGTTATTTAACTGAATTTAAATACTGGAAGTTAATTCTAATCTATAAATGAATAGTTAATTATTTTTTGTCAATAAAATTTATACTTTACCAACCAAGGTACCTAAGATAAACAAGGCACATTTAGTATCATAAGGTTACTATAAAAATATGTATGGCTTTATCTAGCAAAGACTGTTTTATTTGAACAAATAATAATCTTTTAAACAATGTAATAATAACATGTTTTATAATGAGGATGTTTAAAGAACTGTAAGATAGAAAATTACTATAAAAAAGTTTTCATCGCTACGTGTTTCCTTAGAAAGTAAATAGTCAATTATAGAATGTACAAAATTTTATAAAATAAAACATCCAATTTATAATTCTAGCATCTGAAAAATTATGACTAAAATTTGTTGTCCAGTTTCATATTAGTACAACTAAATCAAAAGACCCACTTGGAGCGTACAAATTGTTATTACAACCGGGAAGTTCACTAGAAGTTTAGACCAAGTACCGATAAACGTACTGCAGCAGTCATAAAAGGACCTTTAAGGACACAGGTCGTACAGTGATGGATACTGCTCTCTAGAGAGGCGCAGGAGACTGAACTCCTCAAGTAGCAGACGTGCTTTGCACTCTTCTATCTGTCGACTATCAGGAAGAACGAATTAAGCAAGTAATTATCGCTAATAATGGACTTACAACAGGTTGTATTATTTCTTGTGCGTTTTTTTTTTTTTTTTTTTTTAATAACAATAACGAAGCGTGAGTTTTGTATTGATAATATTGTTCTAAATTTCTGTATAACATGCTAAGTTCCACGTTTTCATAATGGAAGAATATATTGTGTATTTAAACGGCTGTCTTGACAGTCTTCGGCTGAAGACTGTCAAGAGTGCGTGACCTTCCACAAACACCCCCCCCCCCTCACCCACCTATTCATCACGACCCTAAGGTCCCTTTTACACGGGACGGCGCGGTGCCGTTCATTTTGGTCACTATTAGTTTAAATAAGTGTTTACACTCGAGACGGCCACGGCGTGGCTTCAGAGGCGGACCGGCGCAGCGCCGGTTGTATAGTTGGTTGATCACTATACAAACATATCGGCGTCTTTAAACGGCGTTATTACCGCTGATTTGTGGGCATGCGAACCACGTGTCTAAACCACTTTCTATTTTCTTTTTGATTACATACCTGTAAGAAACTGTATTTTGAAATATCTCCTGTTAATACACGATACAATGGCAACTTCGCCCACACAATAAGAGTGTGATTTGGAGAGTGGATGGTCTAATAACACTGGTGCAAGAATGGCCAGTACTAATTAAGTTAATACAAACAAAGAACCTTGTCTATATCATCCATCTTCGAGGTGCCCAATAAGTGAGTATCGCACGCAAGGTCGTCCAGTAGGTACGTAGTAGGCATATACTGTCCATCTTGAAGAGTGACGTTGAAAGTATAAAATACGCCGTGTCGTGAGGCTACGGCGAGGCGTCGACCTGTGTAAAATGGGCCTAAAAGTGTTGGTTCCGCCAACCGGAAGTAGGTCACTTACCCCTTGGTTGTTTCTCTGCTATAGATACGTACTTAGCTTAGGATAAAGTGTTTTTTTTTTTTTTGGAAAAAAGGTAATTTAAAATGAATTTTCAGAAATGTTGTTGTTCCTCGTGAAAGAACGGTATCCATAAGAAAATGCTGAATTGACCTTGTCGAATCGAAAATGTGTTTTGTTTGTATATAAGAATACTGCAATCCTATAATCCATTAGCAATCGTTTCGGAGTGTAAACATGTAACATAGAAAAACCTAAGATTATTCATGTAAACTTTTAAGTAGTTGAAAGAGGTTCATAATCCATGCCGAACTATTAGCAAATTAAATTCAGACGACTAGTGTGAAAGTGTTTCTGTTTCCACCATGATATAAATAAATGTGTGGATTTATGTATTAATTAAAATGAACGATGTTTAAGTAAAACGCTGAATAGTAAATATACTGACTTCTATTCATAATCATAAGAGACGTTATTAAAAATCAACTATATAAATACAAGCCGCAGACAAAGGTGAACCAGTTCTTTCTTTTACTTATATATTTATATTGTAACTTAGTTCGTATTTAGGAAAGACATACATTTAACTATGAGTTGACCTTTTACCTAAAATTAAAAATAAGTAAATATTTAAAACAACTTTACTTAAAACATTTTTTTTTACGATCAAGGATGTAAAATTCAAAATTGTTATTTATTATTGTATTTTATGAACCTAGAGTCTACATTACGGATCAACATCTTTAGTGTTAGTGTTGTAGAGAAGTAACTATTTTCAACATGTTTCAAATTATTGTAAGGTCATAAATAATGTAAAGTCATAATACTGTCATTATGACTTTACATTATTTACATCATTATGACTTTACATTACGAGTCATAATTAACATAGCTCATTAATAGAATAAATGTCGGGAGGGATTTCACAGTTTGAAACTGAAACATAACGAGGAACACACATGAATCATAGTTTATTTACTGAATTTTTACTTTCTTCGATCTTTTTAGGAAAGTATTTCTTAAAAAACGCCTCCGTCGATAAATTAGTAAACGAATATTAGTTAGTTTACATAACATTTTTAGAAGAAGTACAAAAATATAAATAAAAAACCATAAATAGTAGTACTCTATTCATATTATTCAGGGCTTTCAACATGGATGTTTTAAAATAGGAATTAAAAAAGTGTCATTAACTGACCATAGCTCCTTGATCCATATAGAATAGGAAGCTTCATTCAAAAGAAGAAAAAATCTATTACGGAGAATTGAAAGGTTTTTAGCGTCTTAATGTCTTTGTAGATTGTGTAAATGAGCTTAGAATAAATATTATGAGATGGACTTTGCAGGGGTAATGTAGTCAATTTCAGACTGCTTTGAAACGAGTTGCTTTAAAGTCTAACACCAGCGACTGACTGCCTTTGGGGAATTTATTATCTTTCGGCCTACAGCCTGTAGTAAAGGTTTATATTTCACACCTTGCTACATAAGGGGCAACAGACATTTATTCGTAAATATTAGACTTGTGTTTTAACAATCAATAACTCTGTATTGAAACTGGTTCTGGGCTAGGGTTGTATTATACAGGTGAACTTAATATAAAAAAAAAAAAAAAACAGGAAAACTTTTATAGCTATAACATAAGTTCCTGTGTATATTTTATGAATGTAGGGTAATTTTTAATGTGTATTGAATTGTTTGCTATCTATAGCGAGATGCTACAATAGCTATACAGTTGTTTGCAAACATTATTGATTATTACAAAGCTCAATATTAGAAGTCAGTTTATTTTTAATACAACTTTACATCTCCTTAAGCCTAACAAGTAGGGGTTGCATTACTTTGAGGGGCTACAATATTTTATGTAAACAATTCTTATTTTGATGAAACTATCAGTTAATAATGTTTTGTAATCTATGTGTCAGTTCTGCATTTCCACCCTTTATATACTTATTTGTATTGAGTCTAGGGATGATAGGTTTGTGAGATTATTAATGAAGTATATTTTAAATGTTAATCATACGTAGATTATTGTTATATAAACGTTCTCTATCTTCTATACAAATAAACCACCCCTTCCTGTTATCAACGCCAGTAAAACTGTAGAAACACTGGTAGAGGGTTGACAATGAGCACCCTCGGTGTTGTCAGGTTGTGTCGGGGACGTGATCGCCCGACATTATTGTGTATTGCAGTGTATTGGAATTGTATATTGAACAACTCTCACAGTCTCCGTGGCACGTTCGTTTATTGGCTCCTCTTTGGGTTCCTGTTTCAAACTGTGAAACCCATCTCAACATTTATTCTATATAAAGCTACATCATTTTTCATTACATCCTACATCACGAATTATAACTAATATCGACTTTACGGATTATGTTCATAATATATTTGTTGCTTTAGAACAATTTGAAAAATAGTAATAATAGTTTATACACCATCTTTACAAGAGCAATGGTGATCCGTATTACACAGTATTGGTTCATAAAACATGATAATAAATAACCATTCGATGTTTGGAACAAAAATTTTGATAAAGAACATTTTAAGGTCTAAAAGTATTTATAAATGTTTACTTATTTAGGTAAAAGAACAATTTTTGGCCTAATTCATTTCTATATAAGGAATAAGCTTAGTTCCAATATCTTATATACATGTAAGAGAGAACCGCATATACTTTTTATGTGGCTTGTATTTATATACTGTAATTGATTGCTATTCACATTTAATGTAGTATTTTATGATTGTGAATAGTAGTCAATTTAATTTCTTTATCGAGTGATTTATTTAAATGTTTAAATTCTCTGATATTAAATAAATTAAATGTATTAATTAGTATGCACCATGGTGGGAGTAAATATGTTAATATTTTCATACTAGTCTTCTGAAATTTATTTTCTTATTGCTAGTTCAGGATATATTATAAACCTCTATTACTTACTTAAACATTTATATTATTTTGTTTCAATCTATTTACGTTATTGTTTTATAATTACAGTCTTCTAAAATATAAATGAAACATATTTTCAATACAACTCAGTAGTTAATATGTATTGACCAATAACAATCAATTTGGTACTATCTAATAAATACCAACCATTTGCGAGATTAAATAATGTATTTGTAAATACATTTTAAATAACTTTTCATTTTAATAAAAAGACTTTATCCTTAGCTAAGTACGTATCTATAGGAAAGCCAAGGGGTAAGTGACGTCCTTCCGGTTGGCGGAACCAACACTTTTATGGTCATGATTAATAGATGGGGGGGGGGCGGGTTGTGGAAGGTACTTGGTTGTATGCAGCTGTTAAAATAGACAATATGTTCTTCCATTGTGAAAACGTTGAACTTAACATCTTCTAAAGAAATTTAGAACAATAGTATCAATAAAAAACTCACGCTTCGTTGTTATTGTTATTTGAGAAAAATACATGAAATAATAAAACCTTCTGTATGCCCATTACTAGCAATAATTACTTGTCTCATTCTTTCTCTCTGATAGTCGATAGATCGAAGAGTGCAAAGCACTGAAATTCAATTGATCAGTAGCATTTAAGGCTTGTAATACTATGTCCAACATTTTACACCCAAATATTGAAAGTCAAGATAAGTTCAATAATTCAGGAATGTATAGGATTAACTGTAATGACTGTAATATTTTTTACATAGGTCAGACTGTAAATTTTAGCAAAAGATATTAAAAAAAAATGTCTCTGCTTTAAAAAATAAGAAACCTGAAAGTTCTAATGTAGTTGAATACCTTCTGAATTGTACCCACAGTTTGAATAAAATAGATGAAAATGTAGATATTCTAAAATTATGTAAGATTATGAATGCATGGGAATAGTTATTTATTTTAAAAGAAAAATGCAAGGATCGGGATAAACTAATGAATGAACAGGTTAATTTTGATTCCGAAATAGTTTTTAGTAATGCATTTTCAGTGATTAAAAGAACAGAAGTAGCAGCCAATAGGGATTAACCAATAATATCACAGGAGCCGCCATTTTGACGATTCCAGCCAATGGGGTCACGTGATCATAGACCTATTAATTGAGTTTTTGAACACCATTTTCCATTCTTTTGTGAATCTCTCTGGTCTGAAGAGGAGAGCGTGGTTCACCGAAACCAATCACCAAAATATTTGTACTTTTTGTACTTGTATTTTAATATAGTTGTGCATTTTATGCCTATATTGTAATAAATTTGTGTTGTGTGACGTTTACTTGTACTATATATAAATATATACAAGTTTATGCATACTTACAGGTGTAAAACCAAACAAATTTTTTTTAACTCTATAAATACTAATTACTGTTATTAATGCAGTTTATAAATGTGTTCAGAATCCCTAATGACTCAGAATGTTTTTGTAGCTATTTTGGTTTTGTTTCTTGCTTCATCAGTCATTTTTTAATGAGTTTTATTCGCCACACAGGCTTGAAGGTGCTTATAACTCACCAGAAACTATTAAACATTTTATGGGCATTAGTGCAATACTCATAGGAAGGAAGCTTAGCTGGCCAGGGATAAAGTTTGTATTAAATAATACAGCTTTGAGTCGAGTAGGCTTGTCCTTGGTTTATGAATAGTTTAAATAAATTGCTAGGATTTTTATCTCTAGGCTTAGGTATTAAGTTTAACACTTTGATAAAACAACAAATTGTATATATCATGCTCTAGACCATTAAAATAAGAAACTATATTTCCTGTAGTTTTTGTTTGCTTAGGGCGTATAACTTTGTTTGTTAGTATACAGTTGAATTGATTGGATTTAAGTAGTGGGTTGAGTATTAAATAACAAGTACAATAGTAATTTATCTTTTTGTATATTGGTTTATTATGTACCGTTTAATTAATTCACACCCATAAATCATACTTTATTTATTGAATACTATTCAATTAATTCTTAGTGAATAAATTTATTGTAAAAAAACCACCTTCAACAACATAGTTGGGGAAAAATATTGGTTACTATACACACATGTATGTGTAAATTCAATATATTCTATAGTATATTTGAATGAGCAAATCTATTTCATAATAGTATCCTTTCTAAAATAATCAAGTTTTTCAACATCGTTATTTTAAATCAAGTCTTGTTAACTGACTAAATCTCTTTGAATCGCCTTCTCCATTCAAACGAAGAAAACAAACTCGATTGAAAAAACTCAAAGGTTTTTAGTGTTTCACTTTCTTTGTAGACAGTGTAAATGAGCTTTTAATAAATACTATGAGATGGCCTTAGTAAAGGCAATGTAGTCAATGTCAGACGCCTTGAAACGAGTTGCCTTAAAGTCTAACACCAGATAATTTATTAGCCTTAGGGGAATTTATTATCTTTCAGTCTGCAGCCTGTTATAAAGGTTTATATTTCACTCCTTCCTACATAAGGGGCAATAGACATTCATTCACAAATTTAAGATTGATTTTTTTATGTAAATTTACTTGCCAGTTTCAATGAGCCTGCAGGCCTGTGCGTGAAGTTTATTTAATGCGTTAAAACCGACCGTTAGCTCAGTTAAAGATTCGAGCTTTGGACCCTGAACTACGCTGACCGAAATCTTAACCACTGAGCCACCACAGTCAAATTTGAATAACCATACATTCAAACTGACTCTATGCTAACGTGGAATTATACAGGCGAATTTATTAAGAGCAAAATACGAAATCTACGGAAAGGTTTATTTAAAGTACAAAACCATACTGCAGTGTTTTTGATGTAACGCTAGTTTCAAAGATATGTTTTCAAACTATATTGACAGTTTTACCATCCACAGTGATATAGTAGAGTAACTTTATATTTTTTGGTAAGCTTTACTGATTCGTGAAGTCTGGTGAACTTTAACATTATGAGTAGGTTTATTCTCAATATTTATGTCTGAAGTCAAAAATACAGTTAGGATCAATAGGGAGTTGCAAAGTGTTAACTGAAGATCTTCTCAATGCAGTTGCTAAGCCTGCTCTGACCATTGAACTAAATGGCTCTTTCTAAGGAACAGTCGACCTTAGTTAGTAACAATGATTACACTCGTTCATTAACACTCATCACACTCATTCCCTGACCACATTTGCCCATAGTCTAGCTTAATAATTAATTAATGATGCGTTTTTAGCTTAAAAAAATAAATTCAAACCATTTATGATTTTGATAAAATCTTTTAATTTTAAAAGCCTTTGAAAAATGAGGGATATATAAAGAAAAAACTGTATATAGACAATAAATCCATTATAACCCATTAAGTAGGAAGGTTTAATAGTCTTCTTAAGAAAAACGTAAAGAAATAATTAATCTTCTAAACATTAAAATAGTTTTTAATTTTTTCCCATCCATGTATATCGTTATACTGTAATGTTTTATTGTTTCACATGTATTTATTTCACTTTACACATTATAATCCAGTAATGCTATTGGAAAACCAAAATTTCTTATAAAAGTGATTCTAGGTTTTACTCTATTCAAAATGTCAGTCCGTTTAACTGGATGACATTTGTAAAGGTGACTGTGAGAGGACCATCATAACTGCAGCGAGATATAGAGATGGTTGCACCAACCAACCACCTCAACTATCAATATATACAATGCAGTAGTAATTAAAACTTTATATTTTAGCAGGATCATTTGCTTTGTTAAGTACATAAAAGAGTGAAAAAGACGATATGAAGTAATATTTATATTTAAGTATCCAAGTTAAAATTAGTGTGTGGAAGACAACTATATAATTTTCTTATAAAAAATAATAATTCTATTTGTATAAGAAACGTATGCCTAGTAAAATAACAGAAGAGAAAATTATACGGTAGACATTTTTTAATTAGTACTATATATTCAAACTTTTCTGAAATTAAAAATAATTTTTTTTAGTATAGTCCATTATTAATGTTAATACAACTGACTGAACGAATCTTTCCAACAAGATTTGTTTCAATTCAAACGATTTTAACAATGCAATAAATATTTCTTACCCTTACTTAGATTGAAATGAGCAAATTAATCAGGGGCTTAAAAATACATTCATGCACAACAAGTAAAAGGGTATTATTTAACAATGGAATGTAGAGCCCTACTTTTTTATATAAAAATCTATTATAACTGTGACCCAAATCAAACAACATTGTTAATGTGTTAGTTTTAATTAAAATTGGTAAGATGGGTTTTAAATGCTGAGCAATATTTATATATGGTTTTAATGTGTGTTATTGTAATCAAATATAATTATCTTTATACCATAAAATCATAACCTAAAAAGTTCTTCAAACAAAATCAAGAGGTGTATGCGATATTGAGTTCTCTATTTCATACATTTTCAAATATAAGACATTGTATATAATGAAACCCAAAGTCTAATTGTACGGCACAATTAAAATTATTTGAATATAGCCTACAACGAACTTACACAAATCATGCGCAATCCATAATTCTATGAGGGTGGACGATCAAATGAGGGTGGATAGTAGTATTTAACAGGAGTTAATTCTGGCATTAGGATTAAGTGATCATATGGAGGGTAGAGTCGATAGGGGTTTACTGTAGCAAATGTATAAATTTGTAAAAATCTTTAACATATAAATTGCATGCATAAAGGTATTGGTCATATTTCGACATGTGTGTTTTTAGTAAATTTTCATATAAAGAACGAGATGTATACAAGAATCTGACTTATCTCAAGGCATTATAAATACTTTATGTACCCCTAGTTGTTTTTTTATTTATTACTAAAACGCCGATCATCACAAGAAAAAGTAACTAATGAATAGGCAGTGGCTATCAGTTGATCCCTTTCAACAGTTTGTATGACTGATTGGGATCGAAAATACCATATAGATAGCTCATGAAGCTAAGAGAACCAACTACGCTACCGTCCAATGTTTACGGTTAAGGTTTAGGACAAGGTAAACTGTTATTGTTACTCACTAAAATACCATATAGATAGGTCATGAAGCTAAGAGAACCAACTACGCTACCGTCCAATGTTTACGGTTAAGGTTTAGGACAAGGTAAACTGTTATTGTTACTCACTAAAATACCATATAGATAGCTCATGAAGCTAAGAGAACCAACTACGCTACCGTCCAATGTTTACGGTTAAGGTTTAGGACAAGATAAACTGTTATTGTTACTCACTAAAATACCATATAGATAGCTCATGAAGCTAAGAGAACCAACTACGCTACCGTCCAATGTTTACGGTTAAGGTTTAGGACAAGATAAACTGTTATTGTTACTCACTAAAATACCATATAGATAGCTCATGAAGCTAAGAGAACCAACTACGCTACCGTCCAATGTTTACGGTTAAGGTTTAGGACAAGATAAACTGTTATTGTTACTTACTAAAATACCATATAGATAGCTCATGAAGCTAAGAGAACCAACTACGCTACCGTCCAATGTTTACGGTTAAGGTTAAGGACAAGATAAACTGTTATTGTTACTTACTAAAATACCATATAGATAGCTCATGAAGCTAAGAGAACCAACTACGCTACCGTCCAATGTTTATGGTTAAGATTTAGGACAAGATAAACTGTTATTGTTACTCACTAAAATACCATATAGATAGGTCATGAAGCTAAGAGAACCAACTACGCTACCGTCCAATGTTTACGGTTAAGGTTTAGGACAAGATAAACTGTTATTGTTACTCACTAAAATACCATATAGATAGCTCATGAAGCTAAGAGAACCAACTACGCTACCGTCCAATGTTTATGGTTAAGATTTAGGACAAGATAAACTGTTATTGTTACTCACTAAAATTTGTGAAATTTTCAACTTGAAAAATACCACAGTTTTTTTTAAACACTAATATTTAGGAATACTCCTTTGTATATTTTCCCTATCTCATAAAAAGTTAGTGTAATCTATGTTAAAAAACAGGTTTAAATGAAAAGTACTGGTCTTACAAAGATATACGAAACTTGATGAATTACTTGAGGTTTCTGCTCTATAGTAATGAGATAGTACCAAGTACTTTGATGGAAGCTACTTGGAGAGTTATTGTAGCCTGTAGTCGGTTATTGAACTTCAATAAACAGTAAATAGTAAGGATTTTGAGCACTGTAGGTGATTAGTTACATACTCAGTGCTCTTAATACTACTATAGCATATATTCAGAAACTGAAAAAACCATGGAGAGGTATTATATGTCCTTTATGGGGGGTTAGACTGGGTGCAGATGTGGAAGGAGAGAAATAAGTATCGCGGTTTTCAGGAAATCGTAAATAAAGTCAATAAAATAAGGTTTTTATCCTATAATAAACTCTAAATCCAACAGACTGGCTTTGCGAAGAAGTTGCACCAATGCAAGTTTTCAGAAAGTTTTTTTCGAAAATGAGAGTGGGCAAAACTCCAAAAACTAAACTAAAAGGAGCATTGTATGTAGAATTCAAAATCATGAAACTGTTTATAATCCTTGGCTTTAAATAGTTGGTAAAATGTTTCTTTTTAGGAAAAAATAGGACCCTGTAAGAACTATTAACATACACTGATATGAAACCAGAGACAAATATAATTGCCAAACTATAAGACACAGAACGGCGTATCATAAACTATTGCCTTTACAGGCAGGAGTTCTAATCGTCAACAGACAGCCAAACTCGATTAAAAGTGCCTCGACGCCAAAGGCTTTTAAAAACCCCTCTAAAACAAATGTTGATCAAAGAATCCTTTTGCAACTGACAAGTGTATATCACATGATTGGGAGTCAAACAAAATGATCCACAGTGATAATAAATGGGGAAATCTGAATAAATGAGATTGGAGAGAATTTAACTATTTTGTGTACGAATATGGATGTGAGTCTCGTGTGTGTCAATGTTAAAATTTAACCACCAAACGCAGATTAGTGCTATAAATGTAAAATATTAAATTTTATTGAAAATATTATTACTATTCCCACTAAAGTATATGTAGTTAAATTGATAAACATCAGTGAGTTAGTATATGATACTTAATTCTTACAGCCAATCAGATGTTCCTATTTCATTACTTTACAAAAACAACTTAATGACAACCTGTCATAAACTGACAGGATTTCGTCCATGTACATCTATTTATTATAGTATGAACGTTCAAAGTCATAGTGTGCCCTTTTTATAGCATTTCAAGATTTCTTTATAGGTTCAAGAATTATAAAATAATAGACATTAATAAAATAACAACCACCAAAAATGTATAAGAAAAACGTTTACACTGAATCTTATATCCAAATAGTCTTGACCTCTCGATATTGGTTAGCCCTCCTGACTTAACTGCAGGGAGACACCGGTTCAGATCCAGGGAGTACTCACTAAATTTAGCTAAATATGATTGGATATTTGTGTCCTAAGACATGATAGTTGCAAATTTAAAACTCATTTACCTAGAAGTATAAACAAATCTAATCTACTTTTTTTGTTTCGAACTCTTACGATTGTGGTAGTAAGCAATACATTAAGAAAATAGTGATCGTTTAGTTTTCTTTGACTGGCATTTATTGAAAGCTCAATTATAGTTTTACAACGTAAATTGAACTCCTATCTACACCATACACACAGTTACTGACTTAACGACGTTCGTTGCACTTTCATTAGTGTTCCGGTCAAGGGGAAATTAATATTGTCTGAGAAATGTTGACAGGAGCCTTTGTTTACTGTAAATGTCAGTTGGGGACAAACTTGTTGACATTTGGGAGGGTGACGCCGTTTACCGGGGGTGTGTCGAGACTGGTTAAACATCAACTCCTCAACAATAATAAAGTGATTATAAAACATTGTCATTGCTTTTATAATCAAATGTTATCATCGACGTTTTAATCAGCTATTAGTTTTATGCATTGGATTTAAGGTCCCTCAGACCTTAAGTGCGATTCTCTTGATAATTTCTAAAAAGAAAGTAACGAATTATTTCTGTAAGAGAAAAAAAAGCAATTTTCCAGAAATACGATTTTCCCTTTAAGGATAATATTGAATGTTTATATATAGTTGTATAACAGTGTGAGTGATTACAGCCTTGACAAATATTACATGTTTCTTGTTAATATCATAATAAATTGGCAGTGTTGTCGTTCAGTCCATAAAATACTACAATTGTCCTATTATTTAAAATTTAGGTTCATACACCATATCGGAATAACTATTGTACACGCTTCTATTGGTGTGGAGATGGCGTCATAAAGGTATCTTGTAGGCCAAATTATTCATTAGTTTGAATTATACGTCAAGCTGAGTCGTTTTTACTGAATGTTTAACGGTGGAGAACGTTTTAAAACATTTCAGGACTGGATTTACGGTTACCGATTAGTAAATGTCGACAAAGATATTTATTGTACCAGAGTTATTAGGGTACTCAAGAAACCAGCCGGAAACGACGTTGGCTGACAGATATTGAAAACTGTTGTACATTACACTGGCTATGGAAAATACGAAAGGATCAAAATAAACAGGCTTAACAAACTTTTGTTTGACTGATTTGAAACTTTTATTACTTGAATACAAATATGGAGTAATGAAAATTATTGAGGATTACCCGGCTTTAACAGTTTTCTATTCATTATATTTGAGTAAAATAGCCTTACAAACCTACCTTTACAAGTGCACTAAATATTAAAAACTATCTTAAACAATAACATACATGTGAAGACATTTATCTTTACAAAAAAAAAAAACTCTTTTTCGTTTTTTTAAGCTTACATCTGTCTAACTTATGTTTATAGATACTGTGCATATAGAGATAGTTATAGTTACTAGTCTTTGTTATGCAGTTATATTATAGAGTTACAAAGCTACAACTTAAACTTGTCTAAATATTTAAATACTATGTAACTATATTGTGTATGTTCTGTGTGTAATCAACCGGTGATACATGCTCAGGTTGGTTTAGAAAATGAGGGTCAGGGCCATTAAATTAGTTCTGAGAAACGAGTTGCGGGTTTTAAATAAATAAATAAATAAATAAATAAATAAATAATAATTATTTGAACAGTATTTATACTGGTCATTATTTATGAAACAATAATTTTCTGAATGCCAGAACTTTAGAAATTAAATTTATCGGTTAAAAAATTATCAGTTTAGTAAGAAATATTACCAGACAAACTATATATATAACAATTTTTGTTTTATACTTTAATAATGGAATAGAACATTTTCAAATAAACTGTATCAGGTCCATACAAATCAATATATATAGATATATACATTCATAACATATTTTCAGACAGGGTTAGCTAAAAAAAAATGTATAGATTACATAAGGTTCATTGAATTACATTTTTATGAATTACAAAAATTTTAACAGACTATTTGGGAATCAGCACTGTTTGGTTTTTATGAAAAATATAAAAAGGTATGTTTTGAAAATATATTTAATATTTCATTTATTGTAATTATTTAATATTTTTAAGAGCATTAGACAAATCACCGGATTTGTTAATATGACAGTAATATTTTAGCTATACCTAATTTGCTTCTTTAACTACATTGATAGTAGTGTAGTAGAAAATATGTTTGGTTTACTAATACATTTTTAATTTCCGATAATAATTAATTCATTTATTTATTGTTTATTTGCATTTGTGGATTTCTTTTATCTGTAGAAAAAGAGATTTTTTAAATTTTAGTTCATACAAAATACGTATACCAAAGATAATAATAAACCTCATTCACCTTGCATTGTAATTTTCTCGAGTGTCCTAATTGTATCGTGTTTTGTTGTTTCAGATGAACTAATAAGACGTATTGTTAGTTAAGGTTTTGATTCTGAGCTAATCAACAACAATTCTCCAAACTGAGCATCACTAAGCAAATGTGGAAAAACTTCATGTGTTTTATCTGATATTTTTGGTACTACAATAATAATGTATGGGTAATTTAATAATTTTGATTGTGTTATGTTAGCTTTTATTGCTAGAGTGTGTTTTGTAGATAGAAATATGTCGTACTCATCAAGAAATGTATAAGTCTAAGAGGTTTCAAAACTAGGAGCAAAATACAAAAAGAGAATGAATAAATTGTCGATGTATTCATTGAAGTTTGAATAGTAAGAATCTTTACAGTAAACCCCCTTCTGAAAAGTAATATAGTCAATTTAAGACGCCTTTGAAAAATACTGATTTAAAGGCTTCGACACCTCTGACTGCCTAAGGGGTATCATTATCTTTTAGTATGACGTTATGATACAAACGTCATTGGCTTTATTGATTACTTTCTTTAAGAAATGGTTAAAGATATTTTGTTTAAGAAATCCCTCATTATAATGATTATATTACATTAGTTTTGTGATTTATGTATATGTTTTAGATCAAACTTGTGATATATATGTGTTTTACACGCTCTTTTCTTGTTATCAAAAAAATAAATATCTTCTTTTATCAAATGTTTTCGTCTAGATAAATGATAATTTTACATGTGAAAAACATCTGACCACATTAAAAATGTAATCAGTAATATTGCAGTCGATGATGATAAAAAAAAAATAGTGAAATTACAGACTATTGTTATTTTATCGTAAAGGTAGATGTGAATAATAGCTAACAATCTGCCAAATATTTAAAAATATTTCGAATACGACGTATATTATTGATAAGGGTTGTATAGTGCATTTTGGACTTTACTAATTTTGAATTTAAATCATAAAAGATTTTGAATCGTTAATATGACCGATAGGTTGGCATTATTAATCATTTTACCATACCAAACTGATTCCTGGATTACGGGAATGTTCCAGCCCAATGCTAGATACTCCAAGCTCATCTTTAGTGGTAGGTGCTGCCACTGATTATTGTGTAGGACCCCTTTAGTGAACAACAGGTCCTGTGGTTCTCCAAGGATCATAAATGGGTGCCCTATAAGTGCACTCTCCAGAATCTGATTGCTTCCTAAGTGTATTAAAAAAACTGTTATTTCGTTGTTGATTTACTAATTTAGCAAATAACTAGTCCAAAAACAATTAAAACTTGTTCAAATGTTAATATATATTTAACAAATGGTTTCAAAGAATTGGCATAAATGTTCCCCACATTAAACATAAAAAAATCTGAACTTTGAAAATTACCAGTTTGATACCCAATTTTTTGCTATAACTAAAAAAACTAGTCAAGTTAGAGACATGCGGTTTTTAATAACATATTTTAAATTGTAATTTATATCTTTCTTGAAAATTCAATTTAAATCATTAGAGCCTTTTTTGAGAAAATTTCATTTTTGTTTCGCCCGACAAAATAAAAAAAATTAAAATTTCAAAAAAGCAAAAAAATAGTCTAGAGATATTGGCTAAACACATCTACATACCAAATTTCATAAAAATGTATCCATACGTTTGGATACATTTTTTAATATTTTCTTTATAAAACCACTTTTTAAGTTCAGAGGACCCTAAAATGGATTTTTAGACCAACTTGAAAAGAATTTTTTTTAATGTCCCAATACTTTCTCTATGCTAACGCATGTAGGAGAAAGTAAAAATATAATAACTGTTCATTCCAAAAGTAACTAACTATTAAGAACATATAGTTTTACATTTGATTATGCTTAATAGAATACTATACTACTGTTAGACATGTCAGTATAAAATAATCTTTTATGTATTGAATATTTTTAATACATATTCATAGTTGCAGTCAGTTTTATGCACGTGTAAGCCAGCCCATTACATTAACACAGTCTGACCTCTGACTCCGTTCAACACATATACTACAGTCAGATATGTAATTATCCCTAAATGGGTCCACACTGCTTGGGGAGGTCTAATGTACCACCTACCTTAACGTAAGCTCCTGTGCGAATTATAACAATTAAAACACAAAATAAGTAATTCTTACTAAACATGTATATGGTAACTAAGATGACTCACTTGTTTAGGTTTTTTTATGTTTATTTTCATGATTTTATTTATTACTGAACTTAATTAATTAGATTCAGCGCACAAAATTATGTTTGAATACATAAAAATTAAATTACAACTTAAAATATCCAACGTAATATCTAACAAATACATATATAGTGATATTTACACGTTCTTTTTGTTTACCAACATCGTATTTAAAAGATGTTCTAAAATAGTAGTTCACCACATTACCATTACAATGTAGGTTTACAAATTTGTATATTTATATAGAGCAGAGACATTTTCGTTTTATGCTTGAAAGTGTTCTCTTAGTGGATAAATGAATAAGAAACAGGAATATGGCCTTGTTCTTAGCAGTAAAGCCAGAAAAACTACGGAAATAAGGAAAACGTAAAGACTTTATCGTAAATAAAGCGTTGTGGGAACTGCAACTGTACAAAGTATTGCCTGATCACGACTATGGGGCAGGTGCGGATATGTGTGGTTTTTGTAATGTGGTGTTTTGTCAGGATAGACCTAGTTTGGATTTATTGTTAGGTTTAGATATGTCATGTAAGGTTTGATTAGGTTCTTCAGTTAGGTTTGATTAAGATATGTTAGATTTGATTAGGTTACGTTTGTTTAGGTTATGTTAGCATAGACAATATTATGTTATGTATGGTTAGGTTATATTAGCTTTGGTTATGTTATGTTTGGATTAGTTTGTAAGTTAGGTTTTCTTGGGTTAGGTTAGCAAAAACTAATCTAATAAAAATAGATGAACCTTACAAAACCTAACCTTAACTAATACAAAACTCAGCTAATAGAACGTAATTTACCTAAAGTTCCAACGAGCTTTAGCCGATGGCTTCTTGTGCAGTAAACATCATGTGTTAGCTACATGAAGTGTTCAGCAATAAGGTGTTGAGAGCTGTGGGACACTAATGATGACCCCCCACCAATTAATTACAACCAGTTTGGTGGTTGAAGTGTCAAGGGTTGATTTGTGTCCATTGAGATTTAGCTGATGGCTTTTAGTATGGTGAATAATACTGATATATTTTTCTACCACGTTATTGTAGTTATGTATTTCTTACTGTATCTAACAAGTTTTCCTGCTAACAACTATTAAATTACTAAAGTCGAATTTAAGCATCACTCAAGCATTTTTATAAAAACTCTAACAAAACAAAAACAAAAAGTTTTTGTTGATACAAAACAATGGAAATTTAGGGATATGTTGTTTGAACTAGTTTTAACAAAACTATAGATATACAAGGAAAGACGTGTACAACTCTACTTACCTATATTTCTTATTAAAGTAATAAGAGATTATGAAAAATTAAGTAATAAAAGAATAACATCGATAAACGCATCATACTAGGCATAACCAACATTAAAGTTAATTGTTTAGCGTTTACTGAGTATCTTGCAATTTTAACCCGTAAAACCTTCACTATTAAAAAATAACATGATATAATAGAACATATAGCTTAAGAAGTATGGAACCAAAATACATGAATCACCAAAAATCCTAAACTCTTCAACACAAAAACATAAATTACACAAATTAAACATAAACCCTAAAGTATATACAAATAAACAATTTCTTTGTTAGCAATAATTAAGGAAACTACTGTATAGTATAAAATATAATCCGATCTAAGTTATACTATGTTTTAAATATTCCAAAGATGTGTTTCCTGTGATATATTACATACTTAACAACCACTTCTCTTACCGAGTATCAAGACATAACTGAATGTTTAGTAGTGATGAGACGAGGCGAGTACAAAGTACTCACTGGACTCGAGTCCAACAAGTACTCGTATGTTCTCGAATCAGTTCACACCAGACTTGAGTCAGAATGAGTGGACGCGGACTGGCACGATTCTGTTGCATACAGACAAACGTAAGGCTTGAACTCGGACGTATTGCCTTCATCTATCGAGTACAAGACCGAGTCAAGCCAAGCTGTGTGATTGGCTTAGGCATTTGTAGGCTAGCCAATCAGCAATCACATTTGAACTCGGTCCGAAATTTTCCGATTATTGACGAAGTACCACGAATATAGAAATGGAGGTTTAGGACGTTTTTAGGTTATGGTTATTTGTTTAGGTTTTTATTTAGTATTTCATTTTTTATTGTAACATATAAAATGGTTAACTGTTATGTTTGTTTTATAAATTGTTAGTACTATAAAAAATAAAAAATTACTATCACAATCTAAAATTGTTACATACATTTTCTCAATCCCAGAGTTTATAAAACTGCCGGCTTGAGGGTTTAAACTAGGATTATTATTATTATCATATTTTAAGTCTAAAATGAAGTAGAAAGTTGTATAATTTATGGATTGATTACCACAGAATTAAACATATTAAACTAACATCATATGTGGAATCATTTAAAACAGTTTTATAAAGTTACTAAATTTAATTGAAATGGTTAGTTGTGTACTGTACTCGCACTCAATGTTTAGCTGTGGACTCGGTCTCATGAATCGTTACAGAAACCAAACGTTCCAAGACTCGATCTTGTCAATTTGTACTCGGGCTCGGTCTCTTTTAAAGAACTAGAAATTGAGTTTCCATAGTCCGAGTCCAGACTCACACTCGAACAGAGCTACTCTCCCTACCGCTCAGTTACGACGAGAACACCGAGTTCGAGTACTTTGTACTCGAGACCACTACTCGAGTACGATTGACTCGAGTCGCTCTAGCACTCGACTCGTCTCATCACTAATGTTTACGTAAGCAATAGAAATGCAATTGGAAAAAGTAACAATCCTTTTTAATATTTCAACACTGCTTCTCCTTTCAGAACAAGTAAATGTGATTTTATACTCTAGTGTCATTAATTTCTGGGGAAAAGTCTCTTATCTCTATCATCCTCAGCTTTATTACTTTCAGACAGGGTTGTCATGGTGGTTGGTGCTTGATGAAGGTGACCAAGTCCGGATGTAATTGGTGTGAGATGCCATTAGTGACCACTCGCAATAAACACTAATTGGGCTGTGCTTACCATTCGAGTGTGAATCAATAGAATATTAGGACTATATAAGTGCTTACAGTAACGGCAGCTTGGCAAGTGTTAAAAGCACCTATATAATAACATTTTACCTACTTTACGAGTAAAGTTGGGTGGGAGAGACTAAACTGAAACAAATAATATTCTTACCCTATAAATCTACATTAATAAAATATAATGAATGAAAATTAATAATTAAATTTAATAAATGTATTTACTGAACGTACTAACTTCCAATTGAGGACCACGATTAAGTAGAGTCATCTTTTAAAAGTGTAAAAGAGGAAGAGCAGATTAAAAGAGGATTTATTTGCTCTGAGAGGCGTACATTATCACTGGCCAGGGAAATACCGGAGCTGTCTGCCGGCGAATATATCATGGCGCTTTGATTAACTGGAGTCTCCACTGCTTTGAGATGGACATCTGACTTTAAAACTTTACATTTTTCAAAATTTGTTTTCATGAAAAGACTTCAATCGCCAGTTCTCATTGGCTTGCATACCTGTACGTATTCTGTGCCAACCGTTTACTCAGAAATTCGAACCTTAGACCTGCCCCTCCTCAGTTCGAAGTCTCAGAAATGGTGGCGTCTACGGCACTGACACTTACAATTTACATTTGAATATTACATCAAGTACGTATCAATAGGTATATATTTTCATTACGCAATGTGATTCCATATTGACAAATCCCATGTACCTAATTAAATGGCTTACGAATGTATTAAAAATGTTTTTTTTTTTACTTATTACGAGCCGCATTCTCCTTAGTTTTGTTTTAAATTCAAATTCAGCCGTTTTGATCTTTAATAAAGACTTACAAACTATAGAGGAAACTCCTATCGTTAATCATCCGATTTATTGTCATGTTAAGTTAGGAAATGATGCCTCCAAGTGAACTATTAACTGTAGAGTTACGTTAAGAATTAAGAACGTAAATCTAAAGAAGGTTCCTGTCGGAGAACAACGTTCTACAGCCAAGTCACTGACTTACGTTTAATTAAGTCTACATTCCACTGAATAACTTCGTACATTTGTTTCCGGAGTAACTTTTGTTTTACACTTACTTGCAATTAGTCTGTTCTCAGTAAACATACTTTAAATATTTTAACTCTTTGATATTTAAAACCTTGACAAAATATTGATGAAGTAAAAAAAATTGCGCATATTTAAAAAATCTATCTCTAAATGTCAACTGGCTAGTCCAAATATTTTTTAAAATGAAAACTAATTAAAAGGAAACTTTTTATTGGAGACTTTTCTTATAAATGTATCCATGAAGGTAAAGTGTAGTATTTTTCACATCAGAGTTAAAAACGGTACAATCCTAATAATAGAAGATATGTTTATTTGTATCTTGACCTAATAATTTTTCTCTGAAACTTGCTTCTACAAAGGTGTATATAAATGAATTCATAAGTGGCCGAGAGTTCTAAGGTGTCAAGACTTTGTACATATGTTACGGATAGTGCATGTTCAAATCCTGGTCTTGGCTGACAGGTTTTATCGGTAATATTCACCTTATACTGTACTGTGTCTCCCCCTTCCTCTATATGAAAAGTTCGCGGCACAGATAAGTAGTCTATGAATGGGAAATGATAGAGTAACATTTAAAAAGGTCTGTCTCCAGTTAACAAAAATTATGGTTATTTTGATCATAGCTTTGTTATTTCATAAAAAACAATACGGACAAAAGCCCATGATACTACGACACAACTTTTAGTTTGAAAAGTTTTTGAAGTGGCCAAATAAGAAATAAGAAATATGACATGAGACATATGTGTATATTTGTGACGATGTCAAGTTAGGCTATAAGTATTCTTTTGTGAATATCTCTGGTCTAAGGAAGGTGAGCGTGGTTCAATGAAATCGATCACCATAATATTTGTGCATTTTGTACTTGTATTGTAGTATATTTGTGCGTTTTGTGCTTATATTGTAATAAATTTGAGTTGTTTGAAGTTTACTTGTACTGTATATGTACCCAAACGTATTATGCTAATTAAAAAACTAGCTATAAGTATGTTGTGTTTTTATTATTTATGACACATTTTTAAGTCAGCAAGTGTGGAATGATAAAAAATCTTGTGTCAAAATTGTGCACCATCAATCATAATATACGTTTTTACATTTACACACACACGATACATTTACACACACACTCTCAAGATACAATATGACTGTCAACATATTTACAGTTTCTTTCAAATGTTAATTTCAGCTTCTATGAACTCTTCACACGTCTGCAAATCAATAGCGTAATAAACTAACTTTATTCTGATATTAATAAGTAAATAGTTAACTGTGTAAATAACTCATATAAACTAGTTTTAATGAGAAAGTGGAAATATATTATATATTATATATATATATATATATATATATATATATATATATATATATATAATATTGAATTATATATATATATATAATATATATATATATATATAATTCAATCATTCATAAACATGTAAATTAATATTTATGATGTTTTAATTCTTTACAAAACACAATGCGGCTTCTATAGTCTCTTTGTCAACAAAGGATTCCCCTGAATATTAAAGCAATATATTGTTCCCCAGTGAACATAAACAACCCTTTCATCTATGAGTATTTTACAGGGGGACTAACGGTTGTGCTTCAATACGCTTGTGCATTTACAACAACTTGGTTGTAGTTCATTATAAAATTAACGTGTAGGTGTAGCATATTTATGACATTTTGTAGTAATGTATTTTTCGTGGTCATGCACCTTGTTTATCATTGATCCCATGTGTTAAAAAGAAAAAATTAAATTTTAATCTAATTATGTAGGCCTATGTAAAAATGTACTAAAATAAAATTATTGAAGATCTTTTAAAAAACTACGAAAAGGTATTCATAGGGGTTGCGTGAGTATAACAGGTGTGAGGTCATGTATAATATAATATGACATTTATCAAACACGAGAGAGGTTCAGCAACAAGTGGCAGTTTGGTGTCCCTCTCCCCTCCCCCAACCTTCAAAGCAAACGACAAACTTAGGTCCGATATATCGCGTGATGTAGTCTTTGAGTGTAAATAAACATCATGCCAACAACATCGCGTGTCACGTAAGATTTATTAATTCCTTCAGTAACTGTTTTAAGCTATTTATTTTAATAATGATAACAACTGTTTGCTAATAATGCAGCTATTTTTTTCCTGAATATTGATCTTTGTTGTGCAAAAATGTATGTGATTGTTTTGCATTACAAAATGAACTGATAATGAACGGTTTGTTTCTAGTTTTTAACCTTAGATATCTTGGATTAGTTATGAACTGGACTATTACGTTTGTGCTGCTAAATATTAATCTGATACAGTCAATATAATCATTCATCTTTCATATTACTTATCATGGTGAGGACTTATTATTACAATTAAATGAAATGCATAAAGGTGACAAATTTATGTATACAACTTGCTTTATTATAAAATATTATCTTTGACTTTTCAAATGTTGATAAATTTGAAAAAGGTGCTCAACCTAATCTAAAACTTGTTCATTTAGTATTTTACTTCTCTTATTTTGTAGTACTTTTTGTAAAAAAAAATTAAAATATTACCAAATTACGTTTCAAAGCAAAATCACAATTTAAATGCTATTTTTGGGTTTAGAATTCTATAGGAAAATATAATTTAGATTATATGTAATGTATATCGTAAACTTTATTAAAATAACTGCTGTAGATATGTTGTACACGTTTGTACTGCTAAAATGGAAGATAAACACACTCAATATGAGGAAATATTTTTAATTCCAGGAATCATTTAATGGCTTGACACCTAAAAACATATTTCATTACTCAACAAGGTTACTGTACTTTCATATTAAACACTTTTGAGGAATTTGTTGGACACAAGTTCCATTAGATAAATCGATAACAATTTATTTATTATATTAAAATATGCAATTAAAAAAAATCATAATGGTGTAGTACTATGAATTTTCTGTAAATAATGATCTATTAAAATCGATGACTTTATCACTTCTGACAGCAACTGTTTGTTAGATTTTGACTGTACATATATTTAATAATTGATTTTGTCCTTCTTAGGTGTTTTAATGTCCTTTTATTATTGGCCTTAATTAATCATAATACTTTTTTAATGCCAGTTTTTTTATTTTAATTGGTTTTTAATCAGGCGTTTTTAATTATAATGACTCACCTGAAGGTGGAAAAATGTTCTATTTTAAATGAATAGGGATATGGCAGTTAAAATTTTTACATTTCTGTGTCAAATCATTACTTTTTTATCATTTATATCTATTAGATCTACTAAAGTTGAATCGATTCATCAAATAACAATTAATCTTTTATAAGTATCTATAAACCTTTACACAACTACTCATTTGCTACCAATTCATTTTCAATAGATAACTGTTATCTGGTTTTATTTAATCGAAAAAATAATTATATCTGCGCCTAATAAATGAGAATAAATAATTACTGGAGATAAATAGACTGAGCATGTTTGCCCCATGTCCACAGTACACGATATCTGGTCTGTGTATGTCAGCTCTGTAAGCCGATTTGTCCAGTTATATCATTGAAACCAATTGCCCGACATCCAACCATACTTTCCGGCAGATCATTGGATTATCGTTTACAATTGAAGCTTGGTGATTGAGTTTATCCCCGTTGCTGGTGTTTTGACCTTTATAAAGTTACGATTTAAAAAACTGAATTACGGAGTATTAATAAAATTATTAACAGTATTATTATTTTATTAACATATAAATAATCACTCACATCAATCATAGAAGCCCCTTTTATGTCTAGTTTTTTTTTTTTTTATTTTTTTTTTAAATAAATTTATTTCAAATGTTTTTGTAACGATATATCTCGCATGTTTAAAACTGATAATATATTGTTAATTTATAGAAGAAAAGTTTTTTTTTTTTCAAATAAGTGTAATAGTTTCTTATTGTACATTGTAACTAAATAACATAGTTTAAAGATAATATTCCTAAATTACTATTTTTAAAATCCCTGTTATTGCACACTATCCTATACACTTAAAGATAACTAAATGTCCATGATTTTATTTTTATTTTTCGGCAAAAAAGATCTAAATATTTAGTTCATAATCAATATGCTACTATAGTAATCAATTAATTAACCCAAACTCTTATAATAGGCTTATAAAAAAAATCTGTTGTCAAAAATATCAACCACTTTACAAAACAGTATTTCAACGTTTAATTAAATAATGTTTCTCCGTTAAATTTTTATCTTTAAACTGATGTGTATTACTAGTAACGATTTTATATTATAAATAATATCTAATGACATATCAAATAATATGTTTATATACATGATATGAAACACTTAACAATTATTTGACGTTTTAATCATTAAACTTACATTTAAATTACAAAAAAATACATATTCCTTATTTGTAACTTAATATAAATTAAAATGTTCTTATTTTTCCCGTTGATATTACGATTAAACTTCACTAAATAATACACTAAAACGATTTTTTTTAAATTTACGGTTCAATTATGCAGTAATAGTTAAACGCTATGTATGTAACACTTATCTAAAAGCTTGTTTCAATACATTAGGTGTATGTAAATAGTTCAGAACTACGACTACCTCATTTTTCCGAGGTAGATAATGACTGCTCTGTTTTATCTCTTTAGATGTAGATGGACATTAAACTATAACTACATGACGACAGTAAAAAGAAACCTATTGAAAATTTGCATTTTTGCATGGTATTAATAAGTTATCGCTTTTATTATTATTTGTTATAAATAGAATTTCTATTTACCATTTTCATAATGTATACAAGTCCTTGAAAGTGTTGAAAAGACTAAATGAATATGATAATACTCTGAAACACACATCATCTCGAGTAAAACCTTGGTTGTATTTTTATTATAATCAACATATTTTTAAAGTTAATATGACAAAATGCTACAAATGGTGTATTTTAGTAGATGTGGCTATAACCTATAAGTATTTCGCCATTTTTTAGTAACAATACCAACCACTTAAGGCCTCTACAATTTGAGACAATATTTTTTTTATGTTTGTATTTGCTATTTTTCTGACTGTATTCACAATAAAATACAAATGCATAATATTCTGCGCTGAAATAATACGAGGAAACTGTATTTTATGTGTTTGAACCATATGAACTAAAACATAACTCTACAGTCCGAGAGCGAGGAGGATATATTTTCCCTGGACAGCCGTATGTTTCCCCAGCCAAGAATGCACAGAGTGTGATTCTGGCCGTGTTTTACTTACATTTGAACATTTTACTTTTCGTGGAATGAATTTCTATGCACATGCTAAGCGTAAAATTACCTCATCATACAGTAGTTATGTATTGGGTTGTAAAAAGACTTCCATACTCTAGCTTTTATAAATCTACATTAATATGGTTTAGTATTCTCTAGATTCTAAATACGGAATATACGTCCTCATTTGGATAAACAAGTGAAGTATATATTGTACTGTCGTAGGTAAGAATTCCTATTATAGGTAATAGTCGTATGTAAGAAGTCCTCTATTATATTAACCTCAAACGAGTGGCTAAACTTATCCGAACCACAAGATTAGTAGGGGAGTTAAAATATTTAGTAACTTATCGGGAAACATACTAAATACGCTGCTTAGCGAACCACCACGCTTATCCTATTTAGATGCTCCACGAATAATAGGGGATCTAAACTTAGCTTCCGATTTTTTTGTGCTGTAAGTCAATAGCAATATTTTCTTAGTGGATCTGTAATATTTACCCTAAAATTTATACTAGTATACAATAGAATGGAATACTGTTGTTTTAATTTTATTTTGTTCAAAGAAACGAGCTACCTATTTTCATCATTTTATTTTTTTATTTTTATTTGAAGTTTGTAATAAACTATATTAATCCTTAAGTAAGTCCTCTTTTGATAGATAAAGGTGAGTGGAATGTTTATGCAACTCGTCTTCACTAGATATACTTATGTCATATTTTGTACTCATCAAATTATGTCCGGTAAGATGCCAGTATTTTACTTTTGACGTACCTGAAAACATCAAGGAAAACTCACAAGATCGTTAACTATCATGTGCCAGGTAAATCACTATATAGTTTAGATCCTAAATTGAAATTCCAATAAAATTATTTATCTTTATTGCCAATAAATAAAATACAAAAATCACATGTATAGGCAAAAGTCAACGTTTTCTAATTAAAATAAGCAATTGTTCGTAATTGGTGAATGTGAATGGACAAACAAGCAACAAAAAAAATGTTACCTTTCTAACATGTTTCAAACAAATATGTATAAACACTAAGCAAATCTAAACTACATTTAAGGATCGGTAATTTAATCTCAGATGGTGTAAATACTCTTTTCCAATCACATTTAAAATACGAATATTAAATATAAGTAATTGGAATTAAGTGTAATTATATTTTTGTCCTAAAATAGAACAATCACTAAAATCATTTAGATCTTAATAAAGCTTGTGGTTGAATTTGTTTATGAAATTGGATTATGTGCATTCCTTTAAGAATACAACTTATAACAAACTTCAAAAAGCAATAAATCGTTGGGTGGATCATGGTTCATGTCACTTTCTGCAAATGACAAGCTCAAAATAATTTCGGCTCAGTATTATAGAATAGTGTATATAACGTACCTTACTTTGAATGTTTGTGTCTCCTAAATAGACATTTATTGACTAATTGAGTGGTTTGATTGGTGAAGAGTGTTAAGAACAAAGTTTAGAGATGATTGAACGAATAGTTAATACTCAGGAATAAGGCAGTGAAATTAATGATTTTCAACAATCAATTTTATCTATGGTGAATGAAGGGGCTCATATTGAGGATGTTTTATGAATTTTATTGATTTTATAGAACTTAGGACATATCAGCAATAGACTTTAGTCAAGTGAACTTAAATTTGCAAGGTTAGAACTTAAATATAACATAGAAAATAGTCGATTATAAACAGATAAATCCTCTATGACTGATGTATATTTACATGTTCCTTTAATGTTCATAAATTACAATTTTTGTGTATCTATAATTAAGAATAATAAAAAGTGTCTATATATTTTTCTCTATAACGTTTTGTACCGTTTTATTTTTCATATCACAACATACTGATTTTTATTAAATTACAAATACATCAATATTGCATTTTTATTTGTGAAAATGTTTGTTGGTCATCCAAATGTAAATGTTAAAATTATATATGAAACACCAAACATACTTTATAAGTACATAAACGTAGATGGCGTTCACAACAATAAACTATTGGAAGAAAGTTAATTTTAATTCATATGTAAATTGATTAGAGTACAACGTAAATGTAGAAAAATTATCAAATACAACTTAATGTCTAACTACCCACGTTTAAATAAGCACTTTAATACCACTACATGTAGTGGAAAGAAATGTGGTGGGTTGAATTTTATTAAATTCAACATATAAAAGTTTAAGTGCAGTACAGAAGTGTGTCTGTTCATTTTATATCTCCTTGAATGTAAACAAAAAGGCTCCCCTTAGCTACAACAAGTGGCAAACTGACTAAGTTTCATTAAGTCCACATTCCTTTCAACAACTTTGTCCATTTATCACTGCTTCTACTTCAGCCGGTATCTCTTGTCCGAATTCCTACAGGTAAAAATGATCCATGTAAGGGATCACTTGATCTTTTTGGATTATTTATGTTAATATGTTTTCAATTGTTTTGTTACTATAGTCTACTAATAATTTAAATTGTTCACTGTGTTTTTAAATATATATATATAGATTTAAAAATAATTAATGATTTTAATGGACTTCCAAAATTTAATAAAGATGTAAGAATACTATGTGTATTAACTTGGATGAGAAACCTCTTTCATTACTCCTATTTCCCATCCCTGTACCCTTCCTCCTATCTTCTAATCCTCTCAAGCACGCTGTTCTATTCTCACCCTTCTGTAGGACCCTAGTAGTACCCTACACAAATATGACTTTCGAGGAATACAAAGCCTAATAATTCTAAGTTTAAGAATAACTTTTAAAAGCTTTCCAGTCATGTTTTAGTATGAGCATTCGTTTTTTTTTTCATTTACTTATTTTTATTATTTTTCCCCCATTTGGAGATATCACAATCCAAGTTTAAAATGTTTCATTTGGTATTTAAATTTTTTTCATTGTGGGTATCTAGCTTAGAATGGTCTAAGATAATTATTCTGAACTTTTCCAATTAATTTAAACTTTGCAATTTTCAAATACTAAGTATGAATCTTGTTAATATTTTACCACAAATGGCTAATATTAAAATGTTAAGACCTTTACATATCTCGTTCATTAGGTTTCGATATATCTCGATTTATAATTTATATATATATATATATATATATATATATATATATATATCGATAAATAATTTATTTAGCTTTTTTGGCGTATAACTATTTTGTTACATACGTACCACCTCTGTTAAAGATCATTGAATGGAACGTGAAAAAAATGAATCGTCACTAATTATGAGTTTTAGTTTGGTTTTACGGTAATTGATATGTATTTTTTACCAAACTAATATAAAAATCTGCATCACCATCACTACATTATGTTTAAAACTTTACGAATAACCAAACCAACCACTATTGATTTTTGTTGTAAGTAGTTCCTTGGTCCAGTACGTATTATGAATTGGAGAAAATACCAAACAATTGAACGTCACACAGTACAAAATTACCATAATATTAGTACAAAATATTATGATAATCGATTTCGGCAAACCACGTTTACCTTCCTCAAACCAGATGGACTCACAAAGGAAATATTTCTTTGTGAATTCCTCTTGTCTAATGAGAATAAATGAGGTTTACTGAAATTAATATAAAAGTATTTTGCACGTAAAATATTATTCATTTGTTTTGTGACTTTAGCTTGTTTAGTATTTTTTTCATTAATGACTAAAATTTGAGGGATATAGACGGAAGGTGCACAAAAATAGTAAACCTCAATATTTTCGTGCAATAAAATTAAGAAAGTTTATCAAGACAACTATAAGAAATAAAATTGAATTAACTAACACCAACTACATAAATCAAAAACAGGTGCAACATTTCTCATGCAGCCTTAATGTACACCAATCAGCCCCACATATGTCCATGATCAGAGTACTTTATTGCACAGATAATGTCCATTGCATTCCCCTCGTTTTATCTACTGGTGATATTTACATTTACCTACTGATAGGTAATTAACTATACCCCATTAAATCAGCAGATTGGTTCTTTTTGTCATCTATTTAAACAGAGTTAACCCATGTTGATTAAGTGTTAAATGTAATGTTAGCTGTTTTGTACTGGTTGTGCATCAATCAATCGCCAGACGTTAATGGTATAAATTAACATTCATAGCAAACTGGAACATAACAACTTTATTACTAGAAAATTATTTGTTTTGTTAACTGTTAGGGTGTTTTTAATTACTGCACTGAAGTAGGGAGTCAAAAACCCTCAATATTCTCCAAAATCATTAAACATTATTATTTAATACAACTGCATGAACTTATTAGATATTGAAATACTAAGCCGGTGGCCAAAAGTCTAAGGTGCCAGGACTTCATGCCTGGGTTAGATTTAGCGCAGGTTCTAATCCGGCCTTGGCTGGAAGTGTTTTTAGTAATATTCACATTGTACTGTGCTGGTTCTCCCCCTTAATTTGATTTATTAGAAAAACTTCCCCACACAAATATATAAAAAATAAAAGGATGGAATATATTTTACTATGGGGTTTTTACCCTTCCATATTTACAGTATTAAAAAAAATACTCTTTATAATATTAGCTTTTCAATGATATGCCACATATAAATGTTTTATTTTTTAATAATAGACATTCAAGATCAATATTTTTTGTTAATATTTTCAAATTGCAATTGTAATCGTATATGTAAAGTAGAATATAATTTTAAATGTCTTGGAACTCTTAAAACGTTTGTAATGTACTCTTACTAAACAAAAAAACTAAAAAACTTTCCTCGTATAAAGTGGTATTACATGTATTTATATAGTTTACTTATTATTTAAACTAGAACTATTTTCATATAAGACTCTTTAACAGTAAAAATAAATCAATACTGTAAGTTATCAATTAAATTGGGATAAGATAATAATATCACTGTTTAGATATAAATAATGTTGTTTGCATACTATTTAGTTTATGATTTACTTAAAAAGTTATAAACTATAGTAAAAAGCAAAAATCTAACGTCCTATTTATATCAGTTAGTACATTACCCCTGAAAAAGAACATTCAAATCAAGCCAGACTGCCAATTTTCTCCTTCCTTCGTGATGTTCTGGAATTGAATGTCTTCTGGAGCGTATCAGATAAGTCCAGTGACACGCAAACTTCAGACCGGCTGGCCTCTTTCTCCCGTGATGATAGTACGGGAGTAATTTGTACTTACTCACTGTTTGTGAGTAAGTACAAACGATCAACATATCAATATATGTGATCAAAACAGTAAATATACTGAATTCAACAATATATTGATGACAAAAATGTAGTGATAATCTACTTAAGTTGGAAATAGAAAAGGTCACACATGGTTATTATAGAGAAACGATGAACTTTTATACGTAAGCAAATGTTCACTATAACAAAGGTGATAATTATCATTGGCCATAGAAAGAAGAATGTTCACTCATATGGGTCCATTAGCCGGTTTTTCTACTCGGTAAAGTTAGTTCATGTTAGGTGTTCACAGGTAGCGCCAGCTATCTTCTCCAGCACAAACTGAAATGACTTTTAGCTGATATAACAGTTTTAAAATATTCACCGATATATAGCAGCCTTGAAGACATAGTGTTTGTTACTATTGTCAATGTTGTTACACAGATTCGTTACTATATCTAGAGGGCGATCAATCAATATATAGTTGAAAGTGCATTCAAATGTAATAACTGTACATTTCAAGTGACATTCCGTGACCGATTTTACATCAATTCCTACTTTTGGAGCTTATTGGTTGATTCAGTCATAGTATTTGCATAGCAATTGTAGTTAATTAAATCAATATACAGGGTGTCTTTTTTAAATGGGCCACCACTGTGATCATGGAAACCATTAGTCTGACAAAAAACTTCAAATGGGGAACCTTAACTGGTTTTTGGAGACAGTTAAAATTACATATTTAAAATTTAAAAAATGGCCCCCATTTTCCAACATGACGGACAAATTTTATGAAATGTTTAGATAGAAATAGTAATTTTAAAACTTTTTTTTGCAGTCTTTCGATATTTTGCCTAACAACGTAGATATGAGAGCTCAAAATGTTCAGATTCCTCATGGAGCTTGCCATTGAAATAACATGTTTTTAAACAAACATTTTAAAAAATAATCTAACCTGCAAATATTACAGCATATATTTGGGAAATGCATGCCTAGCTATTATTTGTTCACTATTTTATAGATTTGCACTACACAGAATACAAAGAAATTCAAATAAATTTCTTGCTATTTTTTCACAGATAAGTTTATTTTGGCATATCTCTCATATCTACGTTATTAAAGAAAACATAGAAAACTGCCAGGAATATAAAGTCTTAAAATTAATATTTATAGCCTAAACTATCATAAAATACGTATGATAGTAGAACTAACGGTATTCTGTTAGACAAAACAAAATTGGCCGTCATATTAAAGAATAGTGGCTATTTTTCAAAATTTGAAATCTGTATTTGGAATTGTCTTCACAATAAGATAAGGTTCCCCATTTGAAGTTTTTTCGTCAGGCTTATGGTTTCAAAGATCACAATGGTGGCTCATTTAAAAAAGACATCCTCTGTATATGGGTAAAACATTTAAACCATTTTAGATCTAACTATTGAACATTGTAATAATTGTTACAATTGAGATAAAAATTTTATTAATTCGGTGATGTAACTTCAGTTGCTATTTAGACATGTTGGGTTATTTGATATCACTTTATTGTGGATTCATTGATCATATACAGTACAATTTCAAACTCTAGTTATGAATTACCGTTACGGACATACTTCTACGACTACCATTACGGCTCGTTTTTAGGACACCAATAATGGAGAAATGAGGGGCCAAAAATATGTTAGAGTTCCTTATTAACAGTCCAATAGCCAGGGCATCTAAGAGACCTACAGCTTTACGTAGAATCTACCACTAAGTATTGGTCTGATTTACAGCTATCTGATAAGCCCGATACTCAGTTCTCGTCCCTACACACATACACCTTGTTCACAGCAGTAGTAGACCCATCCATCCACCCACACATGTACAGTGGTAGTGGACACTTGCATCGCAGAATTATCTAGTAGTGTTTATGTTGATAACAACCATTGATCGGATACCAGGTCAGTAATAAGGGGATCTAACATAGAACTTATCCCCTACAATATCTATAACATTTTGACCCCAAGTAGCAGGATTACAGCACTGTGCCATGGACGTCTGAACGTAAGAAGCTTTACTTATGGTCAAATACTACGGTGTTTTATCTTATGTTCCAATTTACACTCAACTCATTTGATATTTAGTAAGAGTTTGTGTTTTTACTGTACAGTAGTCTAAACTCGGTCGAAGCCTTCAATCTAATATTTGCCGCTGTGTGCTGCGGTGGTGGTGATGAGATTTTCATCCCCTCTGGCTACGGTCTTAGGAATCCCATTACCAAGGCTCTCAGGGCGATCCCTAAAACTATTTACAACTCCGAGGAACAATCCGAAACAAAGCTAACATCAATCTTGACTACTAATTAGCTTTATGCTGCAGTAATGAAGATATACCCGTTTATTCTTGTACTGAATTCAATATGCCAAACTGTATATTATAACAGTTATATGATACAGTAATTTATAAACCGTAATTTTTATGAGTATAACCCTTCTTTAAGACTTCATCAGAAAGGCCTACATTAATAATGAATTACAATACTGTATTGAAAAAGATAAAGCAGCATGTTTATAATTTAAAAATATAAAAATCATTACAAATTAATAAATGGTTTAAATAAACGATTATCTATAACGAAGAATTAATAAGTGATAGGTTTGTAAGGCAACAGAATACTTGTTCTATAATATATTTCGTATGGCTTTTATAGTATAGATTGACTATTAAAACTGTAAATAAAATAATCAAATCAAAAGCTCTTTATTCCATGAAATTACAACTGATAAATTAATTAGAATAACCACTTTACAGGAATAATTTCCCGTATAGATTATAAGTCCGTGGGCGGGGAAGATCCCCATCGGGTCGGATACAAAATACAACCAGTAATGATGAAATGAAAGTAACAGTTAATTATTTACGGCTAATGGCGTAGTAGTATCTAATATAATGTGTTGTTGAAGTAAAGATAACAATATCTTGTACACATAAAATACAATGAAATTAATGTGAGGTAAAATAAATCACAATCACAGACACAAATTTTTAGGAGTTAAGAAACACTAGATTTTGAAGCAATTTGAAGGACCTCAGCTTCGAGTCAAAACAAATTATTGCACTCACGCTATGTACCACAATAAAAAATAAAGAAATCATTAAAAATAATAAGTCACTACTACTATGTTGTTACTACATTATTACACTAAAAGTGTAATAATGTTTCATTAGAATAATTATATTCTCATCAGCCTAGTACTAACTTCTCCCAAATATTTAGGTATAATTCACTACATTTTATTTTATGTGATAATATTCAATACTTAAATATTGTTTTAATTTATTTTTTCACCACCCTAATGAATGTTTTATCTTACATGCCTGTCTGAACTGACATTGCATAAATTAAATGCAATAAAGTTATAATCAGTAAATATTTAAATGTACTAAATATTTAGTTTGTATTGGTTATCCTTTCATGCAGTAATTTCACCCAAAAAGTATTTTTCCTCACGCCTTTAAACCACAGTTCTATATTTATTTCAGGACTCAATAATTACCTAAGTGCAGCGACTCTAGTCCCTTAGAACCCATTGAACCCTTCAATAAATCAACGCCATGAACCTCCCGTGGCCTCTCCACTGCTTCATCCCTAGTCCACTCTCACTTGTCGTCAACTTCCTCTTCACATGTGGCCTTTTAAGAAGAAGACACAACTATTTAAAAAATTATAGGAAGTTAAGACACAAATTTCCGTGTCTTTTTGTGTCTTTAGTTTTAATCAAGATATAAAATTTATAAGATTGTTAAATATCTTTGAAGTTCCTAACACTTCAAGTGTTAAGAAAAACAAACATGACGTTTCGACAGGTATAACACTCCAGTCGAACTCAGGTGTTACTTACAACCTTAGCCTATATTTAAAACTATATTTTTTCGTAAATCAACCCTTATAAATATAGAAACCCTTAAATAACAACATGTTTATAAATCATGCTGGACTCTTTAGAAAGTCAAGTCTTCCTAGTTCCTACAAACAAGCAAGCATAGATGGTCCTCCTAACCGCTCTAGTGGGCTTGAATGTACTAACCGTTCTCAGAACGTACTATTTAGTATTATTTAATTTTTGCGCCCAAAGAGAGGTAAATACTCACCCTACGAGGTTTTGTTTATTATTTAATAATATCGTGGTATGATTACTAAGGTGTTATGAAAATTATAATTTTCTTATATTTTTTAAACATAAAAACCGCATATTATTTGTTTATTTTTATAATTAAATACAAATTTGAAGGGGAAAACAAAAATGATGTGTATTTATTAAACAGGGTGTCCCAGAAATAGAGTTCCAAACTTTTGGAAATGGTTATATAGGTCAAAATAAAGAGAAAATCAGAATATTTTTTTACAAAACGCTTCGTTTGCCAGATATCCGCCATTTTGTTTTTTTCACAAAAGAACTTTTATCTCCAAGTTGACTGAACCGATTTTAATTAATCTCTATACTTGTTTCTATACTTGTTACAATATAGAAACGTATTCTAAGAAAAAACATCAACTTAATCCAATTTAAAAATCCATTTAAAAAATGGTGGCAAAAAATACAAGGAAATGCTTCGTACACATTTTTTAGATAATTTTATAACCAGTTTGTCAGTATCAAAAAAGTTAGAATCCAATACAAAATAACTGAGATACATTGATATTTTGTTGAGAGGCAGCAAAAAGGTAAAAACAAATAGCGTTTTTGCTGCCTCTCAAGATAAATGTCTTGGTTATTTTTAGTCCGATTCTACCTTTTTTGATTCTTACAGATTAGTAATACGATTATCCAAAAAAAGGTGAATGTAAAATTTTTTGTTTTGCCATTTTCCCGAAATGTCAGTTTAAAAATTACAAATGGCCGCCATTTTGAAATATAAAATTAGATCTTTTTTTTTTTTTGTAATAGGTCTCTACTATCGTAATATCTACAGAAAGTTTCATTACGCTCAGTTTAACCAACTTGGAGTTAAAAATTATTTGCTGAAAACTTGATTTTCTTTTTATTTACACCTATATAACCATTTCCTGAAGTTTGGATCTTTATTTCTGAGACACCTTGTATTGAAAAGCTAAATCAATTATGTTTTCTATCCACGTTATTGTCTCATAGAATTGTACACTAAACAAATTGATCAACTATCACAGTTGAGTACATTACCACAAAATTTAAATTTTAACTTTTCAACGTTCATTTAATAGCTTTCGTACATAATGTATGATATAATAAAATACAACTATTAAAAATGATACAGCAATAATATAAGATTACTGTATATTTACAAATGAGTCAAGCGCATATTACCCAAACAGTTTTCAAATGTAAACGAATTTTTACTATTTTTCAACCAGCTGATCAGTAAGAGTAAAGGTTTTTTTTAAGAAAGTCACCCCTCACTGTCAAACTCTCCTCAAAATCACTGTAAGCATGACAAGGTCGGAAGAAGCATCTGAATACTACGGGAGATTTATACCTGTCGAAACGTTGTGTTTCTTTTTTAAACATTTGAAGCGTCGGAAATCTCCAACTAATTGACCATTAATGAAAAATCCAACCAAGAAATAACTATCAAATAACGATAAAATTAATAGTTAGAAACACATTCACATTCTTCAATACACTCTAGTGATTACAAACTGTTGTTTTGTGATTTATTAGGCCAACATAAACAACGCCTGGCTCTAAATAACTATCAAATAACTATATAATGAATAGTTAGAAACACATTCACATTCTGCAATTCACCCTAGTGATTACAAACTGTTGTTTTGTGATTTATTAGGCCAACATAAACAACGCGTGGCTCTAAATAACTATCAAATAACTATATAATGAATAGTTAGAAACACATTCACATTCTGCAATTCACTCTAGTGATTACAAACTGTTGTTTTGTGATTTATTAGGCCAACATAAACAACGCCTGGCTCTAAATAACTATCAAATAACTATATAATGAATAGTTAGAAACACATTCACATTCTGCAATTCACTCTAGTGATTACAAACTGTTGTTTTGTGATTTATTAGGCCAACATAAACAACGCGTGGCTCTAAATAACTATCAAATAACTATATAATGAATAGTTAGAAACACATTCACATTCTGCAATTCACTCTAGTGATTACAAACTGTTGTTTTGTGATTTGTTAGGCCAACATAAACAACGCGTGGCTCTAAATAACTATCAAATAACTATATAATGAATAGTTAGAAACACATTCACATTCTGCAATTCACTCTAGTGATTACAAACTGTTGTTTTGTGATTTATTAGGCCAACATAAACAACGCCTGGCTCTAAATAACTATCAAATAACTATATAATGAATAGTTAGAAACACATTCACATTCAGCAATTCACTCTAGTGATTACAAACTGTTGTTTTGTGATTTATTAGGCCAACATAAACAACGCCTGGCTCTAAATAACTATCAAATAACTATATAATGAATAGTTAGAAACACATTCACATTCTGCAATTCACTCTAGTGATTACAAACTGTTGTTTTGTGATTTATTAGGCCAACATAAACAACGCGTGGCTCTAAATAACTATCAAATAACTATATAATGAATAGTTAGAAACACATTCACATTCTTCAATACACTCTAGTGATTACAAACTGTTGTTTTGTGATTTATTAGGCCAACATAAACAACGCCTGGCTCTAAATAACTATCAAATAACTATATAATGAATAGTTAGAAACACATTCACATTCTGCAATTCACTCTAGTGATTACAAACTGTTGTTTTGTGATTTATTAGGCCAACATAAACAACGCCTGGCTCTAAATAACTATCAAATAACTATATAATGAATAGAAACACATTCACATTCTTCAATACACTCTAGTGATTACAAACTGTTGTTTTGTGATTTATTAGGCCAACATAAACAACGCCTGGCTCTAAATAACTATCAAATAACTATATAATGAATAGAAACACATTCACATTCTTCAATACACTCTAGTGATTACAAACTGTTGTTTTGTGATTTATTAGGCCAACATAAACAACGCCTGGCTCTAAATAACTATCAAATAACTATTTAATGAATAGTTAGAAACACATTCACATTCTTCAATACACTCTAGTGATTATAAACTGTTATTTTGTGATTTATTAGGCTAACATAAACAACGCCTGGCTCTAAATAACTATTAAATAACTATGTAATGAATAGTTCGAAACACATTCACATTCTTCAATACACTCTAGTGATTATAAACTGTTATTTTGTGATTAGGCTAACATAAAAACGCGTGGCTCTAAATAACTATCAAATAACTATATAATGAATAGTTAGAAACACATTCACATTCTTCAATACACTCTAGTGATTACAAACTGTTGTTTTGTGATTTATTAGGCCAACATAAACAACGCCTGGCTCTAAATAACTATCAAATAACTATATAATGAATAGTTAGAAACACATTCACATTCTGCAATACACTCTAGTAATTACAAACTCTTGTTTTGTGATTTATTAGGCCAACATAAACAACGCGTGGCTCTAAATAACTATCAAATAACTATATAATGAATAGTTAGAAACACATCCACATTCTGCAATTCACTCTAGTGATTACAAACTGTTGTTTTGTGATTTATTAGGCCAACATAAACAACGCCTGGCTCTAAATAACTATCAAATAACTATATAATGAATAGTTAGAAACACATTCACATTCTGCAATTCACTCTAGTGATTACAAACTGTTGTTTTGTGATTTATTAGGCCAACATAAACAACGCCTGGCTCTAAATAACTATCAAATAACTATATAATGAATAGAAACACATTCACATTCTTCAATACACTCTAGTGATTACAAACTGTTGTTTTGTGATTTATTAGGCCAACATAAACAACGCCTGGCTCTAAATAACTATCAAATAACGATAAAATGAATAGTTAGAAACACATTCACATTCTTCAATACACTCTAGTGATTACAAACTGTTGTTTTGTGATTTATTAGGCCAACATAAACAACGCCTGGCTCTAAATAACTATCAAATAACTATATAATGAATAGTTAGAAACACATTCAGATTCTTCAATACACTCTAGTGATTACAAACTGTTATTTTGTGATTTATTAGGCTAACATAAACAACGCCTGGCTCTAAATAACTATCAAATAACGATATAATGAATAGTTAGAAACACATTCACATTCTTCAATACACTCTAGTGATTACAAACTGTTGTTTTGTGATTTATTAGGCCAACATAAACAACGCCTGGCTCTAAATAACTATCAAATAACTATATAATGAATAGTTAGAAACACATTCACATTCTGCAATACACTCTAGTGATTACAAACTGTTGTTTTGTGATTTATTAGGCCAACATAAACAACGCCTGGCTCTAAATAACTATCAAATAACTATATAATGAATAGTTAGAAACACATTCACATTCTGCAATTCACTCTAGTGATTACAAACTGTTGTTTTGTGATTTATTAGGCTAACATAAACAACGCGTGGCTCTAAATAACTATCAAATAACTATATAATGAATAGTTAGAAACACATTCACATTCTGCAATACACTCTAGTGATTACAAACTGTTGTTTTGTGATTTATTAGGCCAACATAAACAACGCCTGGCTCTAAATAACTATCAAATAACTATATAATGAATAGTTAGAAACACATTCACATTCTGCAATACACTCTAGTGATTACAAACTGTTGTTTTGTGATTTATTAGGCTAACATAAACAACGCGTGGCTCTAAATAACTATCAAATAACTATATAATGAATAGTTAGAAACACATTCACATTCTGCAATTCACTCTAGTGATTACAAACTGTTGTTTTGTGATTTATTAGGCTAACATAAACAACGCGTGGCTCTAAATAACTATCAAATAACTATATAATGAATAGTTAGAAACACATTCACACTCTGCAATTCACTCTAGTGATTACAAACTGTTGTTTTGTGATTTATTAGGCTAACATAAACAACGCCTGGCTCTAAATCAAGTAGGACTTGCACCAGCCCCTAACTCTATTTTTAAATCGTATCCAGTAGGGAATAATATCTCTTACCTCTACTTACTACAGTGTACTCACCTTTCAAACTGTATTATTATTATTATTATTATTTTTTTTTTTACTAACTAACAATTTCAAAGTAGCTTTTATGATAAATGTGATAGATTCTTAACTCATTTTCTAAATATGTTTGTACGATGTTATTCCACCTAAAACTAATAAAATGTATTTATCATTATTTGTAGTGCTTTGATCCAATGTCTTTAACAAAGGTAATATTGATGGTTCAGAATATCTATATATTATATTTAGTTTATTTACAGGTAAATGCTCCATTTTATTTCGTGTGAATCAGCAGTTTAGTTTCCCCAAAAGTAAGGCAATACTGTAAGCAGAGGGATTTAACCTTCTCACGTGTTTGGTTGATCTAATGGCGTGGTATTGCTCACCGAGAGTCACATGGAAAATAAGGCCGTGATTCCATCAACTTCTCCCCTCCCCCCTTTACTCCCTTTAGTTCCAAGCATGGGGAACATTCGTCAATATGTATCGACATTATAGATGTCTCAAACGTAAGGCTATACTGTATGCAGAGGGATCTACCCTTCTTGCGTGTTTGGTTGCTCTAATGGCGTAGCATTGCTCGCCGAGAGTCACTTGGAAAATAAGGCTGTGGTTCCATCGACTTTTCCCCTCGCCCCTTGAATGCCTCCAGTTCTAGGCGTAGTGTGTTGAGAGTTCTATTGCTTAAAATATTCGTCAATTAAATTATAAGGAATTTTAAACAATCATACGGTATTTTCAGTTGAAGTTTAAAAATATATTCTCTCTGGTTGTATAAGATTAATAATAAATGTTCAAAACCTCTCTTCCTGGCCGGTATTATTGTAAAAGCAACGCCCAAACAACCAATTGGTGTCCTATAACCTACATACGATTATATTGGAGACATCCTTTATCGTATTTTGAAAAGTTACTTATGTTTGGTTTGATTAAACCATCGTTATACTTATATCAAATTTAATTTACAGTTAAATTAAATGATTTTAAATTTTTAAAATTGTTTTCAGTTTCCTACAGTTTTGTTGAACTTTTAACTGATATGACTCTAATTAACAAAACTAACCCAATATACAGTGTTGGGACATACTCTGGAATATATTTCTTAATTTTAAAACTATTGAAAGAAACGTAATGAAACTTTGTAGTTATTTATATGTCCTTGTAAAAAACATTTAGATATATTTTACTCGTTTTTCGTATAGCCAGGCCCATGAAGTAAGTCTTAGAGATTTTCAATGTAAGCCTGCATTGAGGTATACATTTAAAGGTTTTTGTTTGTAAAATACAGAAGTGTAAATTTGAAGTAAAAAGGACAACCCAGTCAGAAAATACAGGCAAAAAGAATTTAATATCATAATACTAATTCTTCTCAGTTATACGTCAATTTATTTAACAGTAGTGTGCTGTTGATTGTCAACAATCGTAAAGATTATAAAAATAACCATGTTATTTAAAAAAAATTATAATACTTTGACAGTAGGTATACCCTAAAAATAGTTTCAGAAAAGTACTATGGTAATTTGAACCATATTTTTTTGTGAAAATAAATTAAATTCTCATGTTCACTTAATTGACTTATATCTCACGCAGCAATAGATAGTAAATATCTTATCCTTGTTCTTAAGCAGTAATGAGATTACTTTCTGGTAGAGCAATTATATGAGATTAAATTCTTTGGTAGGCTATATTATATGACTGGGTCATCCTTTTGACCTCACATTTGCAATCTTGTATTGTACAAAGACCAATCAAATAAAATATAACTCTAGGTAGGCTTACATTAAACATTTTTTAATTTCTTGATAGGTCATCTCCTGGCTATGCGAAAAGCAAGTAAACTATAACGAAATGTTTAAAATAGGGATATGTAGATAGCCACAAAGTGTCATGACGTTTATTTTAATAGTTTTAAAATTATAAAATATATTCCAGACATTTGCCTAACCCTGTTAAACAATTATATTCATTCACTTAAATTCATGACAATCATCATGCCAATCTACAAATAATTATTTTAGTAAGGTATTCTAAATGTTTATCAAATATATAAATAATTCTACATCAAAGTATTTCTCACACCATATTATATTGAACACTATAATTAAATTGAAACACCTCAAATTAGTAATAATTGTTTATATAAGTAAATACTAAAACCTGTGAACTATCTGCCGTCGTACGTTAGTTCGGGGGAGTAAAGTCTGTAATCGCATTCCCTGCCCAGTCACCGTGTAATGGCATTGCTCTACCAAGTTACCACCTAACCCATGTTTCCATTTGCATTGTTATATCAGTAAATACTAAAACCTGTGAACTATCTGCCGTCGTACATCAGTTCTGGGGAGTAAAGTATGTAATCGCATTCCCTGCCCAGTCACCGTGTAATGGCATTGCTCTACCAATTTACCACCCAACCCATGTTTCCATTTGCATTGTTATATCAGTAAATACTAAATCCTGTGAACTATCTGCCGTCGTACGTCAGTTCTGGGGAGTAAAGTATGTAATTGCATTCCCTGCCCAGTCACCGTGTAATGGCATTGCTCTACCAATTTACCACCTAACCCATGTTTCCATTTGCATTGTTATATCAGTAAATACTAAAACCTGTAAACTATCTGCCGTCGTACGTCAGTTCTGGGGAGTAAAGTATTTAATCGCATTCCCTGCCCAGTCACCATGTAATGGCATTGCTCTACCAATTTACCACCTAACCCATGTTTCCATTTGCATTGTTATATCAGTAAATACTAAAACCTGTAAACTATCTGCCATCGTACGTCAGTTCTGGGGAGTAAAGTATTTAATCGCATTCCCTGCCCAGTCACCATGTAATGGCATTGCTCTACCAATTTACCACCTAACCCATGTTTCCATTTGCATTGTTATATCAGTATATACTAAAACCTGTAAACTATCTGCCGTCGTACGTTAATTCTGGGGGGTAAAGTCTGTAATCGCATTCCCTGCCCAGTCACCGTGTAATGCATTGCTCCACCAATTTACCACCCAACCCATGTTTCCGTTTGCATTGTTATATCAGTAAATACTAAAAGATGTGAACTATCTGCCATCGTACGTCAGTTCTGGAGCGTAAAGTATGTAATCGCATTCCCTGCCCAATCACCGTGTAATGGCATTGCTCCACCAATTTACCACCCAACCCATGTTTCCATTTGCAATGATGTATCATAAAATACTAAAACCTGTGAACTATCTGCCGTCGTACGTCAGTTCTGGGGAGTAAAGTATGTAATCACATTCCCTGCCCAGTCACCGTGTAATGGCATTGCTCCACCAATTTACCACCCAACCCATGTTTCCATTTGCATTGTTGTATCATAAAATACTAAAACCTGTGAACTATCTGCCGTCGTACGTCAGTTCTGGGGAGTAAAGTATGTAATCGCATTCCCTGCCCAGTCACCGTGTAATTGCATTGCTCCACTAATTTACCATCCAACCCATGTTTCCGTTTGCATTGTTATATCAGTTTATTTAAAACATATACGCTACCTGCTGAACACTGTTCCAATAATATCTATTAAAACTTTATACCCATCTAAGAGTGTTTGCAATAGTTACATTTAATATATAATTATTCATGATTTTATCTTTTTTTATTTTTATTCTTTTTAACATAATACAATTTACGTTAAAATGAATGAACGTCTTATTTAAAAAGATTCAACGCCTTAGTCAAAAATATGGTCTCTAAGAATCGTGATTTAATTGTTCATAAACAGTCATTAAGGTTTTAATTTTAAGCTTGTTTCTAGCATTACATTGTATTGGAGCACTGAAAAGTAAGTAAATAATCAAAGAAACATATATTTTGCGAAAGGTTTCGAGAGTTACGTCTTCCTGACAGAGTTATCACTGATATATTGAAGGCAACTTCAAAGGGGTCCTCATTCAGAGTTCTCAAAGGTCCTTCCATAATCCCGATTAGCTCTCTTCTGAAACTCACTTACTCCTTTTTATTCCGATCCTTATCTCATTTTTTGGTAAGTACGGCCTAATTTAAATAATGTTGTAAGGCTAACAGTTTAATAATGAAAAACCTACAGAGTCAAAATATTTATAAACTAAGACACAAATAGTTGTAATTCATAATGGGTAACTATAACTGTAATAGTAAATAAATTATAGGCTTAAATTAAAGGAACTCGAATAAGTATTAATTGAGAATTTAAAATGTTCAGTTACATTTAGTGTTTTGACTAGACTAAACCCTATATTTATTCCACGTAAACATTAATTGTTTAGTGCCCAACTACCCCTTACAATCCTCTAGCACACACCTCGATTGACCTCCCTCCTACGGTCCTTACTGACACTTCAATCCAATCTAAAATTCATTTTTTGATAGATCAATCCACCCCAAAACTGAAATACGCGCTATCACCATGAATATGGTATTTCATATAAACACTTTACGTAAACATAGATACCATATTTTACTAAAGGTTCATCAGTGTACTTTACCTACCATCCAACAGCGGTTCTGACACATATCCATGTATCATTTATGTTTATTATGTGTCCATACATTTCAACACACAAACACTTATCGTATAACCTATACTTAGTACGAGGTGTCCCCCCCCCCCAACTCATAAGCTAGACGTGTTTATCCACAGACCTTCCATTTATCTGTAAACCAAATAAGTTGACGACCCTTCAGCTTACCCATACACAAATTACGTTGAACCCATCTACTTACCCTAAAAAAATGTACGTCTGTAACCCTTCAATTTACTCTCAAACTAAATATGTTTACGACCCCTCAACGTACCCTCAAAATATTACATTGACAACCCCACAACTAACCCTCACACAATTTTGCATTGCTGACCTTTCTACTTAACCTTAAAGAAATTACGTTGAACCGTTCCACTTACCCTCAAACTAAATAACTTTACGACCCCTCAACGTACCCTCAAAAGAATACATTGACTATCCTTAACTTACCCTCACACGAATGTCCTTGATGACCCTTCAACTTATTCTCATACAAAATAAGTTTAAGGACATAGGCTTAAGCGGACGGTGTCATAGCTAAAATCTAGCTAAGTTTAAGAACTTCAACTTGTTCCTCGAACAGAATATATTAACGACCCTTAACTTAGCACCACACAAAATACATTGACGACCCCTAACTTATCCTTACACAAACTAAGTTGATAACCTTCAATTTATTCCCAAACAAACTACGTTGATGACTTTTTCTCCTACCCTCAAATACATTACATTGACAAGACTTAAATTTACCCTCAAACAAATTACGTTGATGACCCTCCCATCCACCCTCACAAAAACCTACCTTAGATTAGTAAACCTCAAAACCAACCTCACCCTTAAAGTGTTGCCGACACTCCTAACTACCTTCACTAAAACAATAAGGATGAAGTTGATTAACATTTAAATGGAAGATCACATCATTGTCAGAATGTTTTTTAATCTTGAAACAGGTGTCTAAATTTAATTTTAAATTATTGCTTCATTGAAAATTCTACTTTCTTTGGTACTAAATAAATGAAATAATTCATGTTTATCAACATTTTTTTATATTTTTGGTGTTTATAGTAAAATAAGCTACCATTTTTATCAGTTAATACGGTAAACAATACGTGTGCTAAATATCATGTACTCCTGTTAAATTTCGAGTGCTTTCAATTATTCTAACAAAAGGTACTGACAATCAGTTTAGTAGATAATACGTGTTTTGTTCGTCTCCACAAGTGTTGTCGATTGCACAACCCTTCTCTCAAACTCCTATATGAGGTGGAGCTGTACCTAGTTCTTGAAGGGGTCTTATTGTACTTTGAATGATGTATTGTCATATCATTATAACATAATAGAAAGAAGGAACGCAAGGGCTTAATCTTGTAAGCACTTAATAGGTTCGTTTATGTTTTAATATGAAGATAATAATACATTTATTTCTTATTTAGCTAAGTATCAAGTAAATTACTATGAATATAATATATATAGTTCCAATTGGTTAAATTATGCTGATTTAAATTAATAAATTTCATTTCAAACAACTTATAGGTTTTCATAGTTTTTAGACATTAAAAGTTAAATCTACCAAGTGAGGATTTCTCACAGAAACATTTCAGACATGGCTTGACTGAGGAGTTCAATTTGTGTAAACAAACGATCCGTGTACCTCAGTGGGAGCTGACAAACATCAGATACGAACAAATGAGTTCAATTTCCTTCCATTTCTGGCACGGTTTAAGGGTAAGTAAGATTATATATAAAGTAAAATCTGAACAATAGTGATACAATTTTTAATTTATAAACATATGTGCACATTATTTCAAGATTTTATTGATCCAATCAAATTGTAATACATCTATTTTTATTTAGGAGCTAAACTTTAAGACTCTCACACATTAAACCTTAAGACATGCATGAATATGTTCCCTCCGGAGGTAAGTAAAAACAGTGTCCACCCCATACTTATCCACTGATGATGATGATGATGATGATGATGATGACGGTGACCCAATTAACATAACAGACCTCACATCTAAACTCATATCCTCTTTTCATAAATAAAGAAACATATATTTAGCGGAAGGTTTCGAGAGTTACGCTTTCCTGACAGAGTTATCGCTGATCCATTGATGGCAACTTCAAAAGGAGCCTCATTCAGGGCTCTCAAAGGTCCTTCCATAATCCTGATTAGCTCTCTTCTGAAACTCGCTTACTCCTTTTTATTCCGATCCTTATCTCGTTTTTTGGTAAGTACGGCCTAATTTAAATAAGTTTGGAAGGCTAACAGTTTAATGATGAAAAACCTACAGAGTCGAAATATTTATAAACTAAGACATACATAGTTTCATTTAGCGAACCACTGAGTGGACACCATGGTGATATTAAGAGAACCGAGCATAGACCCTATCGCCTTCAATCTCCTCAACAATGTGTCCCAAAGTAGCTGGATTACCTTACTGCGTCCCTAGTGCCGAATTTATTAAATATATTAAAGTACGTTTAATATGTTTTATGATTACTAGCTTTTACCCGTGATGCAATATAGGATTATAAAGTAAATAATTTAACTAGGGTTACTTACCCAATACCGTCAACGATTCTAGTGATGCTTAGTAATTGTTGATTACTATAGTTTCGACCTCATTGGGTCATTATCAAATCATACAAGACGTCAGTTTCACAATCTCACTTCTGACTTGAAGTTTGTCAATTGCATGTAGTTTAAATGTACTAATAAAACTGTTGACTTGTAACACATATTCACACATTCACATTAACACTTATACACATCCATATACTTTACATTTAGCACACTGACACGTATTAAAACTTGTTGCCGGCCGGCGTTGCGATACCGAACTGACTGGTTTGCATGTTATCAGTTATCACTCAACATTTAGTGATAACTGATAACATGCAAACCAGTCAGTTCGGTATCGCAACGCCGGCCGGCAACAAGTTTTAATACGTGTCAGTGTGCTAAATGTAAAGTATATGGATCTGTATAAGTGTTAATGTGAATGTGTGAATATGTGTTACAAGTCAACAGTTTTATTAGTACATTTAAACTACATGCAATTGACAAACTTCAAGTCAGAAGTGAGATTGTGAAACTGACGTCTTGTATGATTTGATAATGACCCAATGAGGTCGAAACTATAGTAATCAACAATTACTAAGCATCACTAGAATCGTTGACGGTATTGGGTAAGTAACCCTAGTTAAATTAGTTACTAAAACGATTCTGGAGGCAAAAAATATGAATAATATAAAGTAAAGTTAATAATGTTTACGTTGAGCTGCTCCGTGATGCGTAATTTTTACATTTCATTTTCTTGAATATATTAAATATTTTTTTCAAAATCCAACATTGTTTATTAATTTCTTGGTAGTTAAATTTACATTGCAGCTTATAATCTCTTTATCAGAACTGATATTTAAGAGATTAACTAAATTAAATTACAAAAATCCATATAAGTAACAACAAATTGAAACAGTAACAACAATAATATAAATATGTTCAATAAATAAATCAAATACTCTCTCAAAGATGAAAAAATGTCTTTATTAATAAATAAAATGAAAACAAACTAGATTTATGTTTAATTTAACAAATACTTTTTTTAATAAATCAGATTGTAGAGGTAGGTTTATTTTTTCGTTTTTAAATACTTTTTCGTCTGAAATTTTATGTAAAACACTTCATAAGATTTTGTTTCAAACAATGTTTTTGTCCATATTTATTTTATACGTTTATCAGTGATTATTCTAGGTAATCCCAACAACTACATTATCTAAATTTTTAACTAAATATTTCCTTTTTTTTAATAATTTTATTCTCATGCTATTAAATTGCATCAATAGTCAACACTTTCTAATTAAAAACATAATAATAACAACGCAAATATTACTAACAATTTAATGTAGTATTGTAAAACAATACTTATTCAAATTTAAGACTTGAAACAACACGTTTAAAAAAGATGAAACAACTCATAAATCATAAAAGATAACTCATAAAAGATGGACAATATGGGTACATACTTCTACTGCCCTTAGGGGATTACACCGTATCCTTACGGTCTCCTTAGAATCTCACAGAAACCACTGAGAATGCCACATCACAGTATGGGCGAAACGTCTGGTCATCTTGTAAATATTGTAGATAGTACCTTGGCGTGGTTGTCACCGGAAATTGTAGATTCTAGTTATGCCACCGGCCGCTTAAGCCTAAGTTCTAAGAGTTATAAAATTAATATTTTGAGTAATATCGTAGGTGTTAAAATTAGTTATAAGATGAATGTTCGACTCTTATTAAAATCAAATGCAGCTATAAAACATAATTATCATGATAAGGTATTATTTTTAATAATTAATATATAAATAACCGAAATAGTACCTTGTAACACTTATGACAGTATAGGCACACTGATTTATATCAATTTACGTCTCATAAAACGCTGTCCACTATAAAGTCCAAAAATCTAGAAATGCTTAGTACAAATAATTTAAATAATTTAAAAATTGGTGATGTAAGGTGTTCAATAGTTATATTGTAACAATGTCAACAGTTTTAACAAACGTCTAAAAGAAAACTTTTTTATATTATTATCTAAGATAAAATTATTAATCTGTAAATTTCACTCACAAATTTTCATTTACTAATTTTATCTAAATTACTACTTTCGATATAGAATATTGTTAGTTAATGTTTTAAATTAAACAGTAACTCTTTCAATTCTTCCAGTCCTTGTACAATAATGGCTAAATCTCCTACAGCAATGGACATGGGGCATATGTTAGTATCAAACGATCCCATAGCAGTTTTGTCTTTCTCAGTTAAGGGGTTCGATTGCAGTGCAGCCACTACCCGAATCAAGTTGAACCTTTCAATAAATCACCACCGTACGAAGCCAACTCACCAACCGCCCCTACTTCAACTCCATTTCAACCTGGTCCATTAAAATGCTTACCTCACCACAATTTTCCAGATAATAACCACTTGAGTAGTTGTGGTTTTAAAATAAACACCTCTTAATGCGCGTATGAGTTGGAAGTGCTTTTAAAGCCAAAGCTTTAATAAATATTTGTTTATAAAAGCTTACTGTTCGAGAGCCCTAAATAATATCTCAATCACCTTCCCTAATAAGTTATTCCAAAACGTTTTCATAAATAACTTGTCTTTAATTTATTCAAAACAAATTATTTATGAACACCAACAGAACAGATTTTGTTTAAAATGAGTGGTGAATGAATAAGATAGACGTCGACAAATGAGTGGTGAGTAAGATAGGTGTAGACAAATGAGTGGTGAATGCGTAATACAGGTGTGACAAATGAGTTGTGAATGCGTAAGATATGTGTAGACAAATGAGTGAAAAATGAATAAGATAGGTGTATTTACCAACAAAGTTGTCAGAAATGAAGCGTTATGAATTATAAAAGAAGCGTTTGTTTATTTTTGAGAGAAGCGTTAGTTTATTATAGCCAAATGACTAGTACAATTAGAGGCCTACATAAACTTCATAGTACTGGTTGCCTATGACAACACTTACATGCCAGCTGGTTCTCAAAAACTAATCAACCTTCGAATTCCATGTCTTGCCATCATTTCAAACTTATAATTTCAGTGGTACCAACCATTTCCATTGGGATTATATGATTGCACTTTGTAATGTCAGACATTACCTCAGCTTGCATGTCAGCTGTGTTCATAACTCATCAACTATCGAACTTCACGCTTTATCACCATTTCAATCTCGTTTTAAATAATTTCTACTGTCAATGGTACCAAGACTTAAAATGCATGGGACCACATGGTTTTACTCAGACATTGTAGTAGACATTGTTTCACATTGCATGCTAGCTATATTTTCGTCAACATATTCACGTTACATAAAATATACATTATTAAAGAAACATATGGCTTTTAGTTAGATAAGGTGATGAGAAAATTATATTAAATGTATTTATTGAGAACAATAGGACATAATTTATAATACATATTTAGATATAGTGACTGTACAATAATAATAAACTTATGTAGTTGGAATGACCACATAAGGTGTAGACTATGAACTATAAACAGTATCACTGCCATCTGCGTTGTGCTCTCTACAGTAAATGGGTGTATTAATGTTATCTAGTGTCTATTAAGTACAGCCAGTCATCCTTGACAGAACCAATAGTAAACTGACAGCTGTACCTCGATAACATGCATACTATCAACTACAAACAACGTCACTGCCATCCGTGCTATGGCTCTTATAGAAAATGGATGTACTAATGTTATCTAGTGTCTATTAAGTACAGCCAGTCATCCGTAACAGAACCAATAGTAAAGAGACAGCTGTACCTCGATAACCTGCGGACTATCAACTATAAACAGTGCCACTGCCATCTGTGTTATACCCACTACAGTAAATGGATGTATTAATGTTATCTAGTGTCTATTAAGCGCAGCCAGTCATCCGTAACAGAACCAATAGTAAAGTGACAGCTGTACCTCGATAACCTGCAGACTATCAACTATAAACAGTGCCACTGCCTTCTGTGTTATACCCACTACAGTAAATGGATGTATTAATGTTATCTAGTGTCTATTAAGCGCAGCCAGTCATACGTAACAGAACCAATAGTAAAGAGACAGCTGTACCTCGATAACCTGCGGACTATCAACTATAAACAGTGCCACTGCCATCTGTGTTATACCCACTACAGTAAATGGATGTATTAATGTTATCTAGTGTCTATTAAGCGCAGCCAATCATCCGTAACAGAACCTATAGTAAAGTGACAGCTGTACCTCGATAACCTGCAGACTATCAACTACAAACAACGTCACTGCCATCCGTGCTATGGCTTCTACAGTAAATGGATGTATTAATGTTATCTAGTGTCTATTAAGCGCAGCCAGTCATCCGTAACAGAACCAATAGTAAAGTGACAGCTGTACCTCGATAACCTGCAGACTATCAACTACAAACAACGTCACTGCCATCCGTGCTATGGCTTCTACAGTAAATGGATGTATTAATGTTATCTAGTGTCTATTAAGCGCAACCAGTCAACCATGACAGAGCCAATAATAAAATGACAGCTGTAACTCTATAAGCTGCAGAATATCAACTACAAACATTTAAAATGTACTGTAGCCTTTTTATTAAATGCAAATGCTGCAATTAATTTTGGACTGTGTATGCCATGAGCAAATAAATTATGTTACATTGCCGGCTATATTCTTTTAGAGTAAAAATGAGCAAAATATAATGTGTACATTAAGAACAAAATTTTTAATAACTCTTTAAAGTGTTTGAAAAATAAACTGTTCCATATGAAATAAAAAAAATATCTAACAATTAAATGCAGTAATTTTGATCATAACTCGTTTCTTTATTTCTTAACGTTCTCATTTATAACGAGTTAGGAGATGTTTTAGTAATTTGCTGCCTTACTAATAAAATATACGTGATTGAATCATTCATAAAACAACTCTTCAAGCAATAATTCATCTCTAATTATATTATACAACGTGATGTGATGTACTTTATTTATCAGCTTGCGTACTCCCGATCCCTCCACCCCCTTCTGCACTTCCCTCAGCCACTTCAACCCTCAACAGTTTTCAATAACTGCCAGGCGACTTTGTTCAAGCCTGGAGTGCCCCATAACTCTTGTAGAATGAATTTGTTTGTTGACACTTACAAATGAGAAATCGTAAGTTCAACCCCGAAATGTTTTTAAGTAAAAGACCCCATTCAGAATTCACAATTTGTATTCGTAGTGAACTAATTTCGTATCACGTATAACTTACGGTAGTAAACATCTGTTTGTAAGTAAATATTAAGTGATTTAAAAATAAAGTTTGGATCCCAAATAAACCATGTTTCTTATTTCTTATTAATTGAGCCATACGATTTATACTATTTATAACAATCATTTATACCCTAAATAGAACGACAATATTTAGCTTATATTCTCACCTTTGATATAAATGTTCTACTGATACAACTAAATTATAATTTTTTACAAGTCCTTTCCAGCAAAAAGAATTAATTAGTTTGTAAACAAAACAATAATAAATGTTAAACACATTTGTAAATAATTAAAATAATATTAGGAAAAATGTATAGTGATCAGTGTACAGTAAATATCAAAATTGTTTTATATTATTTGTTGTATATAAACGAGAATTTTTAACAGGTCCACTTTCATCGTTCATCAAAAAAGAATCAGTTTTGATAATAAAATCATTTTCCTGATAATTTCACAGTTTTGATATTAAAAGGACTTTATTAGTTTTTAAATTTCTTTGCTAGTGTTGTGGTTTGTTTTTAGGAATGTTTAGCTAGATTTTTCTCTCTGTTACATTTATTCCGATAAAGAAGTTCTTTGAATCTTATTCTCAATTTTTCTTTATCTTTCACATATATTTTTCTTAGCGATTATCTCAAATATGTTCATAAATTATTAATCAACTTAATGATTCTCATTACCATTATATTAGGAATATACATATATAATGTATATATATATATATATATATATATATATATATTTATATAAAATACAAAGCTATTATTAATTAATTATTCTTGTAATATATAATACAAAACAAAAATAAAATATCACAATATGATTCACATGTAAGGTGTTCATTAAATGAAATTAATTGTATAAGTAAAATATTTAGGCAATAAACTTCCCTTATTACTCAAAGAGCACTTTCCTGTCAGTTTGATCAACTTAATGTGACGGATTTTACTTGAACTTAAGCCTAATCAATTAAAAGACAGTAAAAAGACAACCAATAATTGTTATGTTTTATCAATGAAATAAACTTAACGAATAGTAAATAATTACGTGTATCCAGTTAGAATAGTTTAGAGCAACCGATTCATAACAAATATCTCTGAGAGATTGGGGAAATGTTCATTGTAATTGATAGTTGATTTACCAGCACGACACACCCCCGGTAAACGGCGTCACCCTCACAAATGTCAACAAGTTTGTCCCCAACTGACATTTACAGTAAACAAAGGCTCCTGTCAACATTTCTCAGACAATATTAATTCCACCATGACCGGAACCTCCATCAGTATGGAGGGAACATAAATGATTAGATAGTTCGGCATCGTCCTACAACAACGTTGGTGGGTTTAGAACGAAATGTGGTTATAGAAAACAACAAAGGTCTACAAAATATTAATAATGTTAGGGAAACATATTTTGGTAAAAACAGATCGACGTATTTTCTGTTATCCTTCAGATCCAACCATATCTTATAAATGTGGCAATTAGATGACTCTAGCTTGTTTACGTTGTTCTCGATCATTTACCACACTTATTTTTAAACGGGAGATAATAATGATAAGTTTATGTAGCCATAGACTTGGTTATTTGGAACTGTAAATTCGCTAATCTCTAAGTTTTAACCTAACTTAAGAATTATATTAATGTAATAATATACAATAATTGTCAGAAGTTTTTGTCATAATTTGATCTATCATGATAATATTTTCTACCATTTTACTTCCTACATTTAACTGATATAATTAGTATGTATGAGAAGTTTCTACTGTACAAGCGTTCATGTTGTAAGTATTAGTGGAAGTGGATTTAAGAAGAGGTCCTACCTCAAAAACATTGTCCCTTTCTTAACAAAATTGTTTTACATGTTTCCTTTTGTATGATACATGTTGTACAACAGTTTTGTTGAGATTGTAGGTGATAGGTTCTATGCTCGGTCCTCTTAATATCGACACGGCGTCCGCTCAATGGTTGTCATCTACACTACTAGTCTGGGGTGTCCATGTTGGATGGTAGTCAAGGTTTAGGTGTCGTATAGGGAATATAACTGAGTGTTAGGCTTGTCATTTTAGCTGAAAATCAGACTAACACTGCGTGGATCGGATTCCACGTAAAGCTGTAGGTCCCTTAGTTGCACTGGCTACTGAGCTATTGATAAATAGCTCTTTCTGAGGAACAGTCAACCAAAGTTAGTAACAATGACTACACTCGTTCATCTGCACGCATTACAATTCACCCCTTATATTGACGGTCGGCGTCTCATGAATAAAGAAAGTAAACAATGAATAAATGATGAACACATATTACACAATGTAGCTTTGTTTAAAGTTCACAAAGGAATTGGAATGGTTAGCCTTGCCCAAGTAGTTATGTTAATTCTCTGAGGTTGTTTGGATAAGCAAGTATCGGTGCTCATTCTGCATTTACTCGTTGAATAAATAGATGAACTCCAAGTTTTCTTCGTTTTCCCATTTTCTCAAAACATTTTATGAATAAAAGGAAATTCACGCGAAGTTAGTGCTTTGTATTTAACTTTTTATATTATTAAAGCACTTGGCAGTATGTTCATGTAAGCTAGCCCATTACATTAACGCAGTCTGACCTCTGACCCTGGTCCACACATACACTACAGTCAGATATTAATTAGCCCTAAATGGGTCCACACTGCCTGGGGAGGTCTTAATGTACCTGCCTTAACGTAAGCCCTTTGTTTGTACGACTACCTAGCTTCTACAACATAGTGGACTGGAAATTCAAACTGGGGAGACTAGTCGAACCGATTTCTACATAACTTTTAATTTCCTGTAATAATTGTTATGTATCTGTACCTCCTTATATCATGTCTCTCACTCACCTGATAGTAGTTTAACCACCCTTGCTGGAAGTATCCCATATACATTATATTCTTTGGGTGTCCAAATAATTATAACACCATATCATTTTAACACTCCTGGGAAAATCTAATCTCTGTTCCAATATATATTTACAATTCTTTGTTATAAAAACAAACTATTGAACCAGTTAAAATCCATCTTCACTCTTATCAATCCAGTATGTATTAGAATAAAATTATTTAAAGTTATTTATTTCAAACAATAACCACCCAATAATCAAATAACAATATTTCATTTTTACTTAATAATGCTTTTAAGTTTAAAGTGTGAAATAATAAAGTGTTTTACCGGAGAGCAGACCGAAAGATGATAACACCGCTAAGGCAGTCAAGAGCATCAAAGACTTAAAAAGCAGATCGTTTTTTAAAGGAATTTGAATTTGACTACATTACCCCGCTAAGTCCATCTGATAATATTTACTTACAGCTAATTTGAAAGTGAAAAATAAATTGAACCGTTCAAAACCTTTTGGTTTTGATGATTGTTTTTCTTCATTTAAAGATACCGTTATATCTTTTTGGTAGAAAGTGTTTTTAGATCGGCTAATATATAAATTTTTTTAATATTTCATAATACGAAAATAATATATTGACTTAACACTGTTCCGTATAATTCCAAAAATCTCGATGCATTTAAGAAAATCGTTGTACTTAATTTTGCAAATAAATGCACGACATATGTCCAATTGATAGTTTAATAAGCTTCCAGAATACATACATACATACTCGTACACATACTGTACGAAGTAAATTTAAGATTCAGTTGTGACTCTTTTTCCCTATTAATATTCATGGTCAGGAACTTACTGTGGAATATTTTCTTTCTAGTATGATTTTCCTGCTGTAGCTGTGAAAATCCGGCCTAAGTCCTAATTTTAATTAGAGAAATGTCTCAATGAATATTGTTCAATTTTGAATAGTTGTATAATTTAATTATGTTGAGAAATCAACTGACATTCAAAACTGATGCCATCACAGTTAGTAATTTGTTGGTAATATCAAGGTATAAAATGTTATCTTTCAATTTGACTCTCTGATTATCCCGGAGACACTAACCCTTAAACATTATTGATCTATAAATAGATAACTCGTGAGATGTCACATGCCCTTGACTATTGGACCCACTCGCCATTAGGAAGTACAACCATAATTGCTAAGCCTACTCTATGATAACTGTGAATGCACTTCCCAAGAGCAGGGTAGAAGGGGGAGAGCCATATTTAACGGCAATTATTTACGATTTAGGGATTAAGTGATCCCGTAATTAAGAGAAATGGAGAGAAGCGTTGGGTTCCATATTACTGAGGATTTCCCTATTTTATTATAAAGAAAATATATTTCCACTATTTTCAAACCCAATTGGCTTCATATAAAATGTTTAGTCTCATGTATTTCTAACAAAATATCATAAACATAAAGAAATAGTTTTTCTAATTACATAATTTATTAAAATTTATATGGTCTTACTGCTTATAAAAATAGGGGAAAAGATCTAACGACATCTCTTGCCATTTCATATTTTATTGTAGACTTTATTTTCAACAGTGCCAAAACAGACCAATGGCTACTCTGTTTTAATACTTTGAACCCTGTTGAGGCCATCATACAATAAGGGTTAGTAGTTTAGTTGGTCAAAGCTCACTTCATAAGGTAAATGTTGTCAGTGTGATCCCTATCAGAGTGGAAACGTTTGAAAAGGGTCAACTGATAGTTTTATTGGGCTACTGTATCAACTAACGACATTATCCAAGGAACAGCTCGTCCTTAGTTTGAAACGAAACAAACTTGCTCATGCTCACACATCACACCCATCCGAAACCTTTATCTCGATGATTGGAATTATAATAGTAAATAATGTAAAAAATACGCGTTCCTTTTAGTGTTGAAATAACCAATATCACCTAACTTAGTTTAGTTAAACTGTATATATAATATCTAATAACATCAACTCATCGGTTAGTACGAAATTAATCGAGCTAGGAAGAAAATTAAACTTGACTTCCTGTTAGAATTCATCATTCACTGTTTTTATTATTAACAATAACAGCTGTTAGAATATTTATTTTCCGTTGACTACCGCGTCAACGTGCTTTCTACATTATTTACAAGATAATCAGACGTTTCGCCCATACTGTGATGTGGCATCGAAATACAACTGAGGATGCCACATCACAACATGGGCGAAACGTCTGGTTATTTGGTAAATAATGTAGATAGCACTTTGACGCAGTTGTCACCATCTGCTTAAGCTGGTATATATTTGTCTAAGATATCAGCTGTTATTGTTATGTATAAGGTGTGTAATTGATTAAAATTACGCAATTTTTGTGATAGTTAAAACCATATTTTTTTATACATCATAGAAAACATCAAACAAAAACAATATTAAATATTCGTTCAAATACTTTTTATTTAATTTACATTTCGAGACAATGAAGATGTGCACGAAGAAAGTTTTCGAAATTCCACAGTAAATAAGCTTTAAAATGACGGTTTTATCTAATGAAGACTGATGTAAAGCATAGCGAGGGAGACGAGGATGGCGCGTGCAGAGGTGTACCCTGGCTTTATTGTCATAACAGATAGTGAGCTTGATAACGGCCTTATTTCATCATAATAGTTTTTATTTATATAACATTATTTATAATTTACGTTATAATTTAATTGATATTTTGTAATTTATTTTGAGTTATAGTGTAGTAACGTGATGGAAAAATTATATAAAAATATCTCATAATCGTAGATTGTGATATCTAGGAAGAACAGGTAGAGTGTGGAGAAGTGTAACTGAAAAGGTAGCCTTTATCGAGGGATTTCCCACTGTGGGGCAAATGTGGCGCTGTAACTTAGCATTATGTGTCTAATGGTCGTCGAGCTTAATATTCTGCGTAAAAATATTCCCTTTCCTTTTCATTATTTTTTTATTTTTCTAGATGTTATAGTACATTTTTATTGAGTTATATCTGAACTCACTTTTACTCTAATCCAATACAAACCAAGACATATCTGCCTCAAATCAGGAAGTGCAAAGTTACAAAATATTAAAATCAATTTGAGGTAACTTAATAAGAATATTTGTGTTAAGTGCCATTTTTAGTTGGCTGTAGTGTGTCATATCAAAATACTACCATTAACGCTGTTCTTTTATAAGAAAAATTTTTTTCTTATTCTTACTATGAGACGCCGGCACAACTTTTTGCACATTTTAAGGCTTATACAAATGATTACACGAGTGTAGGATCAGTGTTGACGACATGTGTAGACTGGATCCAACTGTTCCTCAGAAAGGGTCATTCATTAATACCCCAATAGCCAGGGAAACTAAGGGACATACAGATTTACAAGGAATCCAAACCACGTAGTATTGGTCTGATTTTTAGTTTATTGGTAAGGCTGATTCCCAGTTCTTTCTCTCACACAACACCCGGGACACTGACTACCACCCAACTTCTCTGGTAGTGTCCACGCCGATAGCAACGATTGAGCGGACGCCATGTTGGTATTAAGAGGACCGAGCATACCTGTCCCCTACAATCTCCTCAACACTTTATCCCTAAGTAACTGTGCTACATTACTACATCCCTAGTACCGATATTATTTTGAAGTATCAAAACTGGTTAATATACAGTTGAGTTAGAATATTCATGTTTTATTTAAGAAATAACAGCTGAAAACCATGGGACGATCAGGGTGCATGAACTATTCCAGAATAAGTTACTTTTTAGTGAGTAGAGTTGGGGGTAAGAACCTGGGAGATAAATAATGGTTTTTAGCTGCTTTATGTACCTTAAAATATATTAAACACTTGAGTACTTAAATTGTAAAATATACCATATGTGAAAGTATATAGTACAGTATATTACTCAAAGTAATAACATGTATAAAACTACTTCAATCCTGAAGCTTATCCTGTTGTAGCTGAAACACGATGATACCTCTGATATAGCACATACACTACAGTCAGATATCTAATTAGCCCTAAATGAGTCCACACTGCCTGGGGAGGTCTTAATGTACCTTCCTTAATGTGGACCCCTGTGCCCAGACTTTAGGAAAGGTTAACACATGAGTATCTATGCCTTCCGCTGTTTTTATAAAACTACATTATAGTTAGCTGTCCAGAGAATAGTGACAAATGTGTACCTTTTTACTCATAAACATTATTAAAATGTTACCAAAACAATAAATTTTATTAGTTTAGTAAATTGTAGAACTATTTGGTATTTTAAATACATACAATCTGTAACATGTATTAACTCAATATAATAATAACATATGATTATTTAATATACACTATTACCCTCTAAAGCAATTTTATATATTACGAGTTCATACATAAAAAGTGCATTTTTATATTAATTTTCCAGTGACATTTATTGTTAGACAATTATGCTATTACTGTTTAGTAATAAATTATAATAGATATAATACTTATTAGATTTTTTTAAGTAAAAAACTTCACTCGCCTGTTTAAATGTGATCGTGCGTGAACTTCAAACAACGAGTGAAGTACCGACCGTTAGCTCAGTTAAGGATGAAGTCCAAAGCTCACAACACCAGAAAATTATTTAGATAGTTGATTTACAACAAATTGATGTATATATCTAAATAGTTTAATTTCGATACTAGAAGATGTCATGAAAATAATTTACATAAATATAGTTTTTATAAAGATGACAGGGAAAAAACTATAACAAACATTTATCTATAACAAACTCCTAGTTAATACTAGACAGCAAACAGGACAGTGGTGTGTTATTAGGGTCTAGTGACAGTGCCTCTGTTACGTGAGACGTCTGTGATTGGTTCATTAGGTCGCCCAATCATTTTGCGGTCTCTTCTGGTGAGTTACCAACCGTTTACCGTTTGTCCATTAGGGTCTAGTGGCAATTTCCGTGTTTAATTTTGTGTATGCTCCTTCATACGGTAATACCAATTTACAACAAACAAACACACATTCGTCTGACTTGCAAGTGACACAACAGCAATAGCAACATCTAACATCTAACAAGTAACATCTAACAAAGCAAACAAGTATATAATAAAGTATGAAATGAAATAAACAACAACATAATAAGTGCACAATTAACAATATGCCCTATGAGGAAACAAATATATTACACAATAAATAATAAAAAGCGATCAAGCTGGAGCTAACAAAGTAGGGGGAAAATAACAGGTCCATTAAAACTCTAAACAGATAAGAATGTGACTGTGAAATTGTACACTGCCAGTAAGCAAAGAAGGCATATTTGTTACAAGGAGGCATTGGAAAAATCCCAATCTTCATGATTGGCATTGATACATCTCTGGATCAAAAGAAAAGAGATGTTTCTGGCATAATTATTGGACAGAACTGTTCTGGAGAATAGATCCCGAAAGCTGATACCATGGAACGCTCGACGTGATCCCCTCCAGGACCCAGACTGCCTATCTCGGCAGGTGACAGGTCGTTGAAGGAAAGGAATATCCTGTGACACACGTTTGGCATCCAGAGAGGGCACCCTATGTTAAGTAGAAAGATTCATCTGAGGTACTTCGATATACAAGCATAAATATGTGGTTCAGATTCCATATAAAACTATAGGTTCCTAAATTGCCTTGGTTATTGAATGGCCCGTTCTGAGCATAAGTCGAACCCAGTTAATAACCATATTGCACAGGTTATCCACGCTCATAATACACCTATGTATTTATTCGTATTCCCCTTAAGAAATGCGCACAAATTTGTGTCGGCGCCTTACAACTGAGAATATTTTAAGCTAAAACGAGATCCTACAAGCCTGATTAAACAGCGTATAACATCTTATTGTTAAAGTAGACCAATCACAACACAATAATGGAGATGCGGCTTCACCAAAGAACTGTTGTTAGTAAACTATTTAAAGACTTGGCAAATGAAGCCAAGGATTTTCAAGGCCTTGCTGCAAGCTGATGGTACTTGACGGTTCCTGATTAGAGTTTGGGTGAGCAAAATAATGAGGTCTTTGAATACATAATTACGTTAAAGAACGGTGCCATTGGTGGTATAGTCTCATGTAAAAGGCGTTGTTGAAGAGATTTTTTTTATTAGCAGTCTGCATGGATATTTTAATAGTAAGCATAGAGCTGAACAGCACAGTTCAGGTAAGATGTAATGTCGTTAAGAAATTACAATAAAATTAAAGGTCCCAAGTTGGATCCTTGTGGTACTCCTGAACAAGCAATAAAGTTCTCTGAATAAATACCACTAAATCCATTTAACTTTCTTATCAAAGAGGTAAGATTGTATCCACTAAATGCTATACTTAAGTGACATCGATTGTGAAAACACCAAGCCGAAATCATGAGAAAATCTCTTAAGGACACTGGGCATCAACAGTGGTATGGCTGAGACTGTTGTCTTCTATTTTCTGTGATCAATGTCCTCAAAATACAACTGCTGTAATAGTAGCGTGTGTATTTAATTATAATAACTAGGGTATTACATAAACCAGTTTTTTTTTATTTCTTACGTTACAGTTATAGTGACGGTCCACTTTATTTACAGTTATATTTAAATTTTACAATATTTCAAACACTCCTTCGCAAGATACAATAGGATACGCAAGATACAGAACCTAAAAATACATAACGTTAGGATTTTTTAAATTTGTAACGCAATGTGTCGCGCACCCACTTGTCATTTCTTGCATGTTTCAACAACCTTCATTGATGATTGGCATCGTTTTTTACCGGGTTTTTAACACGTTCTATTTCTTCTATGTATTATATAATGTATATGTAAGGGTTAAAGCATCCAAAATTATTCCTATTATGACAGAAAAACAACATATATTAATGTTGTAATACTTTTCAAAAACTAAATGTATTACTCCTGTAAGGCTGAAACTGAATTGTTATATGATAAAATTAAAAAAATAATAATAAGCTAAGAAGCCATGTTATATATCTATCAGTTGAACGATAGGTATTTCCAGGCTTGATAAATGCACAAGATATTCAACGCAAAAGACATGTACAGTACTAAATTAATTTAGAAACGAAATTTAGGAATGTTTATTACTAACCTTTTGGACTTTTGAGATGACCGTATATCTGAAAAAATAAAAACATAGGGTTAAATTTTATAATTATAATGAATCAATTGTAAATATATGTTTATTATTTAATTATTAATATGGGTGGTAAAAATAATTAACAATTCACAAATAAAAGGTTTAATTTGATATACATGGCGAATGATTTCACAGGAAATGATGTTTACTATCATCAAATCTAAAGGACTTACAAACTAATGTGTACCATTCTTTTATGAATCGCTTTGGTCTGAAGATGGTAAATGTGGTTTTACTGCAACCTATCACCATAACATATGTACCCTATTGTACTGAATGTTCACTATTATTCCAACGATCATCAAAAGCATCCAACTTTACCTTTTACAGTAATAACTGTAATATGTTACTAAACAGATAAGGTTAGGTTGGGCTGGGTTAGGTTAGGTTAGTTAGAGTTAAGTCGTTTAAGATATGTTAGGTTAGTTGCCTATTATTTTGATGGGTACATTTAAAATGTTAGTACTTGGTAATTTATAGCCAACATAACCTATTCTAACCTTACATAACTAATATTAACCTAACCTAAATAAACACATGTTTTTGTTGAATTTCCCAACTATTATTTGTTTATGTAGAACTGACTGACATATCTGTGTTGTGGAAAAAAATCTGCGTAATATTAAAGTAATATACATAATAATGTTGTTGTAAACAAATATTTATAGTATAATTATTTATTTTAAGAAACACGAAAGATTGTATTCAAACATTAAATGTTTCCCCGTGTTTAAGCTACTACGTACATACATAATTTATACTTCCTATTTCTATATCATTAAATCATGACATGCATTCATTACAATAGTCCCCAATGTAACTGTATTACAATAACAGTATTACGTAGCGGTATTAGTGTGTGGGAGCGTGCAAGGTGTGGCTGAAGTCTCCACCATAAATCCGCCAGGGGCAGCACTGTAGCCTTTGTGCCGTAGAAGTGCTAGGCTCACATTGCCCTCACTTGAATAATCTCTCCTTTCACTGCATTTAATTAATTTCTCTTATTTAAAACGCTTTTTGCATTCATGTTGAATATGTGCAACAGGCGAACATTGTGTACATGTTTGGTTAATTCTACTAGACATTAATATAAAGCTAGTGTAGTAAGCCATCAGTAACATTGTGTAATGAAAAGAAAACATTTTTGGTTGAATTCACATGCATTTTCTGTTAATTCATTACCACTACTTTGGTTATGTTATGTTAGGTTTAGTTAGGTTTGGTTAAGTTAGGTCATGTTAGGTTTCGTTTGTTTACGTTAGGTTAACCTAATTTATGGTTATGGTTTGTGCATTAACAGACAATATCCAAAAGCTTTTTGTAAAAAGTAGAGTTCAAAATTGAATTATCAGTCAGTTAATTGTATTATAACTTAAATATTAATGTACTATAAAAGATGTTAAATTTGAGTTATAATTATTAAATTGCCATAGTTAATACATAAAAAAATTCTGGAATATACTGGATTTCTTTGCGATTTGGTGCCTTTGTTTACAACAATATAGTCGTTTTCCACCCCTCATATTCCACCCCTCATAGCCAATGGAGACATCAGTTAATAACGGTTCGCCTGGAACGGACAGCTGCCATTTTGGACAAATCTGCCAACAGCTCAGTCAATATGTCAATTCTTAAACATCCAATATATTCAGAAAACGATGAGGTTAAAAAGACATGCGTGTCCTTAAAAATAATGTTGTGCCTTAACGTTTACGGTGTACGTTCTTTATAACTCATAAGCCATGTGTTTTTACAGTTATTGATACCCCATTGTAAAATCCAATCCGATTATAGATACATAAATTGCCAGTAGTAAACTAATTTTACTGATAAGACTTAAACTATAAGTGTTTTTAAACATGCACTGTATTCATTTGAAGCGATCATAGTAGGCCGATGTTTTAAAAAGAAAGCCGTATTTGGATGAAACTCGTAAGTAAATTTAAATTTCAAAGCGATGTAATGTAGTCTGAAGTTAAAATGACCATGCCACTAGCAACTAATTGATAATCAGGTGACCTCTTAAAGTTTTAAAATTTATCTATATCAATGAAAAACATGCCAGATTAAACGTGCGACTTTTACGTTTTTAACTTCATACTTGTGATATGTAATTATGTCTCTATAAAATATATACGTGTATAATTCATTTTATTTTCTTAATATATAAACATAAAAATGGCGGCCTATCCCCGTCTGTACACTTATTACATTAAGTTAATATACTACTCTATGTTATGTGGCATTAACTTCCCTGCTATCCATACAAACGTAATAATCATTACTGTTTTCACTTGTCATTAAACACTTTTGAGTTCACTCTTGGTGTAGGACACCCTCTTCCAAATGTTATTTAACTATTATCTGACAGCCTTTGCGTCGCTACAGGTGGTTCACTATGTTTGCTTACCCTTCCCTGAGTAGTTCTATCTACACCATCACATCAATGTAAAGCTCATCTCTGCTGCCGTTCTCCTAGATACCAAAGTTGCAAATTCTACTAAGCACTTCAAGGGATACAAACTAGTGCAATCATGTCGGAGTAGGAGATATGATCTGATACATTTCACAACGAAAACCAAATCAGCCAACCTTTTGTCTTACATTAATGCTAATTCTACTATTTTTGACAAAATAAACGTTGATGAGCTGATTCCACCCTTTAAGAATGGAATTTCGAGATAACCTTTTCTTACTGGGTCCCCATAATACAAAAGCTGATTCCCTCCAAATTTCATTATTTGATCGGTTGTTGGGAGATATCGTGATGAGTGAGTACTTCGTGTAGATAGAGCAAATATCATTACTACATACAGTTAAGTAACTCTTACACATTGCACGTTCAATCCTACCATATTTTTTGTATGTATAAACATGAAAACTATATCATATCATATCAACAATATAAAGTCTGTACGCGGTTAATAAATGTATTCAAGGCCAGAACAACAGTTCAGTATTAGTGTGTGAGAGCGTGCAAGGTGTGCATGAAGTCTCCACCATAAATCCGCCAGGGGCAGCACTGTAGCCTTTGTCTAGTGCCCTCTACTTTGGACAATACCTTCTCTGATTTCGTTGTTTGGAATTCTATGTAGTTTGGGTGATAATAATTTTTGTAAAAATAGTTAATTTAAAATATATGATTATTAATGTTGGAGTGTTTGGTTTATTACGATTATTGTGAGGGTCGATTCTCTTTTATAAATATTGTTGTGTATAATTTTAAGAATTCTAATTTTTTTTTAGAACAGAAAGATAGTTTTATGCATTGAAATTAAGACTTCTGTGCACATAAAATTCGATAACTAAACTACAACCCTTGTATATTGATTGGAGGCCTTGGTAAAACGATTTTCAGATATCTGAATATTAAGAAAATTACTTGATAAACAGCTGGTTGAGCTAACGAGCTGTACTGCTACTTTTTATATAAAGGGAAACGCCCAAGGTAGGCACTCTAAAGATGATAAAAAATCTACATTATACATCTATGTCATTGTATCACCAACAAACAGACAATACAATGCCTACAAACAACATTGGTCCCATTGGCGAAGATGACGTATTGGCTCATCTGCTTCCAAACGGGTCAAATGTAGAGATAGCAAATATTTTTAACATATCAATACATCGAATGATCAATATGTCGCAAACCAATATGTCAATATGTCGCAAATGTTGGAGTGTTTGGTTTATTACGATTATTGTGAGGGTCGATTCTCTTTTATAAATATTGTTGTGTATAATTTTAAGAATTCTAATTTTTTTTTTAGAACAGAAAGATAGTTTTATGCATTGAAATTAAGACTTCTGTGCACATAAAATTCGATAACTAAACTACAACCCTTGTATATTGATTGGAGGCCTTGGTAAAACGATTTTCAGATATCTGAATATTAAGAAAATTACTTGATAAACAGCTGGTTGAGCTAACGAGCTGTACTGCTACCTTTTATATAAAGGGAAACGCCCAAGGTAGGCACTCTACAGATGATAAAAAATCTACATTATACATCTATGTCATTGTATCACCAACAAACAGACAATACAATGCCTACAAACAACATTGGTCCCATTGGCGAAGATGACGTATTGGCTCATCTGCTTCCAAACGGGTCAAATGTAGAGATAGCAAATATTTTTAACATATCAATACATCGAATGATCAATATGTCGCAAACCAAATATCGATCTAATGATAATATCGAACAAAATATCGATATATCGGGTAACCGATGTATCGAATTATAAATGATATACAGTATCTGTTTAAAATTAAATAGTCATGACCAAAAATACACTCACGTTTTGCTGTCACTATTTAGAATAGCATACTGAATGTAAAAATTAGATACATCATCTACACGAAACAAGTTGTCGTCTGTGGGGAGAGTGAAAAAAAATCAAAATAAAAATAGCCGTTCCTTTAAATATTCTGTTAATTATAAAAGAATAATGTAATAACATTGTTATTTTCGTTTTTCACACTTAAAAACGCCACTAAGCTTCTTAAAAACACTAAAAGTTAACCAAACTAATTCACTAAACTACATTGTCGTACGTTAACCACACGTAAAAATGCTAAAAAAAAAGTTACTTTATCATTTCAATGCATGTTTTGTACGTATAAGGGGCAATTTTAATGTGTTTTTTTCGAATCGTGATGATTTTGTGAAGAGAGAATAACGTCAACATTTAGTGATATTATATATCGGAATATAAAAATATCCGTATGGCAGATATTATCGATATAAAATATCGATACTAATATTTCGATGTGTCGAAAGATAGTTATTGATATATGATATATCGATACATCGTTACCAAGACGAACAATGATAAATTTGAGGAGCAGTAAAGTCCCCAAGTAACACCATTTAGGGTGTTTACAGTAGAGTATTTAAATCTGTGACTGGAAGAGGCGCTGGCATTTAAATCCCTTTAAGCCATTTAAACGACTGATAACCATATCGATGTGATAACCTAGTGACCTACTTTCCGCATTCCAATCAAGGCCGCGGCCTTCCCCCCTTCCCGACCTCAGTCTCCTAGCTGATAAATCGTAGCAACTAAAAGTATCATGCACTTTGCAGGCGCTACTGACAAAAGTATTTACGAAACTACTGTACATTTTCGACGTTACATATGAATCTAGTGAGGTTAACGGATATATTTCTTTATTATTCATTGTACTGTGGCGTTTTTATGCTGAGAGGCTATTTAGTAACATAATAACAAATATGCAAATGCTGCTATTGACTGTTTTATCGCCGTCTAGGAGTTTTGTCGCGAAATGGAGGTAAAAGTTTTATCTGTTTAAAATTATCCACTAACTCTTATGTAATAGCCAAAAATATATTCATGTTTCACTGTCACTATTTAGAATAGCCTACTGAAAATGAAAATGAAATACATTTATCTAAACGAAACGAGTTGTGGTCTGAGACATTGAATGAAAAAATTCAAAATACGAGTATACCTTTATTTATTATGTTAATCATATAATAATAATTTAATGGCCTTGTTATTTTTGTTTTTTCATTTAAAAATGCCTTTTTGCTTCCTAAAAACACAAAAAATTAAACAAACTAATTCAATAAGGCATTCAAATTAGGAATGTTAAGTCAGCGTTGTCAACTCACACAGAACTTCACTTACGTGTACCACCCACTGGTCTACAATAAACTACATTTTAGTACAACCTCACGTAAAAAACTAAATAAAGTTATTTTATTATTTAAATGTATGTTTAGTAATCATAAAAGACTATTTATAAATGTTTATCGATGATTTTGAGGCTGGAGAATAACGTCATTATATTGTGATATGATATATAGGACTAAAATATCGATATGTCCGATATATCGTTGCCATTCCAAGTCAAATGGCGGCTGTCTTTTTAAGATATGACGTCATTCGTTACCACCAAATACTTAGTGACAGTTATTTAGGTTTCTAATAATGTACGTTTAATACATGCATGCACTGTACTGTATGAAAATTGATATTTTTTTATTACGTCGGGTCAGATATATAATATGATCGGGTCGGGTAGAAAGTAACCTGCGTTTTATATTAAGCATATATAGGGGTTTCAGCAGCAGAGAGATATCATTCCACTGCTGAGCTGCCTTTTGAAGAAAGGTTTTATATCAAATAAAAAAATATGTTTATTTGAAGAAAATGACTAAACATAATTTTTAATATAAAATAATGATTTAGTTTAGCATTTTTAGTCTTTATGAGTTAGTGTTATTCAAAATGACGTAGTGGGCAGGACTTGCAAGTATGCTGCCAATCCACAGCCTAACGTCTTCCTAGTTTCCATTGTATCATAAAATGGAATAACACAGTTGGTAAAGAGTAGTTCTCTCTCTCTCCCACTTCTACCACTCAGTCCATCTCTCTCACACGGGTGCTTTTAGAAGGTAAATTTCTAAGTGGCCTATCCACAGTAACACATTTACAATTATCTACTTAGTCCTAACGAAACCCAACGCAACAACATAAAGTAACCTATAAACCAGTTTTCAACGTATTTTGTTCTACTTATAACCACATACACATAAAGCAATATACGTATCTCTTTATTCTATCCCAGAACCTACAATTAATTTTATAAATGTCAATTTTTTTAAAATTGTATGGAGCATTTGAAAACGAAATAAAACCATTATATTTAAATAAAATTAACGACTTAGGTCAGATAAGTTGTATTGTTATTATAATACTGGTTATTTATAATGTTTTTTTTATTTGTAAGGTTACTTCAATTCTTGACATATTAATTATTAAGTAGTGCTGCGCATTTTATCGTGCATGAGCATGTTTTTAAATGCATGAAAGTTTTGAAGTGCATGTTAATTTCAATTCTTTTGCCATGTTATTTTATTGGACAAAATATTTCAAATGTGTTGAAATAATATGACGGATCGTGGATCAATAAACTTGTCTATTGTCTATTTTGTACATAACTACTAATAATATGATTTCAAGTTTTTAATTTATTTTTAAATATTATACAGATTTCACCTCAACTTCTATATTTTTACCATTATGTATTGCGGCAAAATACAATCCTCTGATATTGACAGGCCAGAAACAATCCTCCCTGATATTGACAAGCCAGAAACAAAGACAGTTCTGTGTTAGGCTCGACACGTTATCAATATGCAAGTCGCCTTCTTTCCCTCCGGTTTTATTAATTTAATTGGATGATTCCATGAATATTCTGTCCATACCAGCGAGTCTTTGATCAGGGAGGCACTTTATTACCATATCACTGGTCCGCTTTGATTGTAAGAGTTACGTTAACAAATTAGAGTTATAACGCAGAGATTGCGTGCAATGTAGTTACAAAGGATGATGCACTTAAACAGTCGTTGAACTAGTATGGTCAGACAAATATTTAAACATTACAATAATTTACTTATTAAAGTGGTGTTTTAAGGAAAAGGTATACTTAGTTTAATGTGCAATGTTCAAACGTCCTAAGTTAAACCCGCAAAGGACTCGGAAAACTAAAGTAACCAAGTAAGAGCTTCTAATACCATACTAGCTTCTAATACCATACTAGTTACTAACTATGGAGATTTCGCAATTAATTGTTATAAATAATTTGTTTTGTATAAACGTTAATCTAAATTGATTATATCATTATAACTGCATTATGTTTTCAGTAATGAAGTAATATAACATTATTTCAAAATAATAGACAAATGTATATTTCTATTTTATTGTTGTACAACAAATTATTTTGTCAGTTTCATAAAGAACTGTAATATTGCCTATTAATATGATGGTATACAGCCTTTTAATTCTTATATAGTTTGCACTTTTTTCCCACCTCGAAAAAAATGATAGCTTGTTATTGAAAATTAGTTATAAATAAGGAAATCTTATTTGGGGAAATAATTTTGTACGACGGAAAATATGAAAATATAAATAATTTTCAACCCATTTCAGACAAAGATTGTGTATTTCATTGGGTAGGTGGAGAATGCACAAATCTTTTTATTTGTTTACATTTTTTTAGGATGTAATACTGATATTTGAAAGTTCGTCCAAATCTAAAAGCTCTCTTTGTTGCTGTCAGGTAACTAAACCTGTGAAATGGGAGTTTAGTGGAACTAACCCGCAATGTGATTGGCTGACCTAATTGACCAATCACATTGCGGTGTCATGTGACTTCTCTGTTGTCTCATACTGAAGCTCTAATTCACTTAGTTATTTGGTTTTAGTTGAAATTAATTTTTGCATATGTCTACTTGTTCGGTTGGGCTGATAATAGTTGTTAATAACCATAACTCACCAAGGAGGATTAGAAAGAAAATCGCATATACAAAAATCTAAGTTGTGCTTCCACAGTTTCAGGTAGAAAATCAAAGAGTAGACCCATTACCCACATTCTCAGATGACAGAAAGCCTGAGTACGAAAAGTAGTTGACCAAACCTTTCCCTGTATTGTCCGGAGTTCCTCAGGGGTCTCAATTGGGCCCACTGTTGTTTATTCTCTTCATTAATGACATTATATTTGGTCTTACATGCAACTTCTTGTTGTTTTCAGATGATCTCAAGATCTATTGCAGAGTGCGTACCACTGCAGATCAGAGAAATATCGAGCAATTTCTTGAGGCTATTGTTGCTTGGTGCAAAAGTAATGCCATGGAACTCAACGTTTATAAATGCCATGTGGTCTCTTTTTCACGAACAAATTTACCGTTCTTATATGATTATCACATTGGTAATGTTATATTAGATGGGCGTTGTGCTGTCTTCGACTCTGAGTCCGTTAGAACACATAATTAGTAGTACCTCTAGAGCCTATTCTCTTCTTGGATTTATTGGTCGTGCTACTAAAATGTTTAGATCCACGGATTCTTTACTAATCCTCAATAATACTCTTGTTCGTCCTATCCTGGAATATTGCTCAGTCGTATGGTCCCATTATCAACTCAATCATATTGGCATGTTGAACAGTGTTCAGATTCGTTTCACTAGAATGTTAGGTCTGCGTCTCGGATATAATTATCTGGATGTTCCTATTGATGAGTTGCAGCAGAGGTTTGGGATTCAGCCTCTCCGGCTCAGACGTGAAGTCTCTGACCTTGTCCTGCTTTTTAAATTGGTTAACTATGAGCTGGAATGCCCTGAACTTTTTCGTCGGATTGATTTTTGCATTCCGAGAGGAACCAGGTCCATAACTGTCTTTGGCCGGAGTTTCCTGCCCACTGCTTACACCTATAACAGCTGTCTCTCAAGGATTCAAAGATCTGGTGGTACATTTGCTTCAAGATTGAACTTTTTCACTGGGACATCACAGGCTTTCAGGAGAAGAGTCTCTTCTCTTCTGGCCTTGAGTAGTTAATGTGTGGTTGTAACAGTTGTCTATTTATTGTATTTTTGTTTGTTTTTTATTATCTCATAATTTTGTTTATTTGTTAGATTTTTATTTTCAGTTTCTCTGTTATTGGTTAATATTTATCTTTGTTTTCTGTTACGTTTTGCAATCTTGTTGTCACAGTATTCATTTAGTTGTTGATTGTTTTTATTACTAAGCTATCACTTGTTATTTATTAAATATTTGCCTTTTTTATTTTTGTTATATAGTTTATTGTAGTTATTTTAGAGTTGTGAATGTATTTATACATTATTATTCTATTGTTAATTATTATTATTCTATTGTATCTTGGATTAACTATTGTATTGGACTGTTAATAGTAAGCAATGCCATCTTGACTGTTTCACCTGCTTTGTAAAAAGATTAATGTAATTGGTTTTGTACTGTTGGAAGAATAAATAAATAAATAAAATAGATAAACCAAAAACTGCTTTTTATTGTAAATAAGTTTCGACAGCTAGGAAATTATAACGTTTCTGAAAGTATTTCGTACTGTTATGCTAAACCCATATGAATGTTAACGCTGATACACAAGTATATGTATTAAGCAATTAAACAAGTTGTATAAATTAATAGGGTGTATAAAATTCCCTAAATCTACACCTGCGTAATTTCATTGCTCATATTCTTCATTTCTGAATACAAAGTTATAGTTTGGGCTATATACTCTATGCAAGATTGTAAGCAAAATAAATAGAAAAATATTTTCACTTATCTCATATTTATGTATCACTGTTCCAAAATCCAAGACTATACTACAAAATGACACAAAACAACCCAAGCAGTATTTAATATCCTCAGCCTCTATCTCCACTTCGTTATGCCCGACAGACCATTTCCGTCTCCGCCAATTTATTGGCCTTCGTAGAGATTTATTGGCCGGCAAACCCTCGGCGTTTATAAGTGAGAGGGTATTTATCACTTGGGGATAGTATTTAAGGAATAAAAATGTATTTAAAAAAGTGTAATGCCACCCTAAAGCTGGTATCCAACAGAATTGATTTTTAAACGATTAAATATGTAACATTCTACTTTGTGAGTTGGCCAACAGTTAAGCACTAAGAAATAACAGTACTGGTACATCCATTATAATATATAAGGTTGTGCGTACAGTTTGGCATTTATTGTATATTGCATTAGACTTCTTACCCTCGATACCTGAAGATGACGAATTTCTTATAATTTGTTCTTTATACGAAACCAATATTAAAGCAGTAAGGGTAAGGGGTATGTTATGATATATTGGGTGGGGGGGAGAGCTGATGAAGATTTGAGTCTGGGTGGTCGATGGCCAGTGGAAGCGTACACATATAGGATGGTAGGGCCTAATCTATGTAGATTTGGAGGGGGAATTATGTTTGTGAGACAAGATACTAATGTAATAATTAAAAATATTAGCTTAATACCCATATATGGATCTTTTCGAAATCATGGTTTTGATTATGTTTCCTGCTGAAAAAGCGTTGAAGATGGGTTTGTAATCTGCGTTCAGAACCAGGGTTTACACTTTGGTACTCAGCAATTTACTACTCAATGTATAAGACTTTACCTTTAACCTTTGCTCAGATGTTAACCAGTTAAAGTATTTTATTGTAAGAGCTTAAAAAACAAGGCTTTTAGTTTTATCAGTAAATCTATTAATATTTACTGATAAAATTAAAAGCAAAATATGCTTGCTTTATTTTGATAAATCAATTTACTTAGTACTTAGTGAAGTCTGGGGTGTCCATATTGGATCGTAATCAAGTTTCAGATGTTGTGTAGGGAAGAGAACTGAGTGTCAGGCTTGTCAGTCAGCTGAAAATCAGACCAATACTACGTGGTTCAGATTCTACGTAAAGTTGTAGGCTCCTTATTTCCCCCGGCTATTGGGCTGTTAATAAATATTTCTTTCTGACGCACAGTCGACCGTAGGTAGTAACAATGACTACACTCGTTCATATACGCTCCTCATATTCAACCATATCTGGACGAACGGTGTCTTATAACGAATAGTGGAGGTTCTTTAGCTCAGATAAAATAAAGTCCGACCAATTATGAATTATAGTTTTACTAATAGATAACTAATAATGAGTGAGATTCAATTACTACTATAGTTGCCGCTCTAATAGCGAATATATGTTTGTTTAATACATTCAAACATATAACATAACAGTGTCCAACATTCCTCTCCATAGTTGTAGAGTGACTGCTGTAACAATGTGGTTGTTCTTTAATAAAGTAAAGGGGTCTTGACTACTGTATCACAATCCGACCAGGGACAGTTCTGGTGTCACAGAGAGTATTTCTAACCCCTGTGTTTCGGTTGATGACGTGATTGGATCATTAGGTCAGCCAACCACAGTGCGGCAGCCCTTAACAAGGTGTCTACTAGCTTACAATTACCATTTCGGTATTTTTCTGTTTATCATGTTTCAATGTAATCTAATGACGAAACGGGCATTACAAAATTACAAAAATTTTTTTGGTGACATCCCCCAGTAATTAGCTCCCATTGAAAAATTCGAGACTTTATTTCATACTTATCCAGATACTGTTGGTTTATATAATTTTATTTAAAAAATCTGTTGAAAACTTTTGAAATAAGACGCATATAACGGTCACACAGAGTGACTTAATCCCTCCAACGAAAATATACGTAAAATAACTTTTTTTACTAGTTGTTGCTAGTGTTATCATCATGCACATGACTGCGAGAGTAGGTTTACCGTGATATCTCATGATATAATAACTGTCATAGGTCAAAATTATTCTAAAATTAATATACAGCCTGAAAAATCATATCAAAATATTACCATTAAAAATGTTAGAAAATCTCACATAACAACATTGATATAATGAAGAAAGATTTTGTTAATGTAGAATTTCCAATTTTAAAAGTACAAAACTAGTTTTATATGGAACAAAAACTCTGTTTTCAGAAAATATAGACTGGCTCAACTACACAAATATATCAAAATTTTCGGCGTGTCTCAAATGCTTAGGTACCAATTTGTTGCCCATACGTATATAAAACTAGTCTGTTTGTGCGAGAACTGTATTCAACGAGTGAAATACCGACCGTTAGCTCAGTTTGGGATTCTTTATTAAAACGACAAACTTAGAGAAATATAGGTGAATATGAGGAGCGAATGAGTGTCATGAGTACAGATGAACGAGTTTAGTCATTGGCACTAAGTAAGTTCGACTATTCCTTAGATGCATTTATTAATAGCCCAATAACCAAATTACGTAATATTGGTATGATTTTTAGCTGACTGACAAGCCTGATACTCAGTTATCTTCCCTACACAACGTCCGCACCCTGACTACCACACAACACGGACATCCCAGACCTCTCTAGTAGTGTCTACGTCGATTTGTACCTTGCACTACTGTGCTACTATTCTGTTCTAGAGATACCGTAATGTATTGATTGTGCATATTAGTATCTTGTAATTTTCAATCTATAAATTAAGACCAGTTCCAATTTGTTTTACTCCCAAAGAAAGATTATTTTTAGTTCTAATTACATTTTAAATCTATTTAAGTTAGGAACATGTATAATTTGTTACAATCCATTTTATACTAGTTTCAGATTTTTCTATATGCCTTTTAATATAAACTTAATCAACAAAAGTATCAGGCCACCCTTGGTAATTATATTTAATATTACCTAATATTGATTTGATTTAGGTTTACTTATTTCTTAAAAATGACGAAGACACAAATAGACATGCCCAGTGAGTGTGAAAATATCTTTAAAAACCCACCGAATATTGGTGTAACTAATATCTTACTTAACCAGTATGACGTTGTAAGCCATTAATACTTAATTTACCTATTGCAAGAGTTTCAGTTAATCATTTAATTACGTTTTATAGCTTGAATTGAGGTAAGTGATTTGCGTAAATTATATTTAAGAGTGGTTTGTCAAAACTGACATCCAGAGCTATTGAGAGGGAGAGGCAACAAGCGTTATCTGTCACATCGTGTAAAATACACATTCTGGCTTACGGTACACTAGTGTCAAAGGCAACATCATTACTGTACAGTATTGGGACCACATCATAGGTATTGGAAATTGGTTTGTTCGAACTATTTATACATGAGCTATTGACAGGGAGAGGGAACTAATGTCATCTGCCACAGCGTGTAAAATACACATTCTGGCTTACGGTACACTAGTGTCACAGGCAACATTATTACTGTACAGTATTGGGACCACATCATAGGTATTGGAAATTGGTTTGTTCGAACTATTTATACATGAGCTATTGACAGGGAGAGGGAACTAATGTCATCTGCCACAGCGTGTAAAATACACATTCTGGCTTACGGTACACTAGTGTCACAGGCAACATCATTACTGTACAGTATTGGGACCAAATCATAGGTATTGGAAATTGGTTTGTCCCAACTATTTATACATGAGCTGTTGATAGAGAGAGGGAACTAATGTCATCTGCCACAGCGTGTAAAATACACATTCTGGCTTACGGTACACTAGTGTCACAGGCAACATCATTACTGTACAGTATTGGGACCTCATCATAGGTATTGGAAATTGGTTTGTTCGAACTATTTATACATGAGCTATTGACAGGGAGAGGGAACTAATGTCATCTGCCACAGCGTGTAAAATACACATTCTGGCTTACGGTACACTAGTGTACTGGCAACATCATTACTGTACAGTATTGGGACCACATCATAGGTATTGGAAATTGGTTTGTTCGAACTATTTATACATGAGCTATTGACAGGGAGAGGGAACTAATGTCATCTGCCACAGCGTGTAAAATACACATTCTGGCTTACGGTACACTAGTGTCACAGGCAACATCATTACTGTACAGTATTGGGACCACATGATAGGTATTGGAAATTGGTTTGTTCGAACTATTTATACATGAGCTATTGACAGGGAGAGGGAACTAATGTCATCTGCCATAGCGTGTAAAATACACATTCTGGCTTACGGTACACTAGTGTCACAGGCAACATCATTACTGTACAGTATTAGGACCACATCATAGGTATTGGAGGTTGGTTTGTTCGAACTATTTATACATGAGCTATTGACAGGGAGAGGGAACTAATGTCATCTGCCACAGTGTGTAAAATACACATTCTGGCTTACGGTACACTAGTGTCACTCGCAAAATCATTACTGTACAGTTTTAGGACCACATCATAGGTATTGGAGGTTGGTTTGTTCGAACTATTTATACATGAGCTATTGACAGGGAGAGGGAACTAATTTCATCTGCCACAGCGTGTAAAATACACATTCTGGCTTACGGTACACTAGTGTCACAGGCAACATCATTACTGTACAGTATTAGGACCACATCATAGGTATTGGAGGTTGGTTTGTTCGAACTATTTATACATGAGCTATTGACAGGGAGAGGGAACTAATATCATCTGCCACAGCGTGTAAAATACACATTCTGGCTTACGGTACACTAGTGTCACAGGCAACATCATTACTGTACAGTATTGGGACCACATCATAGGTATTGGAAATTGGTTTGTTCGAACTATTTATACATGAGCTATTGACAGGGAGAGGTAACTAATGTCATCTGCCACAGCATGTAAAATACACATTCTGGCTTACGGTACATTAGTGTCACAGGCAACATCATTACTGTACAGTATTGGGACCACATGATAGGTATTGGAAATTGGTTTGTTCGAACTATTTATACATGAGCTATTGACAGGGAGAGGGAACTAATGTCATCTGCCATAGCGTGTAAAATACACATTCTGGCTTACGGTACACTAGTGTCACAGGCAACATCATTACTGTACAGTATTAGGACCACATCATAGGTATTGGAGGTTGGTTGGTTCGAACTATTTATACATGAGCTATTGACAGGGAGAGGGAACTAATGTCATCTGCCACAGTGTGTAAAATACACATTCTGGCTTACGGTACACTAGTGTCACAGGCAACATCATTACTGTACAGTATTAGGACCACATCATAGGTATTGGAGGTTGATTTGTTCGAACTATTTTTACATGAGCTATTGACAGGGAGAGGGAACTAATGGCATCTGCCACAGTGTGTAAAATACACATTCTGGCTTACGGTACACTAGTGTACTGGCAACATCATTACTGTACAGTATTGGGACCACATCATAGGTATTGGAAATTGGTTTGTTCGAACTATTTATACATGAGCTATTGACAGGGAGAGGGAACTAATGTTATCTGCCACAGCGTGTAAAATACACATTCTGGCTTACGGTACATTAGTGTCACAGGCAACATCATTACTGTACAGTATTGGGACCTCATCATAGGTATTGGAAATTGGTTTGTTCGAACTATTTATACATGAGCTATTGACAGGGAGAGGGAACTAATGTCATCTGCCATAGCGTGTAAAATACACATTTTGGCTTACGGTACACTAGTGTCACAGGCAACATCATTACTGTACAGTATTGGGACCACATCATAGGTATTGGAAGTTGGTTTGTTCGAACTATTTATACATGAGCTATTGACAGGGAGAGGGAACTAATGTCATCTGCCACAGCGTGTAAAATACACATTCTGGCTTACGGTACACTAGTGTCACAGGCAACATCATTACTGTACAGTATTAGGACCACATCATAGGTATTGGAGGTTGGTTTGTTCGAACTATTTATACATGAGCTATTGACAGGGAGAGGGAACTAATGTCATCTGTCACATCGTGTAAAATACACATTCTGGCTTACGGTACACTAGTGTCACAGGCAACATCATTACTGTACAGTATTAGGACCACGTCATAGGTATTGGAGGTTGATTTGTTCGAACTATTTTTACATGAGCTATTGACAGGGAGAGGGAACTAATGTCATCTGCCACAGTGTGTAAAATACACATTCTGGCTTACGGTACACTAGTGTCACAGGCAACATTATTACTGTACAGTTTTAGGACCACATCATAGGTATTGGAGGTTGGTTTGTTCGAACTATTTATACATGAGCTATTGACAGGGAGAGGGAACTAATGTCATCTGCCACAGCGTGTAAAATACACATTCTGGCTTACGGTACACTAGTGTCACAGGCAACATCATTACTGTACAGTTTTAGGACCACATCATAGGTATTGGAGGTTGGTTTGTTCGAACTATTTATACATGAGCTATTGACAGGGAGAGGGAACTAATGTCATCTGCCACAGCGTGTAAAATACACATTCTGGCTTACGGTACACTAGTGTCACAGGCAACATTATTACTGTACAGTATTAGGACCACATCATAGGTATTGGAGGTTGGTTTGTTCGAACTATTTATACATGAGCTATTGACAGGGAGAGGGAACTAATGTTATCTGCCACAGTATGTAAAATACACATTCTGGCTTACGGGACATTAGTGTCACAGGCAACATCATTACTGTACAGTATTGGGACCTCATCATAGGTATTGGAAATTGGTTTGTTCGAACTATTTATACATGAGCTATTGACAGGGAGAGGGAACTAATGTCATCTGCCACAGCATGTAAAATACACATTCTGGCTTACGGTACATTAGTGTCATTACTGTACAGTATTGGGACCACATCATAGGTATTGGAAATTGGTTTGTTCGAACTATTTATACATGAGCTATTGACAGGGAGAGGGAACTAATGTCATCTGCCACAGCGTGTAAAATACACATTCTGGCTTACGGTACACTAGTGTCATTACTGTACAGTATTGGGACCACATCATAGGTATTGGAAATTGGTTTGTTCGAACTATTTATACATGAGCTATTGACAGGGAGAGGGAACTAATGTCATCTGCCACAGCGTGTAAAATACACATTCTGGCTTACGGTACACTAGTGTCATTACTGTACAGTATTGGGACCACATGATAGGTATTGGAAATTGGTTTGTTCGAACTATTTATACATGAGCTATTGACAGGGAGAGGGAACTAATGTCATCTGCCACAGCGTGTAAAATACACATTCTGGCTTACGGTACATTAGTGTCATTACTGTACAGTATTGGGACCACATGATAGGTATTGGAAATTGGTTTCTTCGAACTATTTATACATGAGCTATTGACAGGGAGAGGGAACTATGTCATCTGCCACACTGTGTAAAATACAAATTCTGGCTTACGGTGCACTAGTGTCATTACTGTACAGTATTGGGACCACATATTAGGTATTGGAAATTGGTTTGTTCGAACTATTTATACATGAGCTATTGACAGGGAGAGGGAACTAATGTCATCTGCCACAGTATGTAAAATACACATTCTGGCTTACGGTACATTAGTGTCATTACTGTACAGTATTGGGACCACATCATAGGTATTTGATATTTTTTTGTTCGAACTATTTATACATGAGCTATTGACAGGGAGAGGGAACTAATGTCATCTGCCACAGCGTGTAAAATACACATTCTGGCTTACGGTACACTAGTGTCACAGGCAACATTATTACTGTACAGTATTAGGACCACATCATAGGTATTGGAGGTTGGTTTGTTCGAACTATTTATACATGAGCTATTGACAGGGAGAGGGAACTAATATCATCTGCCACAGCGTGTAAAATACACATTCTGGCTTACGGTACACTAGTGTCACAGGCAACATCATTACTGTACAGTATTGTTAATATTATCTGCCACAGTGTGTAAAATACACATTCTGGCTTACGGTACACTAGTGTCACAGGCAACATCATTACTTCATTTCTAGTAGTTTTTCCTCAATTCCTAAACAATCTTTATATTTTCCTGTCAATAGAGTTGTCCCTTTTTAATATTTATAGTATTTTGGAAATGGAGAAAAAATATCAACTTCAAATTTCCAAAATGTTCATAAATATCTTTAAACATCCCATTTAAAGTAAGTTTCGTTATACGTCAAAAAGTCAAAAAGGACACGCCTATTTGATGTCGGTTTTTTTTATCTAATAAGTTGTAACTACAATATAAATCCTGTAAGGGTGTGGAGTCAAAGACAAACAACCATCCGTAAATGTATTTGACATCGACAACCGATAAAACAATAAACTGTCACACCCCCTACCTTCCAATCCCTTGCTGTCAAACACTGTCCTGACCTGATCAAATATCTGTCTCTTGTTTTTTCGTCCCTTTGTCTTCCTCAAGTGCTTGTCTTTAAGTGAATAATCCTTTCCTTTGTTCCGACTGTGATGGAAATTGCTTACACTGAAAAGAGTTTTTGTAATAACCATCTTTTGTCTGTTTTTTTGAGGCTGAGTATTATGTCGGTAAGGTATTATAAAATTTAATATCATGAGTATGTATGGTAAAAATATAATGTAAAAACAAGCCTTTTTTTATATAACGAGCGATTTCTTATTTGTTTATTGTACCTGGTGTATCTTCGTACAATACTATCCTATTAATTTTGTAAACAATTCTAGAACCTAAATCAGGCAACGAGTTGAAATTTATGTCAGCTGAGGTGTAATATACAAGCTATTTAAGCATAAAATATCTATTCTGGCATTAAATATGTTTACGTTCGCTTGTAAAAGTTAATGGCTATAGTTGTCTTAGGGTGGAATTTTCCACCCTCCACTCAGAAAGTTTATTGATTTTGTAGTCTGATTGAATCATTTTGAGTATTTGGTGGATTTTCAACTTTTCAGTATGTTAAATGTTAAACTGATATTTCTGGAATTATATATGAGCCTATAAGAGCCACAGAGAGCCTACCCTAACCCATAATACAGCCAGGTCAAACCTCATAACAGCGGAAATCGGGATAACCATTCTGGATACATCACTTCCAGTGTCGGATGAGAATCGTATTTTATAATATATATCTATAAAAATAAAAACATACCAAAAATTGACTTCATATAATATTTCTCCAAATCCAAGTAAATCATACTTTCGTGTTATTTTCAAATTAGGTAACATTGGATAAATAAAAATTAAATTTTATTTTCTAATACATCACATATGAAAAATGTAATTCGCATGGGACTTCAAGATATAGACTCAAATAAATATTCACTGTAGAAATGAACAAATACTGAAGCCGGAAAATCTAAAATATAGAGTGAAACAGAATTAAGACGACAACAGAGAATTAAACTCGAACAACTACCAACAATCCATACAACAAATAATAGAAACAAAATACTTAACTTTATGGAAAATTAATGTCACTATATAACCATAAACAATATATTTGAAATGTCTATAAAATTTGGCAGGGATACGGGAAAGATATAGTAATTACACTTCATTTAATGATTTTATCCGTGCAGTTAGGTTCTTCTTTACGTCTTTTTAGGTTCATGAGCTATTTTATTTTGACTTATAGGTTTGACCTATATATAAATAAATGTTTGTTCATCCATTATACTGTAATTGAAATTTAATAAACTTAGCAGTAAATACAATAAAGTCTGGTGCATTGATAATTGACTATGTTTCTATAGAAGTGATAGAAACTGTTAGTCATGTTTTACTTACATTTATACCAAATATCATTTAATAACTCTCACAAGACCTTAAGTATGATAAAGACGTTGACACTAAAACATTTACATTTCCAAAATACTTAACATTAGATAACAAATTATAATAAACTACCAAGTAATCTATCACCATAATATAATATGAATTATAAATTTATCTGTGCTTTGTCATCGTGAAAGCATAATATAGTAAACATTTCTCCCTTATGAGATGAGAGTTTACATAAAAAAATATTTACCCCAGATATGTCATATTTAATTGCTTGCTGCCTACGTTTAGTGATTTTTACTTTAAAGTTATTACGATATTTAATTTATATTTGAGGAGTCATTGTGAAATTAAATGTATAGTTTCTTAGCCACTCTGAAACGAAATCGTGTATATTCAATAGGCTTGTGAAATTTTAATGAATGAAAATATTTAAAACTTGAAAAAATTTGGAAAAGCTATTTGGTATAAGGTTTTAATTCTTATAGGGCAACAATTTCTAAGAATTGCTAAATGTCTTGTTTATTTTATTGACAATAATAGGCTACTTTAATTTTTATTAAATTTGTTTTCCATTTGAAAAAAAAATATTTTGAAATCTGTACGTACTTACAAAGCTATGCAATCGTGGTACTTATAAGTATATATAACAAAAATTAAATTACTACCAGATTTTTAAAAAATAAAGCTTATTTTATTTAAAAAAAGAAAGGCAGGTAGTGTTAGTTTATCCAGTGTTCTACTACAAATCAAGTTCATCTTGGTTCTAGAAATGATAAACACAAAAGACAGAAATTGATTATGTAAAGGGGAAACATAGTAAATAACTCAATAGAATTCTTTTTTTATTTGTTATGCATACGATAAGTCTATTGTTTTTTTTCTGCTTTGGTACAGAACCAAACATTTTCTACTTAAGATTCTGCAGTGTCTAATTAAATAATATCTGTTATGAATTTTTTAATTGATATTTGATAAGAAATCTGTCATTGCCTAAAAGATTATGCTATAGGGTTTTACTAATTTTGCTATTTATCCATCTTGTTTATTTGTTTGTAATTTCATTATTATCTTGTTATTTTTAAATGATTGATTTTTTTTGTTCCCTACCTTCGTAACAATGTAAACAATAGCCGTTCAAAATAAAGAAATACGCTACAAGGAAGTATCATTTTGCTGTTATCTAATCTAGAGCAACAACTGTCACGATCGTTATTTGTACCATTTTAACTGCTGTAAGGCTAAAACAGTGTACATTTATAAAAGTAACGTTGCCTTTCGTGTGATTTCACTGTTCAACTTGTCAAAATACATTTCACACTCATACAACATTAAACTGTAACTTACTTCAGTAAAGACTGCTTTAACTTTACAAAATCCTGATGAAGAACCCACCATTACACTAATTAATTTTCCCTTTGTGGCAAAAGTTTGGCTTGAAGGTAAATAAATTGTTTAAATTAAACTACTTACTTTTATTACAAGTAAACATATTTTGTAGCTGAAAACGACAATGTTACTTAACCAATTCACGCACAGTGGTATAGTCCCTCCCGCAACCCATACTCGTTCAGTGGTGTGACCCTCCCACCCACGCATACACTTACAGTGGTATGATCCTCCCGCCCACCCATGCACGTACAGTGGAGTGACCCTCACGCCCACTCATGCAAGTACAGTGGAATTGTCCCTCCCACATACCCATACACGTACAGTAGCATTGATCCTCCCGACCATCTATACACGTACAGTGTTATGACCTTCATGATCACCCATACAAATACAGTGGCATTGACCCTCCCACCCATACACTTATAGTGGTATGATCCTCCCGCCCACACATACAAGTACAGTGGAATTGTCCCTCCCACATACACATACACGTACAGTAGCATTGATCCTCCCGACCATCTATACACGTACAGTGTTATGACCTTCATGATCACCCATACAAATACAGTGGCATTGACCCTCCCACCCATACACTTATAGTGGTATGATCCTCCCGCCCACACATACAAGTACAGTGGAATTGTCCCTCCCACATACCCATACACGTACAGTAGCATTGATCCTCCCGACCATCTATACACGTACAGTGTTATGACCTTCATGATCACCCATACAAATACAGTAGCATTGACCCTCCCACCCACTCATACAAGTTCAGTGGCATTGACCCTCCCGCCCATACATACAAGTACAGTGGAATTGTCCCTCCCACATACCCATACACGTACAGTAGCATTGATCCTCCCGACCATCTATACACGTACAGTGTAATGACCTTCATGATCATCCATACAAATACAGTGGCATTGACCCTCCCACCCACTCATACAAGTTCAGTGGTATGGACCCTCCCGCCCACACATACAAATTCAGTGGCATTACTGTAGATGACTACACTCGCTCATCTACTCTCATCACATTTATTCGCCCCTCATATTTGCCCACATCTCTACGATCGGCGTCTTAGAAACGAGAAATAAATGATGAATAACATGAATTTTACTTCTTTTAATCCCCTAAATATTTCAAACTAGAAATCACATCTGTAACAGCATTGTTATTTCCCATTATTAAACAATTTTATTCTACAAATTCTCCAATAATTAGTTTATATTGTCTCTAGTTTCTTAATCACACACACGTACATACAAATATGAGCAATTATGTTATCAGCAAATTCATATTATTAATTATTTGTTTAAAATTAGTATAGTTTTAAATTAATGTTATGTGACAAAGAAATAAAAAGGCGGGAGAGATTTTTGTGAAAAGTGAAAAGTTTATAATCAGTTGTTTGTATTACTAAATGTTCCAGGTATAGAGTTTGGGGCCTAAGAGTAAATTACGTTTGATACATAGTGAGTAGCCAGTCAATCTGTGTATTGGGTCAGATCAAACGGTCAAATGCAATCAAATAGATCGTGAGACCATGAAGCGTAGTAGATAGGATAGTGCATCTAACATTAGGCCTTTCACTGTTTACGGATTTGATAAAGGGAATATTTTTGTCATAATTTTTTTTTTCGTTGCTATACCAACCCAAATTATATACTGTGTTCAATATGGCCGTTTATCATGTTTTTGCAAAGTAATTGAAATATTATTCAAATTTAAGACTAGTTCTTCAAGTGGTGAAAGACCTGTAGCCGAAGTTATTTAAGGCATCTGTACCGGAAGTGCCTAAAATAACTTTGACCGTAAGGGTCGTTGAAATGTCATCTTTTACACCTTGAATACATAACAAACCACTGGAAACCACTCTACACCACATCACTTGCGAACTTATCAACCTGTGCTACGGTGTCCCTCAGGGATCAATTCTCAGTCCAGCCCTTTTTTAGTTTATGTCAACGACATTGGAGCATCTCTGAGCCAGGGAAAAATTGTGCAATATGCAGACGATACAACCCTGTGTTTTAGAGATAAAGCTCCTAAACTCGTCGAACAACAAACTTTTGTAGAATTAAATAAATGCATTCAATATTTCAAAAACATAAACTTGAAAATAAATCTTCTAAATCAAATTTTATAAATTTTACCTTACGTCCCCAGAACCTAGAATGGGTCCCCAGCGTACTGTTGGAAGACACTATGCTGGAAGAGGTGTTCACGTTAAAATTCCTTGGATTACACATAGATCGAGGTTTGACATGGAACGCCCATATTGATGCGGTATGTGCCAAATTAACATCTGGTATCTATGTTCTGAGGACATTAGCCAAATACTGCCCTATTCAGGTACTGAAGATGGCGTATTATGGTTTAATTTATCTCCACCTAGTCTATGGCATAGTGCTGTGGGGATCCGGTGCAAGTAATCAGCTCTTGAGAGTGTTCAGACTACAAAAAAGAGCGATTCGTATAATCGAAAAAGTTGATTTCAGAGAATCATGCAAGCCAATCTTCAAAAAATTAAGAATATTGCCTTTACCTTGCTCTACATTCTATAAACAACAACTTTTTTTATTACTAAGTGTGCTTTGATTCGGGGACGAGACATTCACGAATATGGCACCAGAGGCAGGGACAACTATAGGACTGGGAAGCACAGAACAGTTACTTACGAGCATTTACCCACAGAGGCAGGTGTCCATCTTTACAATAAACTATCAAATTGTATACAAATCACCAGAACGCTGAAGGCGTTTAAAACTCAATTAAAAGGCTTTCTAGCCTACCATGATTTTTATAATGTGGGTGAGTTTTTGGCGAATAACTTGGAGACCACACAGTTGGTATGCTGCACGGGAACTGGAGGTGGGAAAATTGGATGTATGAATGTGCAGAAATGCTGTATGTTTGAGAGATTTTTTTGTAGTGTGGGTGAAACTAAATTTTTTTAACTAGACATAAAATATCTTTTTAAATAAAATTGACTTTTGCAATACATGTTAAATGTCCACTGCAATAAAACTGATTTGATTTGATCCTTTAGCCTTAAAATGTGTTAAATACCATCAATTAAATGTTTAAATTCTCAACAACACATTACCATTGTGACAGTCTGATCCAACTGTAAATACGTTAGTTTTGAGCATAAACTCTCAATGATGTTTGGTTGCCAAGGGTTGACGTGTATACTTTTGATTTCACAAGTCCTCAGTAATTTACAATTTTAGCAGTTTGTATTTGTAGTACGTTACTAAAATTATATTTCAAGAGGTGATAATTTTATAATTAAATATTATGAGTCATGTAGTGTGTGCTGAATGACAGTAAACAATTCTTGATTCTTGTTACGATCAGGTGCTGTACAAACATAGACAGTGTGAAAATGCATGCAGTACCCAAATTGCATTCTCCAGTGGAAGGCACTCTCTACGCTGTAAAAATACATTACTACATTAAACTATTATTCACAGAAAATACAATTTGTGGGCCACTAAGTACATATGATTCATTATAGAAATTTTTTTAAACGTTTCAAAAAATAGGCCGTATTTGTGTTTTTTTATGACGTTTAACTGTGACAGAAAGAATAATAATTGTACCTTGTGTTTTTTATATTTCTAATCTAAATAAACACTAACCTTTACAGTCAGTTTATTGAATACAGTTTATATTTTCCTCATAACCAAAACTGTTTATTTATTTTGTCATATATCAGTTACTTGTATTTATTTGCATTGTTTCTTTTGCAGCTAGAACATACTCTGTAACTCGAAATTATTAATTTTTTTTCACATTCCTGAATAAAGCAATCAAATTTTATTTTTAGTAATATATATTGTAAAATATATGACTTTCGTGTACGTTAAATGGTAACAAAATTATAAACAATACATAAAATGATAGTAAGACAGCAGACGTAAAAGATAGACTACTTAATATTGTATGAAGCATAAAAACTCAGTGTTGTTACGTTTTTGAATAAATTAGGTACTGTATGTTTAAGAAATTAATAAATAATATTGGTTGTGGACGTGAACATGGATTGTTTACTAAACATAGGCATTCTATAATTGAATGGTTAACGAGTAGAACAAGTAATGAAATGATAACAAAATCCTACCAGTATTAACTGAGTCAAAACACAGCCTTTACCACTGTGTGTGACATACTGACGTATAGTCGAATGTTATATCCGGTGGGTTAATCGAGTTTAATAGCTGGTTTTTACAACTAGTACAAAAGTATCAATTTGTCAACAGAAAGTAGTCTCAAGTTTGTTTGCAGTTAAATAGATATTATGTTTATTGCCTTTTATCTTATTTCTTTCCAATTGTACATAAAAAGGGACATCATAACGTACAAACATCGTACTGTCTTGAATTGAAACTTGATCTCTTTAGTTTTTTGTAAAATTAGCCAGTAACAGTAATAAATAAACATAATTATTGCTGCAAATTTTGATAATAACATTGCCTTTGAAGTAATGAAATAATGTCATTCTCCCCAGTCTTAGATATTAAATTCTAAAATTATTCAAAAGACTACAAGGGGACCATCACTGCACGCTTTGCGTGCCAACCCCGACGCTCACTGTACTCGATACACCTTACCCTTCGGCCTCGGAATGTGACTTTTGAATACAAATCATAGTATAGTACCTGTACAATTTAAAATCACAATATTAAATTATTTATTTACAGTATCTCACTCATAGTTGGATAAATACCCAATGGTATTTACTTAGCCTCTTTCAAACTATTTTTTTTTATTTCATTTTCATTTTATTTCAGTTTATTTCATTTGTTTTTGTTTAACAGCTGAATATTAAAGTAATAGTATAATGTCAAACATACAAAATAAATATTTTTTTTCATTTATTTCAGTTTATTTCATTTGTTTTTGTTTAACAGCTGAAGATTAAAGTAGTAGTATAATGTCAAACATACAAAATAAATGTTTTTTTTATTTACAAAACAGCTGTTATTAATTTACTAAAATCAACCCAATGTTATCCTTACTAAACAATACTTTAGGGGTGGTTTATACCCTATAGGAGTACTTGATCAAGAGGAACATGCTTTGTTTGACCACTGAGGATGCCACATCACAGTATGGGTGAAACGTCAGGTTATCTTATAAATATTGTAGATAGTACCTTGACGTGATTGTCACCGGAAAATGCGGATTCTAGTTATGACACCGGCCGCTTAAGCCTAAGTTCTAAGATGCTTTGTTTGACCTAATTAAAACCTAAAGATATTGTACAAAAATTTCAGCTCTCTACCTGCATGGGAATTTGGAGAATTAGTAACGAGTGATTGAGTCAGCCAGGGCTTTATCTTTTATATTATATTTATATATATTATTGTGTGTGTGTATATATATATATATATATATATATAAACTTGGGTGTAAATATGAACTACGAACGTTGAAAAGTATTTTGTACGTGTTATTATAATCACCATCGCACAAACACTAACGGATGCAATGATGCAATGTGGGAGGGGTAGTTCGGGAAATCCATTAGGATTAGGTTATCAATCGAGCCATTATCGATACATATGTCATTTACCGGCTGATAAACCCGCACATTTCTTCCTCTCTCCAAATACAACAGGTTATTTGGAACTAAATCCCGACTATAACTAGGAGTTTTCTTTTTTAATTTTTTCTTATTTACTACTAAAAAAACTGTTACGAAGGGACAATGTAGTTTTATAACACCACGATGTAATTGGGGTCGTTTAGACATTATTTCTCGTTTAGCGTCACCATGTGTCCCGCTGAGTAATATTCAATTACTGGAACATGGACACCCCATTGAAAAACACACCCTACTTTTAAAAAAACTTTATTGTGGTGGATCTGACTGGTTACAATAATATTCCAACGCATAGGGATTCCATACAGTGTTTTTTATGTAAACATTTACATGTTAAATTTACGTAAACTTAATTCAATCAGCGCAAAATATTTCAATAATAAATTTGTATGGTCTACAGGGTCCGAAATAATAATGCTATCCCATTTTGAAGGGTTACTAATAGTTATTTAAAATAAATAACACGAGTTATTACAGATTCATATTAACAGACAGACACTATTATAATACTTGAAAATATACTAATATTATTTACAATAGTTAGCCACAGTTAATACGCTATAGTTCAGTCTGACTCTGTTTGGTGAACTGTCGCCATTAACACTGTAACTTTCACTTCGGGCTGAAGGCCGAAGACACACTTCCACTAGGACTGACTAACTCATCGGCTATTAGGTGCCTTTATATAAGGCACCATTGTGGCTCTAGAAGGTTCTGAAAGGGGGATTCTAACCACCTACAGACAAATAACCTGCCATTCTAGCATATACTGGGAATAATTCAATTGGACTAGAAAAACGTAAGTACGCAATAATCCACACATGTAAAAGGACGCTATTAGCATGAAGGCGCAAATGATCATTTCCATGAATCGTTAACAATATAAAATTAAAGAAAATATATTAAATTTAAAAAATATATTTACCGAATACTACCAATTAAAATAACTTTTTTCTGGTGTACCAACCAAATTGAAGGTCATTTTATACCTTCTGCATTCACTTTTCTCTTTTGAATTGTACTAAATATGTGGAATTTAGTACATAACCTACATCATTCGTAAGTATTCAGTGTAAATAACTAAAATAATCTACTGTATGAATTTCAAAATTGGCTTTGCACAAAGTGTATCATTATTTTAACAGAGTAATAAAACGTGGTATTTTTAAAGTTTTGTATCTATAATTCTGATAGATTCTGTATGATGATTAGTGGGCTTTTTGTTTGCTAGCCTTTGTAGAAAGTGTAAAAACACATATAGCTTTATAACAGTTTTCAACTAGTGTTAGTAACTGTTAAAAGGGTGTAAATAAAAATAATGCATATGAAGATTATTATATTTCTAATGAATTTTATAACCTATCATAACAAATCTAAAAGACATTTATCCCAGAATATTATTCATATTTGCTTACCTGTCGTCGCAGAAATTATGTGCACCCGAGTTTAAATGTTGTTTTCTAAGAAACTCAGCGGCCTATATAAACTCCAATCATACTACTGTCTGATACACGGTCTGTTTTTTCCCTGTTGGGTGGTGGTCAGTGTCCAGATGTTGTGTAGAGAAAATAACTGAGTATCGGGCCTGTCAATTATTAGCTGAAATTTAGACCAGTACCAAGTGGCTTGGATTCCATGTAAATATGTAGAACTCTTAATTGCCCTATCTATTGGGCTATTAACAAATGATAATTTTGGAGGAACAGACGAGCTTAGTAATTAACAATGTCTATTATCATCTCACTCCTCATATTCACCCATATCTTGACAATCGGTACCTTAAAATGAATAATGATTAATTTAAGTTTATAAACTTACTCACTGATTAAATTCTATACATCTATATAAATTACTTAATTACTTTAATATTAACAAAATGTTTTACATTTTCACACGTAAGATTTTAAATGTTTGATTAATTAAGGTAAATGATTAATTTATCTCATCACTTCAATAATCTGACACATTTTAAGTTACAGAACTACCATCACATTTGGTTCCAATATGAATTAGAGGCTTGTATGTTTTTACTGTTAGAATAAAAGTATTGAGCAAACTGCACCCCACTATTCATTACTACACTCATATGGGCTGTGTGGAACGCCACGTAAACAGAATTACTGATCAGAGGGTATCATTACTGGCATGGAGTAACTGATGTATTACAGAAATGGAACTGATATATGAAATCACTGTGGTGCAGAAATAAATTGTAGTGTTTGTGTTACAGGTGTTCATTTTTATTGACTAATTGTATTAGATACATTATATGCAAGATACCAACGGTATGTTAGACTGCGTAATATTGATAGGCTTAGGTACTGTAAATGAAGTGTAACTTTAATTATGAAAAAATATTGTTCAAATACCTTATGAAGATTGTGACCTACGTGTGGATTTAGCTCATAAGGATAGGGATGGTAACGATTTATCGGAAATGTCGATCAATCTGCTTCGATATATCGATTTATTAGTATCGATAATTTCTTTAGATAATATCGGATATATCGATATATTATTTCGATATAACCATATGAATAAATATTGACGTTATCTCTTCAAAATCATCAAGATTAGTAAAAAAAACACATTTAAATTGCCTCTTATGCGTACACAACAGGCATCGAAATAGTGAAGTTAACTATACTTTTTATGTGAGGTTAAGTGTAAAATTTATTTCTAAATTTTATTTTTAAATGGTTTACCTGACAAGTATTGGAAGTAGGTTTAGTGAATTGAATTGTTTAGTGTGTATAAGAAGCCTAATGGGATTTTAAAATGTGAAAACCAAAAATATCAACGTTATTACATTGTTCTTTTATAATTAACATGACAATTCAAGGTATAATTGAATTCATGTTTTGAAGTTTTTTTTCAGTCAACTACACAGACAAAAACTAGTTTCGTGTAGATAAATGTACTTAATTTTTTACATTCAGAAGGCTATTCTAAATAGTGACAGCAAATATGAGTGTATTTTTGGTCATGACATGAGAGTTGCATAGTTTTAAACAGATAAATCATTTATAATCCGATATATCGCTACCCTATATATCGATATTTTTCTACCGATATTATTGTTAGATCGATATTTAGTTTACGACATATCAATAATTTGATATATCGATATTTTGAAAATATTTGCCGTCCCAACATATGGAGTTTGAGCAATGAAAGATTATCGTTACCTACATCACGGGTGTGATTGACTTCCGCCTTCAATCTCCAGTCTGTGAACTTCCACAATAGTGTTTCTTTGTAAAAATTTACGTATGTACTGTAAATCTATGGTTTTTTTAAAATTACATTTCTATACCATTATTTGTTGTGTTACTAGTAAAATTAATTATTATTTTGATATGAAATAATGATTGAATTTCGTCGTCCTAAGCTTGTTTTGTAATTGTTGATGACACAAATCCAATGATGACGTAATGGTTGGAGCTTGTTACTGCACAGGCCTATATTCTATTCTAGTATCCATGACAATGATTGGTTGGTGCAGCACAATGGGGGAAGATTAATTCTCTATCTCATTTCCAACACTCAGTGTATCTCTCTCAAACTAGTACTTTCAGTAGGTTAGAATCTGCGTGGCTTACCTATAATGTCTTGTACAATAAAGTGATTAAATATACGATACATCTCATTATATTGAAAAGTCCTTCCAAGACAACAACAAAGAACAGAACAACTTGTCTCTAATTTGTTGGTCTCAAAGTTGTTTATAAAGTAATCATTTAAACTCAAAAAACTTATTTCAGTACTCTTAAGATTCAATCGGACCTGATTTTATAAAAGTTTGTAACCTATACTTTGAGGAAAGAAAATTAACAACATTGGAAAATACGATATAATATGAATGCAACGCTACTTCTATACTATAGAATTATCTTGTATTTTTTTCAGAATCTACGAACATGCTGAAAATATTTCGTGGATTTCCCGTAAAACATAATGTTTATCTATCATTTAGCCGTTAACCAACTCAAAGCGAATTGAGGTAGTGTATAGAGCATCCACCACGTTGTGGTCAATCAAATTCATCAATAATTGATGCTGCAATATATTTCACTCACAACGGTTGCTAATTTATCTCGGAATAGTTAAATTCCATATTAAATCCTGTGAAATTATATAATTAAATAGTAATTAATTTAATAGTCCGTTGATTTCGACAAATCTATCCCATTGTATCACAAATATATTCATGCCTTCCTCACCTAATCAACCAATAATATAATCTTTTCAATAATAATAATTCAATAATAATAATAATAATAATAATTGTTTAATAATAAACAATTAATTGTATAATAATATAGTGATTTTAGATTTTATGAAAAATACTTTTGAATGTTTTTTTTATGTACATTGTAATAAAAACAACTCTGTAAAGAAAATATCTGTATCCGATGGTCATCATTGGTTGCAGTAATCTATCTTGCAAATTTTTCAACATTTATTTGCTTTATTTTACTTTTGGAATCTATATTTTTAATATAGATATGCTATTTTTAGTATGTAATGCAAACACGAATTCCTGAATAAGTATTGTTTCATGATTTACAGTCGCTAAACAGTATAGATTAGGATTAGTTACAACTGGGCTGGACATATTGTAACATGCGTGTTATATTTAGCGAATTTAGGGATTTTAGCAGCGTAAGCTGTACTCCACTGCTGTACATCATTGGCGTGACTAGCTCCCACCTTCAAGATTCAGTCGGTATTCAACTTTTACAACAGTGTTTAGTTATAAAAAAAAACTATTACTAACTGTAGAAGTTTATGTGATTCGTATTTATTATTTGTATTATTGTTCATTGTTTTATTGTTATTATTAATTGTGATTTAATTACTAATTATTAAATATTGACGGTATTAGTATGAGTGCATCTCTCTCGCACCGGTACTTTCGATAGGTCGCAATCTAAATGGCATGTCTATAATCAATAGGACGCCATTTGATTTAATAACATTGAACGCATAGATATAATTCATTATCCCGTGAACTACAAAACCGTAATCATAATTCTGAATATATGTTGGGCAAATAAAAAGTGTACACGTGATATATAAATACAACTAAAAATAAATAATATAGTTCTGATATGCCTAATACAGTGTATTTCTATAACACATTTATGAAGTACCTATAATGGATATGGTTATCACCGATTCAATCTGTAGTTTTCCTTGGTGTATTTTTTAGACAGAATCGTATTTTCTGATATCCTTACTACAAAAGTCTTATCTCACGTAAACTCACATTTTGTTTTTAATGTGCACTCTTCACCATTTTCGAATACGTCACATCTATAGAACCTGTATAGTACTGCAGACATCTTCCCTTAGGCAATGAACTGCCTTAATATTGGTTGTTTAGTCGATTGTCAGTTTGTGTGTAAAGACCTGGATCAGCGCGATGACGCCGTCAAAGCCTTGTCCACTCAGAGTTGTGTCAGCTGACCAGGTAATTGGCTTGTTTTGGTACTTTGATACATGACCATTTGATAACTTGATAGATACCTCGAGCCATTATAAACAAACATTCCGTTCAATCAGTAAGTTTACCATTAGACGTGGTAGTGTTTTAATTGAGTTATGTAAGTGAAATAGGATGAGTGTAAATTGATAATGTTTCTCGAAAAGGATGGCCTATAAAACTATAACGGTTTTCGGACTGTTCAGGTTTTATCAAATAAAATAACAGCTTGGAATTAACATTTATATGGATTAAAATAATGTTAAAATTGCACTAAAATATGTTAATATGAAATTTAAAATCTTCACAAGGATGTCATCTATGAAAATAAATAGTCTCAATTCATAAAATAAATTTTGAACTGATAAAATTGATAACTCATTACTCCTTATTATTTGTAAATATGTTTTTCTTTATTTTAAGTATTACCAAAAATATTCGTAACCCTTTGGCTTAAATTGTGTTTAGGGCGGGTGTTTGTATGTAAAAAAATCAATGTAACCCTGTATTACTTTAAAAAATGTCTCGTACATGGAGTGACGTGTACATGAAACAGCAAAATAAAAACATATATATATATAGAGAGAGAGAGAGAGAGAGAGAGAGAGAGAGAGAGAGAGAGAGAGAGAGAGAGAGAGAGAGAGAGAGAGAGAGAGAGAGAGAGATAGATATTAGCTGTTATTGAAATATGGTCAAATCGAGGAATCGGATATTAAACAACGTCCTAGAAAAATAAGGGAGAATCTACAACATACATAAAAAAAAATTTTTATTTATATTTCTCCTTTTAGACTATTCTAAGTATAGACTTTTTTTTAAGTTCACAATATTTGTATATTCATAAATACTTCTAATAGTTTTCTTAATTTTGTATAACTTATAATTTTGATGCAATTCGTAACTACAATAAAAACTGCTTTAAAGTTTTTTTAAATATTTTTATAACATCATTTATGGTTGATTTTACTTGTTTTATTAATTTATTAAAATCTGATTTTCCAAGTTTATTTGTTAGTCGTTATGACGCGTAGTACATTGACTTTACTTTTGAAAGTTGAGACCTGAGAATTCGTCTAATATGTCTTACAAATTAAATATTACTCAGAAACGAAGTAAAAGGTAAAATAAGTAAACATTTATAAATTATAAAAAACTTTTCAAATTAAATTGTTACAATTTTCAATTATATCATTCACAAAATCATGAAACGTCAACAAGCCAAAGGGTGGTTGGTGGTAGGATTCAGAGGGAGGTTTATAGACTATCAACCCGGGATCAGTTTATGGGCTATCAACTGTTGTCGAAACTGTTATTTCCGATACAGATCTTTGCCACTGTTTCTGGAACTAGAGAGGACTCTTTCTTTTCATGAATGATTTTCAAAAGGAAATATTAGTTTGGTTGTATTTTTGCATTAATCACTAAGTATTGAATTATTAAAATAAAAATGTTACAACATTTACTGTTAATAACATATTTTTCGTATTTATTATTGTTAGTTAATAATGTAAGTACAAAGGAAAATGAAAACGAATTTATAAAAGTTTGAAATTTAATACAATTATTTTTTTCACATTTCACAATGAAATGCAGTTAATGGATTTATATATTAAATAAATATAGATCATATCTATTATCTTAACTTAAATACATTACAATACAAAACTAAATGACAATGATGCTCCTGAAAAAAATATTTAATATATTGTTGTAAGTAGTTTTTTTTACAAACAATTACTATACTGATAAATATTTAATATTCTATAAATGTTTATATTTACCCATCCAAATCATAAAATGTATGGTGATTCTAATTTTATTATCTATTTAAGATAATTTCGGAATCAGCTGATTAAACTTAAAGGGAATCACTTAAGTTAAGTAATTGCTTAACGATAAAGCAATGACGATAAAATAAATTTATTATTTTACTAACTTGGGATATTCATCAATAGAATTAATTAAACATGTCAAATACGATGGAAATTTTATAAAAGTACAGCACAATTATAAGGCTGAATCGTAACAAAGAACATAACTAAGTGACATCTTGTCAATAGGGTACGTAAAATGAACGTCGGTATATACTTTAAAAATAGTGATTTCAATAAATTTTCTGAATAAAACAAAATGGAAGAATCCATCGGTCAAAATGTAACTCCTCAAATTAAAGATGTATACACTCAAAAACAGTATATAACATTATTTTCATACAATTTTTATAATCTACTAATGCAATCTACTACCTTTTCGTATGGAGTTCAAAACTAACAGTATTATTGAATAAAGATTTCAATTATTGGTTATTTATTGACACGACCTTTAAACACATATTGTCTAATGTTAATTCTTTTCCCAAATTACTTCTTCAATTAAAATTGTAAAATTCTTAATCGTAACAATTTATATTGATAGAGTAATGTAGTTGAAATGATAAAAATGTAGCATTGAATTATTTTACTGTTAACTGTAGAACATCTGTATGATATCGAAGGATGTAGACAATAACTCGAAAAAGTGTGAACACCAATATTGACACAAATGAAGTGTTGGTTTAGGATTAGAGAGAATAATGGCCGGCGGCCTATGTTTTACCTGGCTGTTAGAACTGACACTTACTGTTGAATTCGTTAATTATTGCAAAAATAATTAGTATTTTCAGAGTATTCTCAGATATAAGACGTTAACGTAACTTTGTGCGTATTTTAAGGGGAGTGTTCATGGTTATATAAGTGTAGGATGAGTGTTGATGATCTGTGTAGTCTGGTTACTAACTGAATTCATCTTGTGCTTACAAAAGGCCATTTATTAATAGCCCAACAGCCAACTCAATGGAGGCTAGAACTTTACGTGGAATCCGAACCGCGTAGCACTGGTCTAAAAAAATAAAAATAAATTGACTCTTCGAATAAAATATAATTTATAGTAATAGACATTAGACAGAAACAAGACTATATTGTTCAATGAAGCTTGCCACCGGTTGGTTAGTCGACTGTCAGTTGGGTCTAAAGCCCCAATCGTTGATTGGATCAGCACACTGACTGCCATCAAAGCCTGTCCTATCGTATCATCAGAGTTGTGACAGCTGCCAGTGTAGTCGGCTTGCTTTGGTAGGCCACCAGTCCTTTCAAGAAGTCGACCTGGAGGAAAACTAGACAATTGCAACTAAGAACAGAATAGTTGAACAGAAAGATATTGAGTCTTATTTTAGAAATGAGAAATGTTTATTTTAACCACCATAATGCATTCAAAAACTTATCTTGTGAAAACAAGTTACAGTTTCATGAATTACCAAATTACTTTAAATTTTGTGTTGAATTGTTTACTTACAGGAACAAAAACTAAAAATATTATTTTAATAATAAAAATTCCAAAACATTCTATGTCTGTAATTACGGTAATTAAAATTATTGCAATTAAATTAAGTAGAAAATGCGTATTAATTAATTATTAATGTTGAGCCTAACATATGGTGACTGGAATAGGCTTTCCGTGGCCTCCCAACCAATATTGCTCAGCCAATTTGTGAGTGTTCGTTTGCATGTGGCAACACTTCCTCTTTCAGAGTCAGTTACCTCAGTAGGAAAATTCCTGTAAAGAATGTGAGAAAGATAATAAGAGTTATGAAGTTGTAGCCCGTGTTTAAGCCTTGGGACAGAGTATCTATAATTAACTTGGTGTCTAGTTGAATGTTCATGCTGATTCTCTAGGAGGATATTTGGCTTATTGTTTTTAATATGTAATAGCAAGGTTTTTACGTAAATTTGTCTAATATTGAGTACTGGAAATTCTGTAAACAGTAATATTGAAGGAATCCTTGCATGTTTTTTTTTTTTACTATTTTTAATGTGATTCTCTGAGTGACCGTAAGAGGCTCAATAAACGTTCGTGGTGCTCCGTCCTAAGCAAGATTGCCACACTGTAATAGTGACTGGACGTAAGAGAACACAGTGAACACATATAATATTCAGTAACGTGAAAAGGCTCCTCTTTACCCATGACAAGTTAGAACATGTTACTTCTAAGACCCATAATCCTTTTTAATACTGTGATACTTTGTGCTAAATAACCCTTTATGTGTACGGGTGGGTGGTTTGGTCACTACCACTGAATGTGCAAATATGGGTGGGTCAATATTTACATACGTGTATTCAATTAAATTTTAAAAGATACATCTGTGATTAGGAATGGCAACGATTTATCAATATATTGGAACTATCGATAAATATGTTTCGATATATCGATATATTACTATCGATACTTTCTTTCCATAATATCGGTCATATCCATATAATAGTCCAATATATCGTATCACTAAATGTATCACTAAATATTGACACTGTTCCTCTCATCCAAATCATCACGATTCGAAAAAAACATTTAAATTGCCTCTTATGCGTACAAAACATGCATTGAAATAATAAAGTAACTGTATATAGCTTTTTTACGTGAGGTTATGCACTAAATTTTAGTTTATTGTAGACCACTGGGTGCAAGTTTAGTGGTTATAAGAAGCCTAATGGCATTTTTAAATGTGAAAAACAAAACTATTAACATTATAATGTCATTATTATTTTATAATTTACATTGTAATTAAAGGTATAATTATTCTTTTTAATTTTTTTCATTCGTCCCCACATACCACAATATGTTTCGTGTAGATAAATTTATTTAATGTTTACATTTAGTAGGCTACACTAAATAGTGAAAGCAAAACATGAGTTTATTGGTCATGACATAAGGGTTAGTGCATAGTTTTAAATCGATAAATCATTCAGATTTAGATATATCGGTTACGCGATATATCGATATTTTCCTTTCAGTATTATCGTTAGATCTAAATATGGTTTGTGATATATCGATATGTTGAAAATATCTGCCATCCCTATCTGTGATTTTTAAAATAATTTTATATTCTCTTCAATAAATTTACTAATACTCCTATAAGGGTGGAATGAGTTTATGTCAGTTCAGAGTTACCTATGGTACGCTGTTGTAACGATCATAGTTATATATATAGAGGTATATAAATACAGGTTTTTACGAACTATTTGTGTATGGGCAGTGGTGAATAACGATATATTCAACGAATATAAGAGTAGAGGAGACGAAATAAAATATTTAAATGATTTTTCCCGTATGCGAATAAATGATATACTTACTAATAACAAATAAGAATTTTGGAGGTAAAATATCTAAGAAAGATTATTTAGCTTGTCAATAAATGATAACCTTAAAAGATGTGAAGGTTCGCGATTCTAAGGAGGGTCAAAATATTTGGCCAAAATCTTGATAATGCGAGAAAGGTGTTTTGTAATTTATCTTGGACATACAAACACTTCATTGTACCGCAGCTGTGATAATACTTGGGCAGTTTCTTATTTTACCGTTAGGTTTTTGAAAAGTGTCATGTGTTTGCTTGCTGATCAATAATGGTTGTATTGTATTTTAGAAAATATTCTATTAAGGTATATTGTATTATATTTTTCGCTGTATAAATTACCAAAGAACAACAAACATGGCGCAATACTAAAACACGTTGTTATCTTAATCTGAAGTTATAGTTTGTCGTTATATTTAAAATATTACAAATTATTTATCTTTCTATTTTTTTACATGACATATTTTCATTTTTCAAAATAGCTGGATAGTAGATCTTATTTAATGTTTATTTAAGGTACAAAAGTAAATTTTTATAAAGAATATAAATGCACAAAATGAGCTTGAAGTATGTACTTTAGACAAACCATACTATATTATTCAAATTATTTGTTTTGTGTAAATTGAATGAGTCCAAATGCCAAACAAAGTTGTTGGAGGCAAAGTTGCACAGTTTTATAGACTGTAAACCCGGAATCAGACTATAGGCTATCAACTGTTGTTGACTTTATTGTTATCTCAGATACAGATCCTTGCCGATGATTGTTTCTGTACTTGTTAAGATATACTATGTCTGACTATTGTAAATCTTTCGTCTTTGACAGAAATATTTTACCGTTGATTTCACTACATTAATTTATATTTAGCAATGAATAAAATTAGTGAGATGGCAAGACTTTTTATGAGGGTAGATAATTTGAGCTCAATATACTAAATGTATCATTGGACGATTTTTCGGATTTTTAAAGGACCATAGTTAGAATTTTGGAAGTACTATAACGAAATAAGACGTATTTACTGGTTTGCCACCTTTTAATTACAATTACAATTGCAATGTAAGGTAATACATAATACGCTCTAATTACGCTATAATTTGTATTATCAGTAAATTGGGTTTTTAACCCATTGAGATTTCCTTATATAACTTAATTATTGATGATTATAAATAAATTTGGATTTTTTTTGTCCAAAAATATTATCAGTTGAACTGCGGGTAAATAGATATTACACTTATTTAAAAAAATTTTAATTATATTTCAAATTCTTATATTTAAAACCTCCTAGATTGAAATTATAATATTATCTATTGAGGATGTAAATTTATTCATCCATGGACTATTTCTTTTACAATTAGAACTATGAGAGTATAGAATAGAACACAGATTACATAATTGGTCTCCATAAAGATAATTGCTGCAGTTAAGGAATGTCCCAGCCAGACACCAGTTATTCATAGGGACATCAATTTAATGTTCTTATAGAACATTGTTGGTCCAAACGTCTCTACCAAGGGGATGGAAGTGTAGTGTTACTATGTAGACGCGGGCAAACAATATGTGATATAAATTTTGTTGGTGAATAGTTGATTAGATAAGCTAATTGGCATAGTATTTTGTTAATACATGACATACTTTTGTGACAAGACCTTGAAAATGTCAGACCCTCTGATTTCCTGAGACCGCATATATCTAAGTTTGTAATTGAAAGCGTATAAACATAATTTTACATATAAACTTATCTTGAATCAAAATGAACGCTCCTTCGAGAATTTAAACCACGACATATCAAAATGTATTACACTGCTTCTTTTAACTATGTGCTGAGATAAGGTGATGTTCTGTCAGTTTATTCTTTCTTTTAACAAAATTGTAATGTAGAATTAATTTAAACAAACACAACTAAAACGTTTTAACTAATAATTTAACAATTGAATATGTAAAATATTTTTTACATACTGAGCTTCGATATTATTTAGTTGCTTAAGCAGATTAAACGTAAAAATAACATCTAGCAAAAAGGAATGTTATTGTTTTGCTGGAGCAGAAAGGAAGCAAACAAAAAAAATCGCTTGAACACCGAATACTATTTATATGATTCCATTCAACTCTAAGAACTGTAATCGAAGAACGAGAGAACTTTCCAGGGTTTTTCCTTTTTCTAACAAAAAGGCAATTTTTGTAGACTTTGACAATAACCATCAATTGTTTTCATCAACAATAAGTTGATTATATTACCCTGTTTAATTTCAAGCACTTTTGAAAAAGAAGTAATGCGGAAATTGGTTCATAATTATTGCAATTTTATTTTTCTCCATTATTAATTACTTATTATTTATTTACTATTATAACTACTATCTATGAAAATTTGTTTTTTTATTTTTTTACTTGTTATTTAAACTACTATACCAAAGTCATAATCTGATCTGAAATGGCTCCTGAACTTGTATTTATCTGATTTTACATTAAGTATCAGATCAATATCTGGATGTTGATACTAATCGTTAGTACTAAACGAAATAAAACAGTGCCTTATTCCACCCAACACAGCTTCTTGCTCTCAGCCACTGATGGGACAAGAAACTGGTGCTGAATATTCAATCAGGTCGTTCCGGTTTTAACTGGATTGCCGAGCAAAGTGATTGACGAATCCTGATTGCCACTGCACTTGTGTTAGTAGACAAACTTAAGTGATTTAAATTAACCTCATGAGAACACAATTTATTGTATCCATCAAAGTAAGCTTTATAAGCATTAACATCAAATTAGCTTCTCATCACTAAATAATACAACTTTTATTGAATATATTTCATGATAACTTTATGATTGTTGATTTTAAAGAAGGGATTGAAAATGGTTTTAGAAATTAAATTAAAAAAAACAAAAATTTGTATTATTTAGTGATGAGAAGCTAATTTAATGTTAATGCTCATAATATATCACATCATTAAGAAGAATTACATACTGTTATAAACAAAATGAGCTTTCGATTAGTTTATTGAGAGCGTTAAATAGTTTCGACATTTTGTTTACAACAATTATTCATGGTAACATTACAATGAAATGGACCTCACAATTAATTGTTTTAAAATATATTCTAACAAATCATTGGGAAGCAAATATAATACCATGATGAAGAATATTTGAACAACTTAAATTATAACAAGTATGTGAATAATATACAAAATTAACTCAAACAGACCCAAATTATTACTATTTAGTATTCTAATAATTATCATCTAACAAAATATCGTACCTTTAAGAATTAGAAAATCAAAAAGTTGATTTATTTTTGGTCAGACTTCCATAAAAATAGCAAATTAAGACAGTTGGCACCATTTTCACAAGCACCGAAGGCTCCCCTGTAAAAATGAGACTATATAGACGTAGTTGGAAAAATAAAATATAATAATAGTTGACAAAAATGCAGCATAAAAGTATGACTACGAGTAGTTGGAAGTAAGATGATAAAACAGTAGTGTGAACAGAACCTTTACATAAATAGGGAACTGAGGTACAGTCTAAATAGGAGTGATGGCTACAGGCCACATATATTGGCAACCCCGTGATGTATGTAGTGTAAACAGAACCTTTACATAGATAGGGAACTGAGGTACAGTCTAAATAGGAGTGATGGCTACAGGCCACATATATTGGCAACCCCGTGATGTATGTAGTGTAAACAGAACCTTTACATAGATAGGGAACTGAGGTACAGTCTAAATAGGAGTGAGTGATGGCTACAGGCCACATATATTGGCAACCCCGTGATGTATGTAGTGTGAACAGAACCTTTACATAGATAGGGAACTGAGGTACAGCCTAAATAGGAGTGAGTGATGGCTACAGGCCACATATATTGGCAACCCCGTGATGTATGTAGTGTGAACAGAACCTTTACATAGATAGGGAACTGAGGTACAGTCTAAATAGGAGTGAGTGATGGCTACAGGCCACATATATTGGCAACCCCGTGATGTATGTAGTGTAAACAGAACCTTTACATAGATAGGGAACTGAGGTACAGTCTAAATAGGAGTGATGGCTACAGGCCACATATATTGGCAACCCCGTGATGTATGTAGTGTAAACAGAACCTTTACATAGATAGGGAACTGAGGTACAGTCTAAATAGGAGTGAGTGATGGCTACAGGCCACATATATTGGCAACCCCGTGATGTATGTAGTGTGAACAGAACCTTTACATAGATAGGGAACTGAGGTACAGCCTAAATAGGAGTGAGTGATGGCTACAGGCCACATATATTGGCAACCCCGTGATGTATGTAGTGTGAACAGAACCTTTACATAGATAGGGAACTGAGGTACAGTCTAAATAGGAGTGAGTGATGGCTACAGGCCACATATATTGGCAACCCCGTGATGTATGTAGCTCAGTGCTGGTCCTACTGTTGTATTACATTTTAATTAAAATTTTCCATTTTAAATTTAGGTGTTTCCTGTTTAATTTATTTTATCATCTACCTCGTTGTCAAATGTTTTTGTATGTAACATTGTAGAATGTAAAAAGTCAGTATCGTACCATTGAACGTCAAACTAAAACATGAGCTGAGCTACAATGATCTGTAGCAAAGTAGGGTGGGTATAACCAATAAATGCCGTTGATTGACGGAGCGATTGTTTAATTATCACCATCAGAGGGGTTTTATCGGTTGACCTGCGCCAGTCGTTAAATATTCCAACCATTACCGGCGTCCGTCACTGCTTTACTGTCGAATGTATACCTATACAGCACTGTAAATGCACTGCAGTGTCAAACACTCCGTTATAACTTTGCTCATAAATTAGACTAGGTCTTACATCAGTATATAGTTCTAACTACTGTTTTATTATCACTATTTGTCTTTTTGTATGATTAAAATACTTTTTTAATACATTTTTCTATTTTGTCTGTTTGCGATTTTCATCTTAACTGTGTCGTCTTCAGAAAAGTACTATGAAATAAATATTAGTATCTGGATAATTAATAAATTCACTCTATAATTACCAGTCCATCTTCTGGTCCTTATTTCTAGGCCACCGTATTGATGCAATAAGAGACAATGATTTCATTAGTGTGATGGTAAAATATTATAACCTGTTAAAAAACATCGAATTATGACTAAAGCATCAGAAAAAACAACTACTAATTCGTAAACTTCCACGTTCAAATCACTTGAATCAGAAATATGTATTTAAATGTTTATAAATACATATCAACATATGTATTTATAAACATATATATGTTTATAAATACATCAACACCACTGTACGTGTATGGGTGGGCGGGTGGGTCAATACCAATGTATGTGTATGGGTGGGCGGGCGGGTCAATATCACTGTACGTGTATGGTTGGGCGGGTGGGTAACTCGTGAAAGGAGTTTCGCGAAAAAAAGGAAGAATCTAATAAATTGAAAAGTGAGAATTGAAATAAAATAGCTAGTGGTTTAAATAAGAAATAAAAGTTAGCTAGGTGAAATAAGATCGGTAATTTACTGATTTAAAGAAGACAGTTTGATAATTTGCTGAAAAATTACTTAGAGCTTTTTAGCTCAAAAAATAAAGTTTAAACTCTTAATTTTAAGATAATATCTGGTGTTTTATTACTTGGTGCAAGTAAAATATTAAAAAAACAATTATTTCGTAATATCTATTCTCTTTTTATTGTTAGGATCTACTAATAAACCTTAGCTAGTATTAGTACATCATTTTATATGTGTAATAGAGTTAGTTATATCGGTTTCTATGCATACACTTTCCATCTAATGTTGAATTATATGATTTTAATTATCGTCTACTAACTTGGAATCTAGAAGTGGGACGTTAGTGTTTCATGTCCTAGTGTTCCATGTCCTAGTGTTCCATGTGCTATTGTTCCATGTGCTAGTGTTCCATGTCCTAGTGTTCCATGTGCTAGTGTTCCATGTGCTAGTGTTCCATGTCCTAGTGTTCCATGTGCTAGTGTTCCATGTGCTAGTGTTCCATGTCCTAGTGTTCCATGTGCTAGTGTTCCATGTCCTAGTGTTCCATGTCCTAGTGTTCCATGTGCTATTGTTCCATGTACTAGTGTTCCATGTGTTAGTGATCCATGTGCTAGTGTTTCATGTGCTAGTGTTCCATGTGCTAGTGTTCCATGTGCTAGCTTTCCATGTGCTAGTGTTCCATGTGCTAGTGTTCCATGTGCTAGTGTTCCATGTGCTAGTGTTCCATGTGCTAGTGTTCCATGTGCTAGTGTTCCATGTGCTAGTGTTCCATGTGCCCTTGTAAATGTAATGAAATGTAAATCACTATTAACCAAATTACTGACACAGACATTCCTACTAGTTAATAAAACTGTTGTAGGTATACACAATCAAGCGTAACAGTGATTCAAAATTAATGAACTTTACAGTTTATTACCTGATATCGTCAATAAAAATGTGTAATAAATATGATATATGTCTTCCACTGTTACAACCTTTTTTAAACAAGTATTTGGGTCAAGTCTATTTATCAAGCTTTAACTTAATCCATTTATCCAATTATTGCCGTCCTTTAACTACTATGACACCGTTATCAATGATATGACTGTTAAGCTCTCGGACAAACTTCAAATGGCACAAAATTACTGCATTAAATTTATTGTTAACCTACGTCGTGAGGATCATGTTACACAATGTTTTTGCCAAATATCAGTTTTGAAGTTGAAAGAGGTTCGAGATTATCACGTACTTACTCTTCTTCATAAAGTTTTAAATGACAGAACTCCAAGCTATCTGTCCGAGCGTTTCAAGTTCATTTCTGAAATGCATTAGAAACACTCGTCAGGGAGCCCTTTTACTATCAGTCCCAATTCATCGCACTGCCCTGTACAATAGATATTTTACTATATCCGGGTGCCGATTATGGAATATACTTCCTGACAATATCAAAAGTATAGGCGAGGGCCCTCGCTTCGGGGTAGAGCTAAAGAACCTATTTTTCGGGACCTGTAGACGGAGTGGGCGGGTGCGTTCGCTAATCATGGTTTGCAGGTGGTATGTATGAGTGATGGATGATTGTGTTTTTGAAGATTTGTATTATTTCATGTAGATATTCATTTGTTAGTTATGATTTTAAAGTTATTTTTTATGTTTGATATGTCGAGTTTTGTTTTTTTATTGTTGATTACGGATTTGTTGCAGTCTGTTTATATTGTATTAATAGTAATGTTTTGTGTTATTTATATGATTAGTTTTGTTATTTGTGATAAGGTTAGGTGGTAGAGAGGACTGTCCAGTCCTAACCTCGCCTTAAAAATAAAGTCGTTTTAAAGTCGTTTCAAGTTTGAAATGTTTGTGCAAATGTAACTCAAAATTATAAAGAAAAGAATGTTAAGTATTTTATAGTATTTGGCAGTGTTATTGGCCAGACCAGTTATTTTCAACTATTCAGATTGTGACAAGCCAAAAAAGAATAATGGAATCTCCATTTAAATACATTTTGGCTGGTAGAAATATAAACAAATTAAAGCGCTTAAGAATAAAAACATTCCCTAGCATATCTCACTTTTCCTTTTTTACTGATGAGAGATAACTTATCTAAGGTTACCTTTATTATATCTCGACTTGTCATTCCGCGAGACTATTCCAAATGTTACCATACACATAACGGTAAAGGTTAGTCTAAACACAGTTTTAAAATTTTTCTCCATGATTTTATAATTTCGTATTCTTAAGATTCAGATGTGGGCAAATTATGGGTTTTCGACTACGTCTGTATAGTGTAGATGATCGAATGTAGTCATTGTTACAAACTAAGGCCGACTATTCCTTAGAAAGTGTCATTAAATAAAAACAACTGTTGGTTATCAGCTGATCCTTTCAAAATGTTGTATGGCTCTGATCGGGATCAAACGAAGAACTTTTAGGTTACTAAGCTGGGCTTTAACTACACTGCCAACCAATCATAATACACTAAACCAAAGAATACAACCTATATTATTACTGAACTCTTTATTAGATAATAGTTCAGTATTTAGAATTAAGGGATTCGCTTTTCGAGTTTAAGTGCAGTGAGCATATTTCACCATTCTTATTAAGGGTGCCTCCTTGAAACAGCACAAAGGGTCAAACCCAGTAAAGTACAATAACTCAAGAAGCGACAATAATGTCATTGTTGTCAGAAATGTCAACCCCTTCAATCTCCTATATGTCATGCTATTAAGGGTACAAATTAGGCCACCACTGTTGTTTTGTACCTGGCCAGCTGACATCAGACCTATATTACCAAATACTGAATTACCTTCATCACAACAGCCGTCAGACTATTTGGAGGCGCTTTCTGGTGCCTACAGATAGATCGCGTGTCATGAGATAGGAAAGTAGGAAAGAAAAGAGGAATCCTAATTGTTAAAACATAGAAAAGAGATTAATAACAAATAAATCAAAAACCACATCAGGAAATATTAATGAAAAATCACTCATAAAGTATAAACTTCCTGGAAGATCGAAATAACATTTCTCGACAAAAGTTCATAGTTGCACTAAATTGCCGACCAGCTCAACTTTGTGCTGGGTTTTGACTTCTCGAAATATATGAATCTGTTATTTATAACTTACTTAAGAATTTCCCCTACATTTTTATTCAAGAATTAAATTTTGAGCACACTATTTTATACGTTTTTTATACACTATTATTTTCACACACTTCGTTCACTGTTATTTTATTCCAAGTACAATGTTCAATATATAAATACAAAATAAACGATTTAATTATTCACCACATTATTTCTGGAACCTCCATACAGATTTTGATGAAATTTGGAGGGAGTTTAGTTTTTATACCATACTGAGCCACTAACAAATGACTTCATAAAATTCCATTCCTAAGGGGTGGAAACAGCCCCTCAACGTTTACTTTTTTTCCTTTAGAGTAACATTAGCATTATTTTGATTTAATAATGTTGTTTCAACAGCTGATACAAAACATAAGCACGACACAAAATTGGCTAATTTGGTTGCTATCAATTAAAATTAAAAATTGTTACGGAAGGACGTTCAAACAACCGTATGGAACCACCCCGTAGTGAAGAGAGGGCTATCAGCAAGTAACATATATTACGCCCATTTTACCATGGGGTATTATATATTTGTATCGACTGAGTTTATACTAACGCAAAATAAGAACTGAGAAACCCCCTAATGTTTATATGAGTTGTTTCCATAATATTCATGTATAGCAACTCAGATAGACTAAGCTGATGTTGAACTTCATCAGACTTCTGGTTAGTTTGGTATAAGATGTGTGTTAAAAAATCTGCCGTTATCCATATGCCTAATAGTAAAAATATTACTGTTAAACTGAACATAAAACACATATAAGAGGTTAAAATATTTCCAATTCAGAATATCTATCATGGTATGTATTTAAACACAAGTAAAACGGTGAATACCAATATCAACTCAGATGAAATGTTTATTTAGGATTAGGGAAGTGTTGAGTTGTTGTTTTACCTGGCTGTCAGACGGGACACTCACTAACAGGGGTGGAAATATTGTTGGATTTGTACAACGTTAAAGAAGGTGGCTTCACGTTATCACTAACTAAATATCCATCGTATATTGATTTCCCCGTTTTGAGCAGTAATTTTATAATTATTATTAAAAAATTAAAGATATTGTTATTGCTTTTCATTGTTTTAGTTCCCGCTGGCAAGTATTTCTTTACTTAGTGGAGGAGTCATACATTGCAATATTACCATAAGAATATTGTTTCAATGAATTTATTCAACATTTAGTTTAATTAATAGTCTCACTTCATTATAAAAATATTTAACAACTAAAATTCTAATCGTAAATGCCTGCAAAGCTATTTATAACTTATATTGTGCACACAAAACTAAGTAACAACTAAACATGTTCCTTTACATTTTGTCCGAGAAAATAAATATTTTGTATTTTAACATATACACCCTCACGTTTTGTATTTTCCTGAATAAACGTTTTTTGTGGTTGAAAAGGTATAGTTTTAATTTTCTTTTAACTTTCTTTGATTCCAGACAAATTTATAACATAATTCAAACAAGATCGCTATCGTTCGATGAAGGTGATATAGGAAACATTGGAACGTTATGGCCAAAATTATGACTATTATTTATATTTGGATAATAACTACAGATGTTAACTACCGTTAGATATTAAAAGGGGTGATAGTTAATGAAAAAGGGATGAACGTAAAAACTAAATGTACGTAGCTAAAATTATGCTGATCGTAGGCAGGTAGAATTATGGTGATCCTACTTTGGTCATGTGGAAGAAAATAATTGATAATGATGACAATCATACAATAGGGATGATGACAATAACAAAAAGGGAAAATTGTTTTAAAGAACAGTGAAAAGGATGATGATGATTTTGCCAGTTCAGGTAATACTATGACTATATTATTCCAGTGATAATAAACAACTACATTATATAAATGACAGCAATGATAATGAAACGTTAGAGAGAGTTAATCACAAAGGAAAATTAAAAAATCCTGATGGCTACTAAAAACTAAAAATATATGTTACTACTTTGTTGAAATAATTTATAATCAAGTTGATAATAATAATAATAACATGTATTGCATGAGATATGATAATAAGAATAAGAATTATAATAATAATTGTAATGAGTCCGAGACAAGAATGCATACAGTCTAGAGAATATATAAATCATAATGATAAAGAAAGAGCTAACATTTAAGTCAGAACAATAAAATTTGAACATAAATTACATATTTATTTCCACTGATCGTTTTGGTGGTTCTGACAGCCAGGTAAAACAATAGGCCGGTTGTGTTCATTCTCCCTAATCCTAAATCAACACCCGTTTGTGTCAATATTGGAGTTCACACTTTTACTTACACGCGTCAATACAGCTAAAGAAAAATGGAAATACTCCTCATCATTTAACTTCACTATATACGAGTATATTTTACACTGAAAGTAAATTAATATTATAAAAAACAGTAGATACGAATTTTTATAATATTAAATGTTTTCTCTTAACGGATATAATAGTTACTTTTCTTATACATAATTAAGTTTCTGATTTTGTTGTCATTTGTTTTGATTTGTTGGCTAAAATATTGTGATAAGCTTACAAATCTTTTGTATATACTGCACTAGTAGAGTAAGGCGTAGATTACTGTATAAAACTAACCAGAATATTTTCAACTTTAAAATTTATATTAATCTATGAAGAAAGATATAAAATATTTTCTTTTATTATTTTGTACGTGTTTATAGTTAATCTTGTTCAGCACAATTGTTAGTAAAAAAACTGTAGATATAATAATTATTTAAAACTTAATTTATTTGTCACATTATAATTCTAAAATTAGATTTTATTTTTTTAATATACTCGTATTATTTCTTTCAGAACATTGTGTTTTTAAAACAAGTGTAATTACTTTCTTTGATTTCAGGAATCATCAGTCGAAATATCTACGTACTACAATTTATAATTCATTAAATAATTTTGTAAAATTGAATATTTTGTTCCTAACACAAATATGGGAAAGAAAACGGTTAGGCATCTCATATTTAAACTTCGAATTAGTCATTTTTTAAATGGCCCCAAATGAACATGTTAAAATTTGTTTCATGGCTTTATTTTGTAAATAATACTTTATGGTCTTTGAAGAGTTTTTTTATAACTGGACCTTTTTGCACAAACATTAGTCGATTTAAGATACCTCTGAAACAAAATTATTACAGCCTTTGATGTCCTAATTGGTTATATCATTCTTTTATTGCTGTTATATATACCCGCATGTCATAGACCACACTTTATTGATAATATCTATGAACGCAATCGTGTGTCTTAATTTTTTAATATAAAATTACATTTAAAATGCAGTTTCTACTATGTAATAAGTGATATGTAGTAATATTGAACTGAATAATGTGATATGTGTGAGAATATTGTGTTTAAAACTTGCCACCATTCACATATAAAAATGACATCTCACGTTTTAACCCTACACCAGGCATACACTATACTGTAAATACAATAACTGACTGTCGATAGTGGGGTGGAATATATTACGATAACAGTTTCATGTCAATCCACCTTTTTTATTAATAACCAAACAGTAGTTTTTAATCTCAACATTTAATGCAATAATTACAGTTTATTTTGCTTAAATTAACACACGTTCTTTACAACAAAATTTACTTTTTTGTAAATATAAATTAAGTTACACTTTAGGTATCATTAATTATTTTTCAATACAAGTATATAGCATATTTTATTATGTTTATAAACTAAGAACTGTTGCTCTCCTTATTCAGCTATTCCAATACAAATTTAAGAAGATACAATCACTAGGTGTATTGCACTTTTCTATCTCAATATGTAGTCCATTTTTGGTGACTTATATTAAAGATCAGATTCTAGTAGAATATATACAGTAAATAGTTGTTTATTATATTTTAATAACTATCTAACTGACGATAAAAGGTTACTTCATTTTGTTGAAACATCCAAATTAAAAATTATATAATAGTTTTACACAATAATAATCCAAACACGAACTGTAAATATAAAATATATACTTATGATTAAAAAGTATAATTCAACAAACTATGTGACCTTTCTCCTTCTACCGTTTATTTTCTTTAACGAATTACAACGCCAATTTAAAAAAAAACAATACATGACATTTAGCCAAAATGCATGTTTAATAAACTAAATTAACGATATATCATTTAAATGAGGTAAAAATGATAACAGTTTAATGGACTCAGAATCTGTTCCATAAACGACAGAACTTGGAGAACAAAAACAAAGTATCATATACGTATATAAATGGTATATAAATACATTTGATATATACATACATGTGTATATAAATTCACATGATATATACATACATGTGTATATAAATACATTAACAATATGATAACAAACTACTCAACAACAACTTAACATAATCAATGACTCGTAACAAATGGATACATAAATTAGTTAAACAAAAAAGAGATGATTTGAAAAAATAACAAAATAATTTTTGCCGTAAAAGTTACAACAAGAAAAAACAGTAAAAAATATACATATTTTACAATATAATAAATAATTAATTTCAATTTATAACAGATATAATTATATACTTAAGATGAAAACAAATAATTAAAAAATTCAAAGTAGTGGTTTTATGTAGGTTCAAAAGTATTTTGTCGGTGGGCAAGCATTTGTCAAGACTATTGCAGCAACAGAGGTGTATAAGGGAGGGTGTGTAGCGCCACCACATTCTGGTCAGCTACATACATCACGGGGTGTAATATATGTGGCCTGCAGGGGACAGCTGGCGTCACCGCCATTTTGATTGCTAACACTATTCCATATCTATATGTATAGATCAAGGGAATAAACGAAAATAGTAACCCTTCTTTGGAATGATAGACATATTAGTTGTCCTCTCTTTTTTAATTTTTTTTAATCTCTGTATGTTTTTTTTTTTTTTTTTTTGTAATTTAACTAACAATCCAAGGCTACAGTTATATGTTACGTACACATGAGGTACTTTCATATATACCATGATCCAACGCTGTTTACCACTCGTATATTTTAACGTGAATAGGAAGTAATTTTTCATAAATATAGCAAGACCTTCCTATTACGTGATTTTATGTCAAAGGTCAAGTACTGTATGTTTGGATTGCAGTCCTTTGTTAAAATTCTAAGAAAATTGTTTGTTAAAATCGATTCAAATGTATCGACTGCTAAGTAGCTGAGTGGTATTTGAAATTAGACTCTTGGGGTGCAAGATGGTATTGGACCCCATATCGTCGATCGGAAAATATAAATTGATCAGCGACACCTGATAAGAAATGCTGGAACTAACAATGTCAGAATCTTATATACTAACCACATATCCCCTAGAAAAACATCGTCCAGCACACAATTTTTAGGTTCATTTGCCGACTTAATAATTAAATGTATTATAGTTTTAGATTAATTAGTATACAATGCACTTATCCCATTTGGTAGCACAATAATTAAGAAATATATTTGTATGACTTTAATGCATTTCATCATAACGTAAAAAAATCAGTTGTCCAAGCAGTCAATCTATATAGTAATTGTATCAGCTTCATAAGCAATTTTTGTATTTATATGTAATAATTACTACTTTCATATAAAAAATGTGATACTAAAAAAAATAGAAAGGCTTTATGTTTATATATTACAAAATGTATCAAAAATTAATAACACCAATATCAACTTCATATCAAAATATACATTTATATTTATTGCTTAACATAAGAAAAACTGCTAACCATGCAGCAAAATATTTCTAAAAGGTTTATGTACTGCTTTTGGGTACAAAATAAAATGATTTTAATTTATAAAAGAAATTTGAATCATTAAAAAGTACACTAAGTACGTCTCAATTACATTGATTGGTAATCCAATAAAAACCGGTTTGACCTAGTTAATTAGTGAATATTCTGCGCCATTTTCTCATCCCCTCTGCAGTGAGGGCCTGTGCTGTGCAACTACTTTAGTTTTCTTTTATTAATGGTACTAAAATTAAGATTCAACAACTCAAATACAATAGCATTAAAATAGTTGTCAACAACATATCTGATCCACTGTTGTGTAGCATTTTACAGCAACTTGTATCGTTATTTTCGAAATTGTACATTCAGTACAAACGATGATCGTAGATTTAAATTTCTATCAAATAATGTTTTTTAATTAATCGTAACTTCATAGGCTGAACCGAAAAAAATAATTACGTAGGTACGACTACTTATAGATAAATTTCAAATACTAGCTTCATTTAAATAATTAAAATGAAATAATTAGATTAAACTTCCAAAACAGATTTACAAAAATAGATTAACAGAATAGAGTTAAATTCGAAACTTCAAGTCAAATCATTAATGCACAACCCCTACCACTTCTCTAAGTTACTTTTGTTTCCATTCACTGCCCCACCAACTCGTGAACTGTTTTCAATATTTGTCACTCCACTTTTACGTTAAGAGCGTGTAAAAAAGTCTAAACAAATTGCTCAGTGGCTAATACCAGCCAGGCCCTTGTGAACTGATAAATTAAATGCTTTGTTTAAAAATTAATTTATTTACTTCTTTTTAATTGCAATAATTTACAAATTTAATTTTAATACCGACAACTAAATCAACCCCATAAAATTATTCATAATATAAATAAATAGTTTATAAACTATTACTTTATAACTTTAAAAAAAAACTTTAAATTATATGTGGTTGGAATCTCTCGTATGTTTATCTAATGACCAAAAAATAATAATAACAAAAAAAGAAATGAAATATATAATTAAGTCATGTTAAAGTGACTTTGACACCATCTATTTTATAATTTATTATCATTGAGTGGTATGTAACAATTTGTTTTCAAGCCTTACATATTATCAATTATTGTATACTTTCTATTATTAAAACTTAAATCAAAATTATAAAAGTAGAAAAAAGAAAATAATTATGTTTACAGAACATCTACTTACTTCAAGCATAACAATCAGAGTACTGGTGAGAACAACAATTTATATCATAAGAAATAAAATGTAACACCCCTTGTGGGTTTTATAGACTCTACATGCAATACTAGTGTGCACTCATGCTACACTAAAAGATAATGGTAGAGCTTAGCTGTGGATAATGGATATGAATGTTATTTTGTGGTCAACCCTTCCACTGGCAATAGTAGATATAGTATTTTAACCCATCCACTGGCAGCAATGATTGAACTGTCATATCAGTAGTGTGTTTGATAGTCCATTAATGTAACGAATATAAAAGGTAATATAAACGTGAAAGTATTTTGTTCATTGTAAATTGAAGCTGTTGTATATTTGAAGTAGAACGTATTTCACGTAATTGTATTGTAAATGTAACTAACTACAAAGTAAAATCTAAATCATATATATTTTTATACATATCTAACATGTTCGTGTAGAGCAATAGTGATGGATTGGATTTAGTTTGTGAAAGGAGATCATTTGAATTTTTATCACTTTAAAAATAACATGACTTTTTGGATACTGATCCAAATATGTATATATATATATATATATATATATATATATATATTACTGTTTTTTTCTTTTTTTAATTAATAAATGGTAATTGACAACAAAGCATACTGTATTATTATTGAAATATTGAAATATATTCACAATACTACTAACTTCTTTGAATTCTTTTACACGTAAACAAATAAAACTCCTCAAAGTGCTAATTTATAAATTATACAAACAATCCATCTCCATGTTATCAGCGGCCAAACAGTTATCACTAATGCAGCAGCCATTGAGGTGTGTCGGCAAGTGATGGTCATCCATATATATGATGCGACATTATTTTATGTGATCTGCTGAGAACAGCTGCATCAGCAATCTGCTGATCTCTCACTCACTTTAATTTCATATTAATTTTAGTTTTCATTTACATTAAATAAGCATTATTGCTTTTCTACAACATAAGAAAACACGCTAAGGTTATATCACCTTGTGTTTGTTTACAGTACAACATATAATTCACCCACTGCCGATCCAAGTGTTGTTGTGGGAATAAGGCATAGAGTAGAGAACAGGAATGTTTTGGCAAACAGGATAAAATTATCTACAAACTTTCACCAGGCATATCTGGCGTAGCCACATTCTGCAGTTATTGTATTCATGCCTTCTATTGTAATGCATAGTTTTGTAATATTATAAGCTGCATTTTCTATTTTGTAAAATAGGTGCCTGCCCTAAACCGCCAATAATTACTAATAAATAACACTATAAAATATATATAAGCATATATGAATGTATTTTTTGTACTGCGTTTTTTATTTCTTTTCTTATTTACTATAGGACCTCACCGACAAGTTTTGCGTAACTTGGTGAGGCCTTGATTTTGTATTCACTTTAAATAAATAAATAAATAAATAAATAAATTAACTGTGAGTCAGGTTTAGACTGCTTTAAATGCACACGGGACGACACCAGCGCTCCACTACTAGATCTTTATGAAATTTGATTTCAATTTCAGACTTTAATCCGTGCAAGCTTCTCCATCATTATAATTAATTATTTTAACCATGTTTGAAATCGTTATGAACTCTTCATATAGGACAAAACGTGTTCGATCATTCAATTCTCTCATCAAAAAATTGGTAAATGTTATGCTAATTGTTGTTTTGGTTAGCCTAGCATAATACGTATTGGTACAGTTACAGTACAAACAAACTTCATACAACACAAAGGTATTACAGTATATACTACAAAACAAGTACACAACGCACAAATATTACAATATAAGCACAAAATGCACAAATACACCATAATATAAGTTCAACATTCTCAAATGCCACGGTGATTGATTTCGGCCAACCACTTTTACCCTCCTCAGACCAGAGGAACTCACAAAGGAATGTCACCACTTTATTTTTGGACCCCTCTAATCTGAAGCAGGTAAACGTTGTTTAACAAAATCAATTTCCATGGAATTTGTGCAATTTGTACTTTTATATTGAAGCATGATATGTGTTTGGTCCTTACATAATTATATATTAGTGCATTTCGTACTTATATTGTAATGTATTTTTACTCAGTGTCGTTCTCTTATACACAATTGTAGGCTATAAAATGTGATATATCAAAGGATGGGACTTTTTGACGGATTGTTCACTCTTCTGAAATAAACAAATAAGATTACAAGGTCACAAAGGTTATGTTAAATCAGACATATTTTTAAATCAAATAAAACAATGACAAAACACTAACAACAAGAATTATGATAGTTTAGCTATATTTAATTGTACCTTTTCGTATCCAAATATATTTTACTAAGACTTTTAAACACTGTAATGCAGTGTTTATGTTCGAGGAGAAGGTTTGTACATATGTTGTAGAAGCTGGGCTGTTCACATCCTGTTTTTATAGTAAGCGCATCAGAGCAGTAACAATTATTAAGATTTCCTCCTTAAATTACTTACGTATCGAAGTAACTTGAAAGTATATCTAACATTCCTGAGAACCTACTCAAACAAGTAACAATATGCAAAGTCAACAGCTAATAGTGTTAACTCTACTACTTGTGCAGAAATTACGTGCACCCGAGTTTTAGGGTTGCTTCCTAAGGAACTAAAAGGCTTATGAAAACTCGAATAATACCACTGTTTTCCTTGTTTCATTGGGCGTTATGGCATATGAATTTTAATATTTTACTATAAGTTCCAATAAATGTTATCTTGTAAAAAATGTTATCTAATAAAAAGTACAGTAATTTTAAATCGTTTTCACAGTACATCAAATCTACAACATTATTACTAAAAAAAACCGTCCGTATATCGATTTTATATTTTAATACATGTTTGATAGTAATGTTTCTATAAGTTCTATACATTTTTGAATTTTAACTTTCCGAGAAAAAAAGTTCTTATCAATTACCTAAAACATTGTTTTCTTGGCTGTTAGTGGTCGTAAAATTTATTATTTGGTCTTGTTGTAATTCTTATTACATGTATATTAACGAAATGTTATTTTTATATGCAAAAGTAAATGCAGTTATTTTATATCGATTTAAATAAATTTGAATTTATCAATTTAAAGTTTTATAAATTTATTTAAATCACTGCATTTACTTCAAAAGATAAAATTCCAAAATAAAAAAAAAATAGATAAGAAACATTTCTATCAACCAGGTACAAATATGCGCTATATGAACGGGCTTTTTAGTAATAACTGTATAGATTCCACGTGCAGTGAAAACTAGTCAAAATGCCATTACTCTTTTTGTTCAAACTAAGATTAAAATTACTAGAACTTATAATAAAATGTTTAAATTCATATGTCATAACGCTCAATAAAACAATGGTATCATTGGAGTTTTCATAGGCCTCTTAGTTCCTTAGAAAACAACCTTAAAACTCGGGTGCACATAATTTCTGCACGGACAGTGACGTGTCAAGGCTGACGACCTCCTGGTCCACGATCCCTTAATCCTAAATCAACACTTCCTTTGAGTTAATATTGCCATTCACCGTTATACATAAAAGTGTTTCACTACGTGAAATAAACATTCATTAATTTTATGTTTGATATCTCACTATTAAATTTTAATTTAAATTAACATGATAATTACTTTTTGCAAATAACGTTCTATTGCTTAACACTACAAATTTACATAGTTTTGTGATTTATTTGTAAAGCAGAAAATAAATAAAGGTATCTTGATTTTTATTGTAGCCTATATTAGTTGTATTTTTGATTAGTTGTTTAATGTACGGTGTAACATCACTATTATACATTCCTTTAAATTATTATAGGATTGTTTTATTTATTTTTTACAGTTCAAAATAGTATATGGGTGAGTAGGTGGACCAATCACCGTACATTAATGGGTGGGTGGGTGAATACCACCGAATTTGTATGGGTGGGTGGGACTATTAGATTTTTAATATTCCCCTTAATATTAAATTCATAATTTATCTGTGATGATTTATTTTTATACTACTTTATTTTAGACCTGAAAGTAATCATTTAATTGCTCAATCATTTCTTTAAACTCATTTCATCGCCCTACAACATGTAATATGATAAAATAATACAAGCGTCAAATTAATATGGTCTTGATAAAGTGAGAAAAGGTTTATAAATGATGTATGGTTCGAAGTATGGTTCATGAGATTTTATTTTTATGGAGAATATGTTTTTAGAGAAATTGTTTTACGTGACATTTGTTTGACACGTACAAATCAAAAATTAATCAAAATGTATAATTATAGAAATATAAAAGTTAATAATATCTAAGAAGTTAATATATACAAAAAAATTACCTGTAAAGAACAATTTCTTAATGTGAAACAAATATTTCCGTGCTCCCTTCACTAGCACAGTGCACACCTGTATCCCCTCAAGCCACCCCCTTACACGCAACCAATCCGGTAACTAATGCTGGTCTTTTGTTTGTGTTTCTCCACTCCGCCACTCTGCTGTTTTCAATATCTGTCAGATGACTTTCCCGTAAATTGCCTCAATACTTCTTCTTGAGGGTTTTGTTTTAGTTTCAAGACAAATGAAAACACATTTGTCAAAAAAGAATGTTTCACTCGAAGAAGTACAAATGAAAAATATTTGTTTCTAGACCTGTCCGTGGTTACGTTTTTCAGTTACAATAGCATCACACTAAATGTGTGTGAATATGTGGGTACAAAAAATAAAACGTAGGATGTAATCGATATAAGATTATATAGACCTAACCAATAAAAATTATATATATAATTGTATTGACCAATTGGTGGCAAGAATATAAAATATTTTACACCTACTAAATTATAATCTGCTACTACGTTCTAAATTATTCAATTTGTCAAAGATGGCTTTGTTGCCATATTTCATTTTCCATCTTAACAGATTACGAGGTCATATTTGTGCTTTTTGAGGCATGATTAAAAACAATTGTATACTTGTTGTTCGATGCTACCTGGAATTCCTAACTGTGTCAGGGATAGAAACGAACTGGAACGAAGATTTGTATTGGAGATAGCAAAGCACTCAACAACGGTCGGTAGCTTGTTTCCAGTCGATAAACTGTTGCAAGTTCATAGTCTATCAAACTTTTGTTGAGTTTCGCCATCCTTCATAGATTCGCCGGCTTACTAATACTTGCTTCCGAGAACTTAAAATTAACTGTGCTCATAATTTTTTTCAAAGGACACGTACAGACAAAATTGCATTACTATATTAATTTATATTTATAAACTTTGAAACCAATATTTAATTTTATAATGAATAAGCAATGTTATAATAATTATGTTTATACTTATATTCTTCAAACCTTGCCAAAACTGAATTGTTTCAACACTTTTTATAAAACTTCTATAATAACGATTAAGTAATTCGTGATAAAAAGATAAGTTAGTATAAATCTACTAATAATTAAATAGTTAGTGAAAACTCGTTACATATCTGATGTAAGTACATAAATGGGTATATTGATTGTATGAAACACGTTTTTTAATAAATCAAAGTAAATGTATATATGTGACTTGATATCAAAATGAATGTAAGTAATGGCTCATATTGATGGTATATTTTAGAGAAGACATCTCAGCCTAACTTCACTTGGACCTCCTTTACGTAATAGTTACACAATTTAAGCAGGGTTTAAAATCCATATTTTTATGGCTTTTCCAGTAAAATATATTTTATTTAAAAGTATACATCAGTTATATTAGGTGTTTACTACATTGATGGTGTTTAGAAGTAAATTATCAGTTTATAGCATACTTCCGTATTTCAAATAACTTACATAATAAAATAATAATAATAAACAGCTTTATTTTTCTCAAAAAGGATACGTACAGACATACACATTAGATTCTCATATAAATATAAAATACAAAAGTAGAAAGACCCTGATAAAACAGTCCAAAAACAGTTAAACTTATACACCTACCAGGTCTGACCTTCACAAATAATACAAAAAACAAATATAAGAACAAATAGAGAAAAATAAAGCAGAAATCTCTATGACAAAGCCTGTTTGGAGTTTTTTTTTCCGTAACTCTTCTATAAGCGCATTACGATACAATACAACGTAAAAATAACAGTGACACTCCCTAATTTTATTTTAAAATTAAACTCTACAACACATAAAAATAAACTATTTATTTCTTGTAAAACAAATATGTGTATAGTGAGCGTAACCACAGAACACTGCCTAAAAATAGCATTGTCATACATACACTTTTCAAAGTAGTTATAATTGCATACATTGCCTATGCTCATATCCTTGCTATCCATGTATGGATGTATCAGTATACATTACTAAACAGGACCTTTACACACTCGTACATACAAATATTTGTCATCTCATTGCATAAGTGTTGGCATTTGTTCCCACTTATTATCTCATTATACTAAAAAACCTACATAAATTATATTTTTATAAAAGACTTATATTTCATGTGCATCCATCATTTGAGACTCCTCAGTAAAGTATAGTGTTAATAAGCATTCGTCAATCACAGTGATTGGCAATCCAGTTAAAACCGGAACGACGTCGTTGAATATTCAGCACCAGTTTCGGTCCCATCAGCAGTTGAGAGCAAGGGGCTTTGCTGAGGAAATAGTTCAATCGTTGTTTAACATGACCACATCAGCACGTAGAGGGTAATATGATATCATGGACTGATGGCCTAGTTTAAGATGACTATATATGTTGATATATATTGTGAACTAATATTTTGGGAGCAGGTAGTTCTAACTTAGAAGGGACTTCTTTGTGTGCAAATATTCTATTTAGATTTAATTTATTCTTGAACTTTTTTAGCAAGTGGCAAGTCGTTTTCGGCTCTTAACAGCTAGAATTTTGCTTAGTGCTACAGTTTCTCTTGTACTTTCACTATGCCTCACCTATTTTTTTTTTTTATTTTTAACAGTTCTAGGAATTGGTAGTTGACGTCTATACATATATTACATCCATAAGCGAATCGGTCACCAAAGCATATTTTAATTACATAGAAGACGATAAGATAGGTTGATTATATTCATTTTAAAGCTGAAGCACCAAGAAAAGTGGTAAAATATCGGGAAAATAAAAAATAACCTAGATTCTACTGGTCTAACGCCAAAAGATCAAACGGTTTTTGATCAAAAAAGTGATTTTATTCATATATACAATAGCTGTCTGGCTTAATACTATTAATGCTGGTGTAAACTTTGCGTATTTTTTAGAGTGGAGTTAAAACTGTCTTGGTTGTTTTTTTTCTTTACTAAAAAACACAATACCAAATACATGCCCTAATGTTTTTAAGTCCTCCTCCCGTTCATGTAGTCACCGTCATAGAATCAGGCTGAAGGCCGAGGTGGCAGGATCGCAGTGAGTGTTGGCACGCAAAGCGTGCTGTAGTATCCCCTAGTAGTGTTGTTATGTCACTGGAAGTACTATTTAGTTTATTATTTTATTTATTTTTATTTATTCCTAAGACGCTGATCATCAAGATATGGGTAAATATAGATTTCGAGTGGTTGGGATGAGTGTATATGAATGAGTGTAGTTATTGTTACTGAGTTCGACTTAGTTCAGAAAGGACCATTTATTAATAGCCTAACAGCCAACGAAATTTATATTTATGTTATACAAGTGTGTACTGAGAGTAAAGTTAATTGTAATATTTTAGATGGAGGTCAGCTGATTGCCATACTTTGTGTATGTGAGTTTAAGAAATTTATTTTTATTATGTGTTTATTTATTCTTATTACGGTTAACACCATACATTAAATTATACAAGATATAAACAAAATTAAGATGGACTAAATAATCAGAAAATCATCTTTCCTAGTAACTAAAAGTATTAAGGTCTTCACAAAGCTATAACTATATTAGGCTTTGACAAAACAAAATTGTACTAAGAATTGAATACTGATGTGAAACGTATTATAAAGGAAAAAAGTGAATTTGAGACACAACTAACCCAATCAAGCAACATTAATTTATAACTATAACACAAACATAACAAAATACTAATAACCATAATTTAATAAGAGTAGAAATAATAAAAAAGAACTAATTAGTATTTATATTCTTAAAAAATTTAGGCAAGAACAAATATAAAAAACTCAATTCCACTATCAACAATATTCATTTAAATACTAATTGTAATACTCCAGGTTAAGTGTTAGAGAGGGCTTCTTAGCCCTCTCTAGAATTCTCTTCTTAGCCCTGGTAGAACAAGACGACCTTTTTAACTGTTTATATCATAAGGATTACTAGAACAACAACTATATAATTTGTTATTGATTAAAGACCTTAATGGTGTTTTCAATTTTCCACTAACTTATAGAATAAACCTAATTTTGCGATACTTCCTGGTTAGACAAGGAGTTTGAGTGCTTACAAATAAATACTATTACTCATAAATAAAGTTTTTAATTTGTCAACTTGTTTTCTTTAAATAGATAAATATGGGAGTAAATGCATTGTATAGTAAAGATTGCAACAGTCTCTAGCAATAAAATCTAATCACTATGGTTTAACAGAAATATACTACGAAAATAAGGTAAAATTCTATTGCCATTATTTTATAATATCATCTTATAGTGATTGCAAAGTTTTACGGTTTGCTATCCATATTAAATATTAAAACTTAATGTCGTGTCCTCAAAAACTATTTTTGTACATATATATTATCTTAAATACATGTTATATAAGTTAGTTGAATCTTTTTATGATTAGAGACATTTGCATGAAATTTATGATAACCAGTTTTGCATTTACGTTGTTGACAGTTAAATAATTATTATATATTTCACTTCTCCCGTATGCAAGAAGTTGGACCGGCGTAAAGATATATAATGTAACACTGTAACCCCCCTCCCCTCCTTTGAGGGGTGTCTGGGCCAGCAATGGGCCACAAGAAGGGTAAATTGATGCCCCCATGTATTACCCCTGCCTGGCCGGGACATTCCTACCCTGAGCAATTACCCTTATGGCCACCATAATTAATCACTCTTGGCCATTCATGAATCTGCGAATTTAAAAGAGGGTTTATCAAAAGGACAAAATTAATATGTTAAAAACGTTCCTCGCAGTAAAGTTTTGAAAATAGCTGGTGACATGATATTATTGCTAAAATTTAGTTATATTCAATATTCTTCATAGAATTACCATTTGTACTTTACAAATATATGTTTGACCCACTAATGTCAAGCAATGTCGACATTTTAGCTCTAATATCTTTTTATGTTTCAGGAAAATCAGACAAATCGGAGGTATTTATAATTACAACTCGTTAATTACATTGCGTTAATTTTCTATTTTTAATTTATTTACCAAAGTAATCTTATACACTAACATTCGTGATTAGGAATGTATCTAAATAAGTTTATACTTTATTGCCTATTCGTATTAATACTAAAATCACACGTTCATAACAAAATGAGAATTGGAAACATTGACTAGAATTTGGTTTTATCAATTTCTAGTTTTCAATAGTCGTCGTGGGAAAATATTTATTTTTTATGAGTTTTAGGAAAGAAAATAAATCGGGATGTAAACATCAAGTGACCTTTATTTGTCCTCTGATTTTCTTTTGTAGTTGCAATTTAAGTTAGTTCCAAACAATGATGTTACTTGTAATTAATATTATTTTATATAAAATTCAATTTAAATACATCATTCCAATTCAATTAATTATTGATCAACGGAAATAAATAATAGTTTTGAAAATGTAATACTTGTTTTCAGGGAGTTTGATCAAATATTACTTTTGAAATCTTTTAAATTAATATTAGTACTAGTATTCTCGAAATTAATGAATATGCTGAGGAACGATTTTAAAATAACATCTTTATGGATATATATAATAATAATAATAATAATAATAATAATCTTTATTGATCTCAGAACATAATACACATAACATTTACAAACAATATGAGAAAAGCCACCACATGGGCTACTGCCTGTGGGTGATGGCTGAGTTCAATCAGTTTATGAATTGTTGATAAATACTAAATACTTAATTCTAAAACAAATTATAATGTGAACTAAAAACATTATGAAACTAACATACATTGTGAAAATATGTAAAATTACGTATAATAATGGAAACTAACATAAACTAATAGTAAAATAGAGTTAAGGAGTTGAAGAAATGTCACTATCACTGCATACTACACTCATGTTCAACACTCGAAAGATAACACTTATTGCCATTCACACTCACGTTCAAACCACTCAGACCCTCAAAACAATGCACGCTCACATTCAATCACATCAGAAGAAAACACTAACATTACACACTCACGTTCAAACACTAAAGATGAACTTACATTGCACACTCACGTTCAAACCACTCAAACGAATGACACTTACATTGCAACATTCACACTCACATTCAAACCACTCAAAAGATGACACTACATTGCACCCTCATACTCACGTTCAAACTCACCAAATACTTACTCACTCACACTCACGCTTATTCACCAATAAACATTCTACACATATCCTACACACTTGCTTACCTTACTTACTCAATCAATGTCTCTCCCAATCATTTCGATTGCTCCTAACATCACCAAACCCAGTTACGCTCACCGGCCGACCGTCATGTGAGGTACCCTGACCGTAGCAAGTCATTGGAAGTATCCCTGCCCAGCCCCAGTAACCATACTGTAATTTTGTTCTTAAAATATGTTTTACGATCAAAATCTATGGCTTTCATCTCCTGTGGAAGATTATAAAACAGAATATGAGCCAAGTACATTCCATTTGTCCTATTGATTGATTTCGTTACACGAGGTGTATTTATACCTATATTTACATGGTGCCTGGTGGCGTAGGGGTGATGAACGGTTTCATAAAAACTGTGGCCATGTTTAAAACTATACAAAAGCAAAACTTTAATGAACAATTGTTTAACATCTAAAACATTAAATGTTTCAAAGATTTCATCTGACGGAAATGTATTTGGTTTTTTCAAAGCTGCTTTTAAAATTGCCTTCTGTGTTATAACTAAAGGTTGAACATAAGAAGAATATGCTCCTCCCCACGCAATTATTCCATATTGTAACACTGACTGTATATAAGCAAAGTAGACTGTTCTTAATAACTTCAAATTTAGTATTCTAGACAAAACTTTAAACATATACACACACCGACGTAGTTTAGAATTCAAAAACTGTATATGCGCTGACCAACTGAGTCTATTATCAAATATTACACCTAAGTACTTATAGCACTCCACCCTCTCAAGAGCCCCACAAGCACATGCCACAAGACGTCCGGCTCCACATGTGTGAAGACGAAGCTCGAAATCCCTAGGATCACCAGCAGCTCGCAGGGACACTGCCATGTACTTAGTCTTACCCACATTCACGGTCAGCCGGTTCTGGTCAAACCACCGCTTGACAGTGAGCAACCCACATGCAGCATGCTGGAAGGCCTCATCCCAGCTGTTACCCTCAAAAAACAGTGCCGTATCGTCTGCATATAAATACATTTTACCTTTGTTTAAGTTTATTTTACATATATTATTTATATATATCGAGAATAATAGAGGCCCAAGAGTACTACCCTGTATAACCCCATATCGCAAGGATTTAGTCTCACTCCTGGAACTATTTACATATACTAACTGTTCCCTATCTTTCAAATAGCTTTTGAACCAATTTATTGCATTCCCTCTGAATCCAAGATAATGTAATTTACCAATCAATATATCTCTATCTAAGGAATCAAAGGCCTTTGCCAAGTCAATAAAGACTAATAAACTTCTTGAATTGTTTGCTAAATTGGTGTGCATTTGATTTACTAAATTAAAAATTGCGTCATCATAATTTAAGTCACTTCTAAACCCGAATTGATTGTTACTGATAATTTTATTGTCAAATAAATATTTAACTAATTGTTTTTTTACACATTTTTCTAGTACCTTGCCCACGACGCTCAACAATGATATAGGTCGATAATTGGAACATTGTCCTTTATCCCCCCCTTTATATAATGGAATGACTCTTGCTACTTTAAAAGAATCCGGAAACACGCCATTTTCAATACTGTTATTCACCACTTTTAAAAGAGCCACTTTTAATTGGTTAAAATTTAATTTTAAAACATTAGCGTGTATATTATCGACCCCCGGTGCTGAACCACCACGCAACTCATTGACACAAGCCTTCAGCTCACACTCCGTCACTGGGACCAATCTAAACTCACAGGATACAGCATGAGCAGCATCATCAACCACACAAGGCCCTACCTAAGGTGTCTAATTTGGGCCTTCCACGTACATAACTCACTAAGAAACCACGCGATATATTTTATTAAATTTTAAGAATTCAGTGGACAAAAGGCACAAACGAACATGTACTGAAATTTACTAAAAATTAAAATAAAATTTCAAAAAATAACTTTTAAAAGTGCGACCAGTTATTTTTTTATAATCACATCTATACAAGTTTTAATTTCAAATTTGCACAAATTTATCTTTTTCCTGAAAAAGTAGATTAGTTATATTTAAAAACTTTATTCAGATTTTACTTTACCAGAGGGGGTGAGAGTGGAGGAAAGTACGTTATGTGTGTTAGTGAAGCAGGCTCTGCTACTCTTAGCGACAGAAGCATAAAATCTATAACTAATATCCTTGGTACTAAACTGGGCGCCTGGATAAATACCCTTAATATTTAACGATCCAAAAACAACGTGAGAATTGTTTCCAGTGTACAAACAACAGTAGGGATGATAGCCTATAAACTGATTCACTGATTCCAGTTGAGAGCCAATAAACCTCCCCAGGAGGGAGTTGTGCCACAGATACTGTTGTGGTCTTTGGCTCTAAGTGTGTCACAACTTTAGGGTTGTCACGTTGCTACTGTTGACGAAATGAATGTTTGTAGTGGATTATTAAAACTTCGTTGATTAATAAACTAAATACTAAGAATCTACTTAACCTATGGTTGCAACTAATATTAAATACCATATAAATAGTTTTGCAAGCATATTTTAAAGTTTAAGAACCATTTTCCATGTTGATGGTTTTCTTTTTTGGAGAATTATTCAAATTAAACACTTCTTCGTAAATTTTTGTTTTTTACCAAACACAGTATGGTCCAGCCAAGCTTTCTTTTCTCGTATTTACACCAAGTAATAGAACATGCAATTTTAATTAATTTCCAACGGCATAACCATTACATTTGTGGTTATATTACATAGAAATACAACATTAATGTTAACAATGATGAAAAACTGTCATGAAACGACAAAGTGACAAAGACAGTAATGATAAGTCATAACAAAATTAAGAGCCGCACCTAAATTACATACAAATAACAAGAATAATGAACTTAACAACAATAACCAATCTTAGAACTTAGGCTTAAGCAATCTTAGAACAATAACCAATCTTAATCACAAAAAAATAGAATAAATATTTAGTATCAGTATGAATAATTTCATCATCAGGCCGGAAAAAATTTGACAGTAATTATTACTAATACCAAGCAATATTAATGGAAATTGAATTTACACATAAATAACACAAAGGCGATATAGGCAAATATGTATTTCTAAGAGTGTGATGAGTGTTGCTGAGCCAATGTAGTCATTGTTACAAACTAAGGCCGACTATTCCTTAGAGTGTCATTAATTAATATCCCAATGACAAATGAACAGCCGGTGGATATCCCTAATCTATCCCTTGCAACGGTGTTATGACTCTGCTTGAGATTGAACTAAGAACATTTAGCTTATGAAGCTGGACTTAAACCAACTACGCTACCTCCTAATATAAATAATAATATAACATAATATTAATTTTTAATATTGTATGGTCTTAAACTACACTTATCATTAAAATACATTTAATACAAGACAATTGAGTGTACAGTGGACTGTACCTTTCTTTATATGAAATTACTTTTTAAATTTTTACTAAACTTTATCAAAGCACAAAAAGGAATTAAAACAATCACAAAGCACAACCACATACGCAGAAAATTCAAAAAGTTAATAATCGAAAAATAAAAAAAAAATACTTAAATTCCTGACGGGAAAAATACGAGACCCAAATATTGTGGAGTCGAACTGGTCAACTGATTTGATCTTATGTCCAAGACAATTTCTCCATTTTCCAGACTTTGTGTGACGTTTCCAGCCCTCCCTGGAGATCAAGCCTTCACACTCCAGTGACCTTGTCATTTACCACAAGCTGGAGAAACTTTCCTCTTGAAATGTCTATAAGTGACTTTTTTTACTTTAATGCTTTATTTTACTATGTCTACACATAATATACACCTACTAAATTACTATATCCGTTACCTTTGAAATTTCACTGAATAATGTGTTTATTTTATTAATAAAAAATCCTATTTTCGTTGCATAAATGAAACTAACATTTTAAAAATCTATTGAATAAAATATTTTTGTTCTTACAGACATATGGAGGTTTACGACTGTGACTTTTAAAACTATAAAGAATTTAAGTGGCTAATCAAATTTCATTTATTTTAGAATCTGTTTTTTAGAACAGGCACGATGCGACACGCCAATAGGTTACATAACATAAACCGATTGTCACATACGCAGCCAAATCGTTAAAATTATCGGTTTGGGTACAATTTGGAGAAATGAGATCTCTAAGAGCCGTTAGGGGAAAATCTATAAGAGATAGAGCTAGTAGTAATAAAACAAGGAGGTAATTTTAAGGATAAGTGTGAAAAACCAAGAATTGTATGGTGTGGACATGTGAAGATGATGGGTGTAGAAGTGGAACCTAGTAAAATGGAGGAATTTGAGGTGACGATGGATGTAGCGAAGATGTATACGTAATGGGAGATGAAAGACGGGATTTATGGATATAAAGACAAGGTTGGATTGGGGTAGTGGAGACCCTGACCCAGGAGTCCATAAAACTGGGCTGGGAAAGGATATCAATTTTTTATATTTATATTTTGAATAGAGATAAAATCGTCATGCCCTTTGAAACCATACCTAAACTCCCAAGCAGTTTGAACAGCAGCGTTACAAGTGCCTTTAAAACCGTATGAAGATTTAAAATATATTTAAAGACTTTAATTAGATGTCTTCCACTGCGACGATTGGACGCAGTTCTACAGTCGTTATAATATCTAGTGAACGTTGAATTTATTTCATTTCTATCCCTTATAATTTAGTTTTATCCCTCGACTGGATAGTCTGACCGTGTCACCTGTGTGAGTGAGCTATCTCGTATAACGTGCTCTCGTATGGGTGGGAGTGGTATTGACCAACCTGCCCACTCATACACGTACAGATTCTCACGTACAGATTCCTGCCCATACAAAAGTACATTGGTACAGACCCACCCGACCGCCCCTAAACGTACAGTGGTACTGACCCACCCGCCCACCCCTACACGTATAGTGAGACAGTTTACTATCGATGGTAAACAGGTCTCATTGGATCGTCAGCTGTTAGAGTCCAAAGTTTGTATGTTAGAGGAACCTGGAAAAGCGAAACACTCTCTACTTCCAAATTCGTAACAGTTTCGGTTCGTCTGTGGCTGGCTGCTCCTCGATGATTTTGGGATCGTGATGCTGCCCAAACAACCCAATATAACTAAACACAAAAAATATTGTTTGTCTACTAACAGTAAAAAATTAAACATTTTTCTCAATTCAAAGTCAACAATGTGCACTTAAACGGATGTTTTATTGTTTACCATATTTGCGTATCTTCAGGAAGCCGATAAAATGTTTACTTTCTTACATAATCGAATTTTAAAAATGTTTTTGGATCAGTTATATTTTACGTTTACGAAATAAAATGTAAGGTAACCATAATTTATATCCGTTGGTCCGGTGGATGAATGGCTAAGGCAGCGAACTACGGAGGGCAAGGCCCAAGAATGCATCCCCAAAATAAGCTAACGTTTGATAAGTCAATAAGTGATTTATTTAGTTAAAGTGTCAATACAACATTGCATTAACTAAGTCAATATATATATATAGTTCTTAGTAGTTATAAGTCTTAGAAGCCATAAATAAAATATATTAGTAGTATAAATGAAATATACACTATATCATACTATTTACAACTTAAAACTAAAAATATAAATCTAACGTGCACAACATGTGCTGAGTTGTTTACATTGAACCACCAGCAAGAAATTCATGAACGCTGTAGTAAGATCTATCTACGAGTATGGCTCTGAACTTATTTTTGAATTTTGAAAGGTTTGACTCCAACTTGAGTTTAAAGGTAACTAACTTATTGAAAAATCTAATGACATTATAAAAAAAGGTACTTTACTCGTTGAATAAAGTTCTCTCACGTGCCTGTAGGCCCATATAAACTGGCAAGAGAAGTTTGTTTCAAAAAATATAAGTTTATAACTATCATAATTTTAATAATATGTTTGAACAAAATATAGGGTGATTATAAATTATTGGACACATTTTAGAATTTAATAAATAAATAACCAAGCAGCTTGTAAACATGGAAATTGATATATTAAATAGCAAATTTAAAACAGTTTTTTTTATATATAAAAATTTACAAAAATATAACTCTTCTTTATTCTTTTGACAAGTAAACTAAACCATTTCCCTGTAGTCTCCGTGGTTTGCACACACAAAGTTTGCTGTCATAGTTCAACCTAAAGCCATGTTTTTCTAAGCATTGCTGGTATTATGCTTCCAATAACCTCTCTAACTCTTCTCTTAGATTCCTCAATGTCTTGAACCATCCATGAATACACTCTATCGACATACCCCCCAAAAAAGAAGGCTAAGGGTGTGATATCTGGAGGACTTGGATGCCATGGAATTGGACCATATCGTCCAATCCAACGACGAGGAAACACGCAATTTAGGTAATCTCGTACTATCTTACCCTTGTGTGGAGGGGCATCATCTTGTTGCCAGTAAACATTTGGTTGTCTATGTTTAATTTGTAGTATTGCAAAAAGTTGGAGCATGTCCAGGTATACCTTCTTAGTGATTGTTGATTCTGTGAGAAAAGGGTCCTAACACTTCATCTAAAGCCAATGCTCACCAAACGTTTATTTTAGGACTATCTCTTAAGAAAGTGACAGTCCTAAAATAAACGACCTAAAAAATAAAAAGACAGTCCTAAAAAAACAAGAGTTCTCGAACATTGTGAGGATTTTCTGTACCCAAAATCCTAAAATTGTGTCAATTAACCTTACCAGAAACATGGTAGGTTGCTTCATTAGAAAAATATTATTTTTTTTTTTAAATTGCCTTCTTCATTGTTTACTTTTTTATGATTAATGTAATTTTGTATAATTATTATTATTTTTCAGTTAATACATACAACTATTTATAATTTGCTATTTAATAAAACAATTCCCATATTTTTAAGGTGATTGGTTATTTATTTTATTCGAACTTAAAATGTGTCCAATAGTAATTTATAATCACCCTGAATAGTTATTTATTTTTGGAACATATTATCTTATAAATTAAACTTGGATTTAAATAGTGTTTTTAGTTTTAAGTTAAAACAAGTGTCGAGTTAAACTGAGCATTTTCAGGATCACAAATCTTCAATTACCATTAGCTAGATCATATATTCTCTCACTCTGCTGGCTCCACGAAGTGTTTTCTACTTACTTTAACTTTATATTGCTTAATGTTAACTTATAGTTTTGCAAGTATTTATGTCTTATATTTATCTGCAAGTAAATACCAAAAGGTTTTGATATGAAAGGGGTCTCTGGGTTGTTAATATTAATAACCATAGAAACTACTTCAGTCACTTAAACCCAAATATATAATATAGATTTTAAATAGATCTATATTCCAAGTGTTATTTAAAAGGAAGATGTCATCTGTGGAATCTATCTTGCATAACCAAAAGATTATAAGAGGATCTTATCTTTGGCTCAAAGAGTTTTCTGATAGACAAAAAATGTCGCCTTTGTCATATAACTCAGTAGGAACACAATAATCTATTGTGTTGCCGTAAGCATTTCTGATTCCATAAACTATTAACAATAAACTAAATGTATGCGAACGTATGAAGTGTTCATTTGTACGTTGTCTTGGTGGGGAGGCTCACTCATTACTGTGTTGTCATCATCCCCCAAAAACGCTCCATCAATATTAAATAATTACGAAACAAAGTTAAACGTAATTTTTTCGTAGTGGAAAAGTTATAACCGTAAAGTACTCTAGTAAGAACTTGCATTAAGATAGTAGTTAATTATATTATCTTTGTAACGTAATTATCTTTACATCTTTAAATAGTACTATTTTACTACCAAATCTATTAGGTAAATATTAAGTGGTTCAACTAAAGAGAAAAAAAAAAAACAAAATGTACTTCTAGAAATGTATTTTGAGAATATTAGCTTTAAGTTAAAAAAACACGCTATTATAACCAACCTTAACAATTTTTTTATGGAAGCTCAATAACAATTGTAAGGCGATTATCATTACCATGCATAATAAGTAGGTAAAAATATTGTCATAGTTAAAATCAAAAAGGTATTTTCTATTTTTTCTGTTGTACAATTAATTTTTTTCTAGATTTTTGTTTAGAGAAACATAATTTGTATTTTTAACCATGAATTCATCGATAATTTAAATTATTTTCATATTTGAACGTATAAATCAGGTATAATCTTTAAAACAAAAGGCAGAATATTTATTCAAAGAGTATAATACAAATAAATGGTTTGGTCATCATCATCCTCTCAGGAGCTACGTCGTTTAGTTGCCTCAAAGTTCAGACATAAATCGAAGTACCGATTACCTTGTGTGCTGACCAGACATGGCTTTGATTGTGTTCAGTGTGACGATGTCATCAGTGTCACACAGACTGTCACACAACCCATGGCAGAGCACGATTATACAGTATACTTTAAACTTTATTTACTTTAATGGGAGGAGGGATTTAAGCACCAAGGTTTGAAGAAAAAACTCATACACAAATTCAAGCTAAATAAAGAAACTTGTTTTGTTACAAAATATGTAGATATGAAATAATCTGTTTATTTTACAGAAAGAGTAGAAAAAGAAATAGTCAATATTAGATGTTTTCTTATATATGTGTGTATGTATACTGTACATTATTGTATTCGAAAAATTCACCTCCTTTTCATTTTCCACCAACATAAAAATACAATTTTCAACGAGCTTTTTGAAACAATAATATACTTTGAGTCTAATACTAAGTGAACTAATAAACAGCATAGTTTTTATGAACTTTTAATAATAGATATATTTCAATAAATTTTATACTAATCATTATTCATCAGCAGACATTAGAACCGTATCAGTAAAGGGTGGAAACGTACTAACATGTTATGTTAAAATACTTTAGAAGGAAATACCACTGGTGGTTTATATTAGGGTGGGCCTCAGGATGGCTCGTGGAGAAGAAATTGTGAAGTTTTATGGCGTGTGAACCCGGAATCAGTTTATAGGCTATCAAGGGGGGGTTGACTCTGTTGGTTTAGTGGTAGAGATCTTTCTGTGCTCAATTATTTTCGATTATGTATAGCAAAAGATTTGACAAAAACAAAGATACCACTATTTTTTAAAATCAGTTGTTATTATTATCAAACGTACTTCTTCATTTTTTTTTTTTTTTTTTTATTACACAAAGTTTTTCTAAGAAACTTTTGTTAAAATATTATTTAAAAACCACGTCGATACTAAGAATTGAACTATTTAGTAAAATTTAATGAAAATTAAGCATACCGTTTAATTATTTTACAGTTTTCGGTACATTTTTTCCCAAATGGGAAGACTATGTTCAAAATGTTGGTAGTACAACCTTCAACAATCGAGAATTCATATCTCAAGGTAAAAATGTTAAAGGCTTAATAAGTAATAAATGTTTGTCATTTTAAATATCAAACATTTCAAAATATATTGAAATTTGTTATTTCAATCGGTTTCTCATATAACCAATGATCAGTTTGAGCAGATAATTTTAAATATGAAATGTCGCCATTCCACCACCACATACACGTTTCAGTGAGCTTGAATACATAAATACTTATGAGTCTACCACAGAACTATAACTACAAGTTACTGTAATTTTAAATACATAGTATATTTAAATAACTTATTATAATGCTTATCATCACAGACATTAACCGTATCAGGTAGGGTGGGAAATACAACATGTTATGTTAATGTAGCATTAGAGGTAAATACCACTGGGGGTTTATTTAGGGTGGGTCTCATGGATGGGTCGGTGGGTAAAAATTGTAAGTTTTATGGCGTGGTGAAACCACGTATCGTTATAGGTGCGGGTGGGTATACCACTGTCGTGTGTATGTGGTAGGATCGTTCTGTGTAAATACCGATTATGTATGCGATTGGGCAGAAAAATACCACTGTAACGTTGTTATTATCATCACGTACGTCTATTTTTGTTTTTTTTATACACAAGTTTTCTAAGAAACTTTGTGGTGAAATGCTTTCACCACGTCGATTACATGGAGTTGTCTTATAATAAGAGAATTCAATGGCTAATTAAAGACGTCTGTACCTTATTAGTGTGTTTAATTGCAACCCCTGATCTATATATACTAACTTTGTTTATTTAGAACCTAGTAAGAGGACAATAGAATGAGTCCACAATGATGAAGGATTTTTTTCTCTCAGATGGTTTTTTTACTAGATTCCCACCCCGTTTGTTCCAGCTACTGGATTCATAGCTTCCCAATAAGCATACTGTGGGACTTGAAATTTATATTTCTAACCTCTACCACAGGAATAAATCCTAGGATCGCATGAGCCACTGGGAGCACAGTTATTATTTATTATATATAGACTAGGTGTATATAATGGTAAAAAAACTAAAATATTACTTAATTCTATATTTATGTACTCTATCACCTCATTAAGCTAACTCACCCTACATGGTACATCTCATCTAGCCTCTCTACTTTACTCACTTTCTATGACTCATACAGCCTTCACTCAACTACCTCTGTGGCACACACCCACTAAATGATACATCGTACCACCCCCTCCCTCGCTATGTGCTATTTGTAACATCGTTAAGTACTCCGTTCATCAATATGATAGTGTGTATATTCCATAGTGCATTAGATCGAATGGTTTCGACGGTAGTTACTGACCGCAAGCCACAGTGTATATCTGCCCGTAATGGTACCACAGACCATGATACTTACTAAATGGTTGGTAACCCTCTACACTTGACGGCCCGTCGGACACAATAGACCTGATACTCCTAACCCTGTGATGTGAGTATCCAGTTGCCTGTTGTGTAGACCTAATATCCAGTCAAAATAATTAAGGTGTGGGTTGTTTTTACTGTTAGTTGTGATTTTTAAAAATGTACAAAACTAAAATTGATTTTTAGGAGTATTTTTTCTAAGTAGAAATAAATATTGTATTCTATATTCAGAGATTAATATACACACATACAGTGGTATCGTACCCATGTCAAGCCTGCAAATGTACGGTAGTATTGACCCACCCACCCACACATTCAAGTACAGTGATACTGACTCACCAACCCAACAACACTCGTACAGTGGTACTGGTATTCACCCAGTCAACAAATATTTTCAAGCATGTAAACTTTATAATTTCATATCATTTTAAACATGCTCAATTTTGATTTTGAATTAATACGTGAATGAGATTTTTTGTATATTCCAAACGTCACAGAATTATAATTTAACATATTAAATACTACAGTATTTTTTATCAACTAACATCATGTTAATATAAAGCTTTAGTTAAACGTAGGGTGTGTTTTTTCACTGGGTTGTCCATGTTCCAGTAATTGAATATAACTCAGTGGGACACATGGTGACGCTAAACGACGAATAATGTCTTAACGACCCCAATTACATCGTGGTGTTATAAAGCTACATTGTCTGTGGTAGCTGTTACTAATTAAATAGCTGTTTTTTGATACCTAATATTCGAATGTAACTGGTTGATATGTAACCGTTATACAAATACTATGGTTGAGGATTGCACAACTATTGTATGTAGTTGGTAGGAGAGACAGGTGGGGTTAGCAGCAGTTAATTAACATGTGTATTGATAATGGCTCGATTGATAACATATCTAATCCTAATGAGTTTTGCATGACTCTCCCCCCCTCTCCACTTTCCCCATCATACGTCACAGCTTTCAGTTGTACCCGTGAAATTGACAACTATGGTAGGGGTTGCTGTTCAGTCATCAAATGCGTTTTTAATATTTACGGTAACTGTTAATCCACAATTTCACTTCTACTCTTAATCAATTGTAAATACAAATTTAATTAATATTACGAGTGTATATTATTCAGTTTATCTTTTCTCACAAGTTAGTTGTAACTTATCCTTATCATTCTCCTTACTTAAGAATAAAGAAATAAAGATTTCTTGAGTATAATTAATTCATATAAATTTCTCACTAAAGTTTTTCATTCATAGATCTAGTTTAGGTTAATAATAATTATTTTGCTTTTTATTATTCTTGGAACATTCTTGTACTAGGCTAACAAAACTCAGTATGATTTATCTCTAAATACATAGAAAGTAAGTTGTCGAACATTTTCCAGGGAGATAATCAAGTATCAGGCTTGTTATTAAGCTGAAAACCAGATTAATACTGCTTGGTTCAGATTCCATATTAATCTGAATTCCCCTTACTTCTGTTGACTGGCTATTGGTAAATTAATAAATGTGTATTCCTGAGCATAAGTAATCACTTAGTCACCTGATTCACACTCATTCTACACTAATATAATCATTCATTATCATCTTAAAATACTGCAGAAAGCTGTTTTGGCGTTTTATATATGAATGATCTCAACTAGGAGAAACCCCTGCACGCTTCGCGTGCTAACCCCACCCACTCGCTGCGCTCGTATGATTTTTGACTACAAATATTAGTGGTTGAGGCCTTCCCGTGCCCTTTAGGGACAAATATTAAGCCTACATTATGTAGACTTTATTGCACAATTTCGAATAAGGGCAATTGTGTTGACATCTGATTTGTTAAAATTAATCTAGAAATAATGTAGAAGTTGCGATGAAAAAATGTCTTTAAGTATTATTTGTAAGGTTATTAATACTATAGGCTAATATATTGAAGAATTTGTTATTTAACTATTTAGTTTATTTTCAACACTAATCTAATCTCATTCAACTGCTAAATCAACGTCCTTCATTTGTTTATGCGATTACTATAGCTAAACAAACACATAAAGTTGGCTTTGATACAGTCAGATCTTGCTGACGTCACCGCTGAAGCCAAAGGCTGTGTTTTGACCCACTAAATGTCACGCGTGTGTTTTCGTTTCATTACCTGTAAACCAATGTAATTATGGAAAGCTGTTGTGTGTACGCAACAGTTTTACAAACATGTATCTTGGTAATTAATTTTTGAAAATACAATTCTGAGTTGTGTAAGTGAGTTATTTTTTACACTAGAGATTGATTACCATCTATTTTGTTATTACCTAGTCATTGACAATGTTTAATTTATTTTGAAACGTTCGGTAAATTTATTGTTATTTTTTTATAAATGTTATTTGAGATTGATTTTTTTATTTTAATACAAAATTTGCTTTTATTATATAACCTAAGTACACAAGGTCGAGTCAAATATACGTAATGTGAACTCACTTACCCACTCATGAAAGTCAAATTAAATACTAAGACAAACCTTCATCCCTCTCAACCCCATCCGAGCCATAGTATTCATGCCTGACTCAATCAAATCAAATATTTATTTGCAATGACATTACAAAAATGTATAGCAAACTTCATCCCTATATAAAAATCTAAAACATACATCCCACATAAAAGCCTCTGTCAAAACATACATCATTTACGGTTGCACTCATATTCACTCATACCAAATCTCACATAGTACATACTGTATTTCATTCCTCAATCAAATATTTTATATGTTTTAATAATTTTAAATTAAAATTTTAAGAATATGGATATTGATATATAGTTTAAATAATCTTCAATATACAGGGTGGTTTCAAAAAATATAAGGAAACGCTTTCACAACTTTTGTATGACTTCACTTGTGAAAGTGAAATTTTATACATGATCATTATTACAAAGAACATACTTTTTGACACCATTAGCGATATTTCATAATTTCAGGGGGACGGCCCACAAGGAGGTGAACGGAAATCTTCAACGTAGGCCTAAGTCGAGTTTGGTATCAAATAAAAGGTATTTCGAAGAGAAATTAATTGCCGGAAAACCGGACTTCGAAAGGTTTATCCTTTTCAGAGTAGCGGCCATTTTAATTTCAAAGTAAATAATTTGAACAATATTATTTCTCCGCTAGTTAACGGTTTTAAATAAATTATTTTGATCAAAAATTATACTTTGCATCTTCCTAAAATATATTTATAAGCTTTTCTATCATGTAAAACTGTGTCTTTTAGGAGGGTGGTAGCAGGCTGAGCTTTTTATTGATGTGATGGTTTAAAAAGAACCACACAGGAATGGAAAAAGCTTAGAGAACCATCCCGTAGCGAAGTAAGGGCTGTTAGCTAGTAACATAGAAAACTGATCATATGTTTTTGAAAACAAATTTTAAAAATTCATTAAATCAAGTTCATCGTTAAAAAACATCTCCTTGGTTATGACTAGTCTACCCACACAAGAACCTCTGTTGCTTCAATGCCTTCTGGTAACTAACTGTCTATCTCTGTAATAGACATCAGCAATTCGATTACTACATCAGCAGACATAACTATGACGGTCCAACCAGAGAGGGCTTTGACGGCAGTCAATGTGATCTCAATGACTGACCAACCCTCCCGGTGCATTGGCTAACACAAAGTCATTCCTGTAGGTCTTTGACATAACAGAACCATTATTTTTGTTTTATTAACCGAAGTAATCGAAGTAGGGATGTCAACGATATGTTAATATATCGAAAATATTGATAAATATGTTTCGATATATCGATATATAAGTATCGATATTTTCTTTCGATAATATCGGCCATATCGATATTTTGGTCCGATACATGATATCACTAAATATTGACGTTATTCTCTCTCCTCAAAATCGTCACGATTCGAAAAAAACGCGTTTAAATGTCTGCCTCTTATGCGAAAAAACATGCATTGACATAATAAAGCAACCTTATTTAGTATTTCTCGTGAGGTTAACGCACTAAAATTAGGTTAGTAGATTAATTTGTTTAAGTTTATTGTTCACAAGAAGCACAATGGCAATATTAAATGTGAAAAACAAAAATAACAATGTTATTACGTTATTCTTTTATAATTAACATAATATCTAAGGGTATAATCATTCTCATTTTGCATTTTTATCATTCGAACCCACAAACCACAGCTTGTTTCGTGTAGACAAACGTATTACATTTTACATTTAGTAGGCTATTGTAAGTAGTTACAGCAAAACATGGTGTATTTGGTTAGTGCATAATTTAAACATAAAAACCATTTACAATTCGATATATCGATATTTTCTGTTGATATTACCGTTAGATCAATATTTGGTTTGCGATTTATTGATAATTCGATATATCGATATGGAGAAAATAATTCGATTTTCTCTAAATCGAATTAACAGAATCATCACTTATACGAGTGAAGAATCTAGTTGAGTTGCCTCGTAATAAATAAAAATTACAAGATTAAAACGAAACCTCCCTCACGAACTCAAAATGGCCATTTAGGTGAAATAATAATTAATTATGTTAGGGGGTCATTCCTCTAATTACAAACCTACAAATTTCATATTGTTTGTATATTTTATACATGTTTTCATTTGTTACAGTTTTTACTAGCTATTTATGTGTTTTTTTAACTAAACGTATGTGTGTATATATATATTTTTTTTTCATTCCAACGATTTAACTTCAAATTTAGTTTATGGTATGATATTCGTTCATTGAGATCAATACTCCTTTATTTTAGTCTGTTGCCAATTTCAACGTATAAATAAAAATAGTATTGTCACTGTAACAGGACGATATTAGGGATACTTTCTAAAATATTATAAATGTTTATCACTAGAAAATATTGAACGATTATTGTAATGAATTGATTAGTCTAGAATAGAATAGAACTAAAACAGTTCCGTATTGACTTACAGCAATAATCAATAGTAATAAAATAATCAAAAGATAATTGCCACTGGTGGGTTATACAAGAGTGAACCGAACCCCAGAGTTGCTGGGGGAGAAGAAATGGTGAGAGTTTTATGACGTGTGAACCCGGAATCAGTTTATAGGCTATCCAGTGGGGTTGACTCTATGGTATCAATGGTGGGGATCTTTGTTTTAGCATATTTTGGTAAAGAATTGAATATTTTTTAACAACACATTGCCCAAACCCACATACTATATAAATGTTTACTAACTTTTCAATTTTAAAAGAAAATATTTGTAAATATTCACATAATTTCATAACATACGATTTCATCTTTTCATACAGATTAAAAGATTTAGTGGTAAAATAATATTAACATTGCATTTAAAATAATTTTATTAACTTTAAAGTTGTTTTTTATCCTCATAGTTAGGTTTTGAAGTCTCTAAATGAGAGGGAAACTACTTTACCTGATTTTACGTAAAGCAATGGGAGATACATACTAATTTAATTACATTTTTGCAATTTATTTTTTTTCTATTTATTAATTTATTTATTCAGTACAAGTAAACGTCACACAACAGAAATTTAGTACAATATAAGCACAAAATACACAAATATTATGGTGATCGATTTCGGTGAACCACACTCACCTTCCTCAGACCAGAGGGATTTACAAAATAATGGAAAATGGTGTTCAACAACTCAATTTATATTTCTTACATTCTTACATAAAAGACGCCGACACAACGTTGTGCGTATTTTAAGGCGAATATGAATGGTTTTATGAGTGTAGGATGAGTGTGGATGAGTGTAGTCTGGTTACTAACTGAGTTCAACTGTTCCTCAGAAAGGGCAATTTTATTAATAGCCCAACAGCCAGGGCAACTAAGGGACCTACAGCTTTACGTGGAATCCGAACCACGTAGTGCTGGTCTGATTTTCGATCATATACACCTATGATCACGTGACCCCAATGGCTGGAATCATCAAAACGGTGGCTGCTGTGATATTATTAATTAATTCCTATTGGCTGTTACTTCTCTTCTTTTATTCGGTGAAAATATATTATTAAAACTATTTCGGAATCAAAATTAAGCTGTTCATTCATTAATTTATCACGATCCTTACATTTTTCTTTGAAAATAAATAACTCTTCCCAATAATACGACCCTTCTTACAAAATTTAAAAAATATCTGCATTTTCATCTATTTTATTCAAACTGTAGGTACAATTCAGAAGGTGTTTAGCTACATTAGATCTTTCAGGTTTCTTATTTTTAAAAGCAGAGACATGATTTTTCTATCTTTTGTTAAAATTTACAGTCTGACTTATGTAAAACATATTACAATCATTACAGTTAATCCTATATATTCCTGAATTATTTAATGTATCTTCACTTTCAATATTCGGGTGTAAAATATTGGACATATTATTACAAGTCTTAAAAGCTACTGATACATTGAATTTCTTAAACCTATTACCAACTCTTTGTGTAAATGGTCCATTGTAATGGAGGGATACATACTTCTTTTGTTCTTTATCGGATTTTTCTTCTTTAAGTGTTGTTAGTTTTTCGTCTCGAATTTTATTTTCTATTTTCTTTTTTATTCTACTTCCGATTTCATCAATTATTGATGCCTTGTATTTTTTTTTTTTTTTTACAGATCAACTAAATTGCCAGAAGCACTGTTTAGGAAACTGCGGCTAACTACCTACACGAAGACCTGTGGTACCCCTTGCCAATCCAGAAGGTCCTAGATGGTGGTAAAATGACAGTTAATTTTCCTGTTGGTGGAGCCAGTTCCTTTCCGTGATAGCAGCCAGAAGAACCTAGATCTTCCCTTTAGAACTACCCCACCATAGTTCCAGAACCTTCTAGACATGCTGTGGTGCCTTACAAAAAGGTGACCTTCGGCCAACCAGTCGGTGTCAGTCAGAGTGGGCGCGTGCCTTCAGGTTCACCGTGTAATGAAACTAACCGTAACGTTATTATTATTATTATTATTATTATTATTTTATTTTATTTTTATTGAAGTTAGTGGATAAATTTAAGTACGCCGTATCTCTAAACAGTTATAAGTCTTTTTACATTATTTTATTTATTTATTACTGATAAATTTGGTCTTACTCAATAACTTATAATATTTACAAAACAATGTTATAGACTGGTAGTTGTATATATTTACTTGTTGGACGCATTATTTATGAACGGCACGATGTCAAATGTAAATATAATCTACACAAATAGACCGAACAGATCTATCAGACAATTTGGTGGAGGTTTATCATAAACCCAACTATTGTCGGGGAGATAGGTACGTGGTAATCGCTACTAAATAACACATGCTACGATAATTGCTATATTTACAACAAATCAACACTAATTAGTTCTATGCGATTCCTCACGTAATGAATCACAACTTCCGATCACATTTGTGTATTTGACAACTGTAATTACGGTTACTCTAGGAGTATCTAATCCATTTATATAATTACAATTTAAATTATACCACTAAAAAAAATTAAAAAATTTAGCCTTTATTACGACATAATTATGTAAAATAAATAAAAACCTTGTTTACCCCTAGAACGGGGGCGTGACGTCATCACTGTTTTAGTTAATTGTTCTTGGTGAGGAAAGATAATAGTTGAGCTAGCTAATTATTACTGTAACGACTAGAATTTGTTTTTTACTCTACTATAATTATTAGATTCTTAAAGCTATTCCTATGAAGTGATTAGTTACAACATATAAAATAAATATACTCTGTACAAAAATATAACTTTCTCTAAAGAATCATTTCTAATAAGAAAGATACTTTACAACTCCAGAACTTTGTAACATTTTAGAATAACGTGGATAATTAATTGTGTGATGGCATATTTTCACTTGATGTTGTCAATTGGTAATCCTCGACACTCGACAGCTGTAGTTTGTTATTATAACAGATTCTAACCCAAAGGCTGTGTTTCAGCTCGGTAAATACTATTGCAACTTTGTTTTCGTTTCATTACCTATTCAATTGATAAACCATTCAATTACGGAAAGCCAGCACTAAATGAAGGTCACATTTCTACCCAGCAATGTATGTAATGATTAATTCTTAACCAAGCACTTAATGTTACCGTATAACACACTCAATAGAATTTTATGTCTACTCATTACATCAATGTTGGCTTGTGTAAAGATTAAATTGAAAAATCTTATAATAACTGTAATAACACTTGAAAATATATTGTACTATTGCAACTATTGTACGTGTTAAAATCTTATAACTATGATTATCATGAAAAATATAAATAATTTTAGAGTACTCGACAAGAGTAAAGTTGTAAGGGACAAATTAAACTATATACTGTTCATGTACTTACTCTTGATATAGGTACACCATTTAGCAGCCCTCTAGCCACCTTGACAATAAATATTGGCCACCTACCTGTTCTGTAAACAAAAAAAGTATTTGTATTTATTTTAACACTAAAAGTGTTTATGTATGGTAAATATCTTAATAACTCGTTGCATATTTACTGATCGATCATTTAATTTATTTGATATACCTAATTGACAACAAGACTAACATTCTAGTAAAATATCTATTAAGTTAAGAATCAAAAGTGCTCTGTGTGTAATAGGTGGAGCCTATAGTCTAATATCAGTTTTATAGGCTAACTAAAGATTTTTACTATTAAAAGCTTGGTTAACGGCCTAACTAGACATTTACAGGCTAACAACGAGTCTTATCGGTTTCTGAGGATAATTATACAAACAGACTAAGAGATTGACCATTCGTATATTGTAAGTCAGAGATTTCTTAATATCGCCATCCAAGATTCGTTTATATAATGACTGACAATCTTTTTTACATTTCAACTAAATAAACTTTAATTAATTCATACCTTTGTTCGGTTATATGGATGAATATTTGTTTACCACCAACAATTGGTTTTATGAAGATTATATACAAACATAGGTACTTGTTTCCTAAAGAGACCAAGCATCGCCTTGTCCAGGCTCTTGTGCTCACTGTGATCGATTACTGCCTCCCTGTGTATGGAAATATTGTGTCTAAAGGGGATTTAGACAAATTACAGAGAGTGCAAAATATGTGTGTCAGGTATGTATGTGGACTAAGAAGGTTTGACCATGTTTCGGAGGCGCGACGATCACTGGGTTTGCTGACTGTAACTGATACCTGTACTCTGCGCTCCTTATGCCTAGTTTATAGAATCCTTACCACTGGCAGGCCGGGATATTTGAGGGAAAAACTAAAAAACAGGTCTCAGATCCGATCTCGCAGCACTAGACAGGATCAAGTTTTGGAGATGCCTCGCGTTCGCCGTGAATTTGAAAGAAAAAGATTTGCGTACTTTGCTCCCAAATTATTTAATGAATTTTCGTCCAGTTTAACAGGCCAGGGTGTATCTGAACTACATATAAAAACAATATATATAAATATTTAATGTATAATACAAACTGATATATCCATATATAACTGTACTGTATACAGTTTAATTATGAATAATTAAAATTAGCTTTTAATTTTTTAAATCATTGTAATATGACTTGAGTTGTTTTGTAAACCAGCATTGATTGTTGAAAACCACTCCAAAATAAAGACCTTATTTATTTATTTATATGGCGTGGTATAAAAGCAAGAATTTTCTATTTTATTTTTTAGTTTACTGTACTTATTCATTAATGCGGGGTTCAAAATATGTTTTTGAATGGAAATGAAAAATTCTACTATTTAACTTTAAAATAATTACTGTTTCCAGTGGAAATTACATGTTACATTGATGTTTATTGATTTCTCGAATGTTTCAGGAATATAACTGAGTAATATTTTTAGCACAACTGAGAATAGCAACGTTTAGCTCTGGCTCGTTTTTGTATTCCATCTACTTGCTGAATTTTAAAAAATTATGTGATTATAGAAAGTAGAATGCGCCTTAATCGAGATAAGAATGTCATGGATACTGTGTATAGAGAGAGAACGCCTTCCACCGGTGAAGGCAAAATAGGTACAGCATGCATATTGCCTACCCACAAAATGCCACGGCGCTCCCAGAGTGTGTACTGGGTCTTGGTATATCGTATGTGAGGTATGTTAGCAAAACGTCTTAATATGTAACTAAATTAACTTAATAACAGAATATTTTATGATGATATTAAATGTTAATTGTTTGTAAAAGACACGTTTGTAAATAAAATATAAATTGTAGAATTGCTGATACATTTGCCTATTTGGGTCTTCTGTGGTCTTATTTTTTGTTTGTTTAATATATATTTATAACGATAAAATGTCGTATATTAAACAATTGACACAGCTTATATTATTACCAACCACTTAATGTAGCTGATCAAAATACTGCAGCTCAAAACAAAGGTTAAATATTTCAATAGAGTAATTATACCAATAGTATGCGAGTATATACAAATAGTTTCTATATATATTTTGAACTCAAAGAGGTTTTGAAATACAGTACAAGTATTTACAGTATATTGACAACATTGACTATCATTAATAAGTACAACTCACTATAAATTACTTGAAATATTGAAGAAAAATAGATAAAACCTACATTTTTGGCAAAAGCACATGAAATACATGTTTTAGATAAGTAATTGCTAAACGACAATACACTCGTACACGTTGAGAGGTGATAACCCTCCCACCCACCCCTACACATACAGTGGTCATGACTCTCTCACCAATCCGTACACGTACAACGGTCATGCTCCTCTAATCCACCACTACACGTACAGTAGTCATAACCTTCCAACCAACACCTACACGTACAGGGTTCATGATCCTCCCACCCACCCCTACACGTACAGTAGTCATGACCCTCCCTCCCACCCTTACACGTACAGCGGTCATGATCCGCCCACCCACCCCTACACGTACAGTGGTCATGATCCTCCCACCCACCCCTACAGCGGTCATTATGCTCCCACCCACCCTTACACGTACAGTAGTCATGATCCTCCCACCCAACCCTACACGTACAGTTGTCATGATCCTCCCATCCACCCCTACACGTACAGTAGTCATATGTTATGGTGATCTATTCGGTAAACATTTTTATGAAAAATTCAAAGTTTGTTAAAAACGTATGAATAAACAGGCCATTTTGATTCTGATATAATTGTTCACAATGTACTGTACATTCAGGAATAAATTAAATGGAATGGAAAACTAGTTGTAATTTACAAATTATAATTCAATAGTCACAATGTTGACGACTCCAATCAACTGGCTTGGGTTTATCGACCATTACAAGTGTTAGTACAATAAAAGTAGTATAATATTGAGTACAATGTTCATTCCTTCGTGAATTTCACTTGATCGGAGAAAGGTAAACATGTTTTACCGTAATTAATCACCCTAATACTTGTTTGTACATTTTTTACTTTTATGGTTATAAATTTTAGCTATGTGACGTAACTTTTTTGGATTATTACAGATATCTACACACATACATACAATAAGTACGTCTACACATACATTAGTTTTTCAACCCCTTGCTCACACTCAGCAGGACTATTACTAATACTCTTTATAAATAAAATATTTAAGCATTCCATAACGACAGACTTGCTACTTTAAGGCTTATTGAAATGAGATCTTCATGTTTAAGAAGAAATATTTAATATGTTCGGAGAACGATATGAATAGTGTGACCTTTAGAGAGAGGTGTTTTGTTGATTTGTTTATATTGACAGAAGAACTCGATACGAAAGAGAGCAACATTACATGGTAAATGTTTATTGAAAGGCCTAATGTTGGATGCAATATCCTATCTACAGCGTTTCATAGTCTCCCGATCTGTTTGTTTGCGTTTGACCGTTTGATCTGATCCAATACTTAGATTGACTGGCTACTCACTATGTACCCTGCTGTCAGCCGATTTACTGGCACACCGCATTGTGTACCTACAGTGAAATTGAGACCTGACAACTAACTGTTGAAACAGTTAAGTACCCAATAACGAAGAGTTTAAGTAAAATGTGTTGCAAATATTACCACTTATATCTGCCAAGCATAACGTGTCATAATATCCCAATTAAGAAATTTAAAATTTGTCATTTACATTAAAGTGACTTTACTTTAAATGTTTGGTATATGACATAATTTAAATGATACCAGATTAAATGTCACCACTCTTTTACACAAGGCCATTTAAAGGTCTTATGAATTTCCATTCAACACATAAAAGGTTTTGTGTTTCTTCAATGTTATTATTTTTACTTTAAATTTTTAGCGTCCAAGGTTTTTATATTTTTACAAAAATATTTACAGTATTGATAATGTTTATTAAATACGTGGCAAACAAACGTATAGTGTGGCCAACCAGTGAGAATGATATTTATTCGGAGGTCTTTGTTTTTCTTTGTTATCGTTAACTTTACTCCGCTATGACATGAAGATAACGTGGTATTAGGCGAGAAATATTTTGTCCCCAAGTTAACAAAAATTCTTCTTCTTCTTCTTCTCTGGTTTAATACAAATTTATCCTTTGTCTTATTCATACCATAAATAACAGATCCCCATAATTAACAGTGTTGTTTTTCTTCTAAGACCTCGTGTTAAATATGAAAGCGTAACAATGTAGTGTTAAATATTGCAGATTCATTCAAGTGTTTCTTAAAATATAGGATACATTCACTCGTCTTTTAGTAAATTTTCTCAAATGTATTAACTTGAAAAAAATACAATTTTATTTAAACCAAAATTGTTATAAATTTAAAATATTTTCATGTTACTAACACTTTCTATAACAGATTCTTATTTTTCTTTTTAATGCTAGTGTAAAACTTATAATAATAGCAGTTTGTAAAAATATACTAAAATAAAATTCTCTAACCTTAATTTTAATGTTACAAATAAGTAATAATTTACATTTAACAAATCAATATATTGCACGTATTGTGTCTTTTACGCTGGTTTTTCACTATAATATTTTATTTCTTTAAGGCTAGTACATGAGCTTAAAAGTTTCATGATTATTCACTACCCATGTCTTAATTTGATTAAATTAGTAATCACTGCAAATAAATGCAGACCACCAAAAATTGATAACACTGGAAGGAAACGACAAGATATGAAATAGTTAAATACTTTGATAATGACTTTAAAAAAATACGTTTACTAAAAATGAACCACAAAAAATACCATAAAAATAGATAAAAGTTGCTTACTCAAACTTTAAGTTTGTAAAAATAATAAAATCACTCTGAGTGTAAGTAATCTTCGTCACAGTTGGAACAAAGGAATGGTTTATTTGATCTGGTCAGGAAATGGTTTGACAGCAATCGATTGGAACGGTGGAAATGTGACAGTGTATCCTTCTTCATGGTTGTCATTGACAAAAGAGCTATAATCAAACCATTATTTGTGTTCTCTTAAATAAATAATTCAACTTATATCGTCCAATTTCCCACTTAATGAGATTTTCACTGTAGTAAAACATTTGTAAATGTGTTAGATACTTATTTAAAAATGACCAAGTGTCCCGTAAAAAATTACTTACTATAGTCGTGTTATAAAACGTGTGTTCGATTAAATTAATGCCATAGGGCAGGCCGACGTGTATATCAATCGGTGACAGTCGAACACGTGTGTATCCCTGGCCATATCGATGTTGTTTTCATTCCCCCCCCCCCCCCCCAAGGCAATGCTAACTGTACAATAATCACTTTTGAATTTTATTTGTTGCACATGCAATCCTAACTTGTAAATGTATTCCGAATACAAATTACATTACAGAAATTCAAACAATATATCTAATGCCTAAAAGCTGGAAATATCTCTCAAAAAAACCATTTTTATCTCTTTAAAAAAAAGAATTGCTAAACAGCAATTTTGTTGTAAATCAGTTAGTAGAAAAAGGTAAATATTTGTTGAGTTACATTTATAGGTAATTATAGTCACGTATTCCTTGCATGATTTTAAATGTATTAGTAATAATAATATTCTTTTTTCACAGTGTTGTACAAAAATGGTGAACCCTCTCTTACAGTTAACCCTTATATTGCAGATTGTAAATTTAACAAAGTCTGCTTTACAGAAACATGGAAATACAGAACTAAACTAAAGAAAAATACAACTGATTAAAACTACAAATAAGTATAATACAAACTAAATACACTTATAACAAATTTTAAATCCATATATTCTCTCACTCTTACACACGTTCGATCCTAATCCCAGACCCCATCCCCAGCCATTATCATAGACTCGTACGTTCAAAAAGAAAGGTTTTCACTGATGCTGTGAACCGAGGTAGATTGCTATAACTTTTTAAATCTGAAGAAAGTTTATTGCATCATATCGGCATACTACGCCTACTTCCAACTATACATCATATCGGCATACTACGCCTACTTCCAACTATACATCATATTGGCATACTACGCCTACTTCCAACTATAAATCATATCGGCATACTACGCCTACTTCCAACTATACATCATATTGGCATACTACGCCTACTTCCAATCGATTATGAGGTAAGGACTTATTCTTTGGGGTAATTGTAGCAGAGCTAATGAAATACTGATCCTTCAAAAAAAGGCAATCCGAATCATGACAAAATCAAATAGTTTAGAACACTGTAAGCCTCTTTTCATAAGCACTGGAATTCAGACGGTTATTAATTTATACTTGTATGACATAATGCAATACATTCTAAATCATCCAGAGTTTTTACAATTCAATGAAACTTGTAAATGTGAAATTCGTAACAACAACAGGGCTGTGATTGGTTTCCACAGACTGAATAAGAGCTTATCCAGCCACACTGTAATAAGCATTAAAATATATAATAAATTTGTCACTTTAGTTAAAAAATATCAACCCAAAGCTTTCTTGAAAAATTTTTATTACTGGCTACTTAGAAACCCATTTTATTCAATTGACAATTTTTTAAATTTTTTATTTGGTTGAATTTTAAGTACTATATATGATTAGCTCATGCTTACCCCAGATAACAGAGGTGCTTAGTGAAAATGTACTGAGGCCCTTCCCCCTGGGTAACCTTAAGGGTAATCGAAACAAAAGATAAGCATTGCAAAAAGTTAGTTTCCCATATTTACAAATATTTTAAAGTTATTTTGCTAACCCTATTTAATAGTTTAATATGTTATGTATTTATTTATGTTAGGTTAAATTATATTAAGAATCACTTGGCAATATATAGCAGCAATTATGACTTTGTCAATGCTGTAAAGTTTGACGGCAATAAAGGATTATTATTATTATTATTGCATTTTCTACAAGTAGTTACTGAAAAGAATTTAATGTAGAAAGATGTTCTATGAATGGAAATACGTAATATTGACGAGGCTGAGCGTGTCTCCTTTGTATCAATTTATGAGATAGGTATTTAGGATTCTCATCGTTAAAAATTAAAAATAGTACTCACTATTTTTAAAAACCTAAGATCGGCCAATTTAAGAATAAAATTTTGAATATAATATTCAGAAGTGTTATTATCATATTTTAAATCAGCTCAACTAAAAAACTTAATTTTATTAGCCAACTCTGCAGTCATTTCATTGCAATAGATAGATGTGGAAATATAATAAAACACTTTCAATAAATTTAGACATCCTTCAAACAATCCATCCCAGTTTATCTCTATACATTTCGATTTGGTATCGAAAGTGGAAATATCACTGACACCTATCATAAATATTTCCCTTCGACTCTGCCAGCGATGCTGTGACATTCGAAAATCTGTGGAAGTTAAAAGCAAACACCCCAACCCAGTAAGTTATGCATGTCGTGGTCCAGCTCACATCAGCTGTACAGATATCGAAGGTAACAACACTGTTACTGCCACTTTCCATTGTTAAACGGCGGCTGACACCACCACTTTGTCCACGCTTGTCAACCCCTTCGTCAACATTGTGTACAAAACATAACGAAAATAAACTTTAAAGTGCACTTAAAATGCTGATTAGCAGTACAACTAAAATTAAATTATCTTTTTTGAGTTTTTAAAAGTATTTAAAATATATTTATACACGTGTTCATTAAATATATACCCACGGTACACAGCCTCAATTAAGTTATTGACCCACCCACCCACGCCTACATGTACAGTGGTATTGACCCATCCACCCACCCCTACATGTTCAGTGGTATTGACTTATTACTCTATTATTATTATTATAGAGTATTATTAACTCTATTTCATAGTAGTAATAATAATAATAATAATAATAATAGTATTATTAACTCTATTTCATTCTTCAATATTAATAATTTATTTCGTAGAATTTACATAAATCCTGTAAATATTTACGGTTCTTATATAAAAAACCATATAAGAGGGTTTTGAAAAAACTTTGAGATGTTTGAGAGATGAATGTGTGTTGCCACATTCATGCACAGAGTGTGGGAGTACTCACTAAACCCTCTACGTGTGTATCCACGTTTGAAGCCACTCGGATGACTTCATGCCTGACCGCGAGTCTTGACCTCACTTTGTGGCTTGGTTACTTTATTAAGGATCAGTCACAGGTCTGCTTCTTCACTTTATCACGTATGACCACGAGAAAGTAAGAAAAAACCTTGAGTTCCACGCCTCTTTGCATCGGAGCAATGCCTCAACAACGGTATCTGGTGAAACTGCTCCAATAATGGAGACAAGCCGACTTCTTTCCTTGGTGAGGCACACACATACAAGTACGTATGATAAACATCATTATCCTCCAGGTTGTGAGCACACCATGGAGACCTGGCTGTTCCCATCCTGTGGAGTTAAAGAACTGACACAGATAACAGTCATCATACACTTCTCAGTTTAGTTACATATACAGAAGTCGAAAAGTGTGTTTTCCAATCATAAAATTGAGTAATATAAAATAAATGAACCGTAGTGATTTTAAATTAAAAACGTTTTAAAGCGTTGTTCAAAGAATCTACTCATTGTTGTAAAACCATTCACCTTATTGAATAAAATAAACTAAAAAGACAAGAAAAATCATTAATCTCTTTGCGTTTTTCATAAAGTGTAAATGCTCAAAAAGAAGGAAACCACTTTAAGTGCTTTTGATGTATTTCACTTTAAGTAAGTTTTCTTTTGAAGTTAAGTTTTCACTAAGGATCTATTTAATTTCTCGTTTTACTCCTAATGTATACAAGTGTTGTTTGGTCTTTGAGTGACAGTTAAGATAAAACTGTTAACGATACAAATGCGTTATTACTTATTAGCGATACGAAGACTACATCTGGTACTTTCTCAAAACAATATAAAAACCGGTCAAAACCACAAGATGTATTGTTGGTCCAATAAAGGAGAACAATATTTCTTTGGCTTTCTTTTCCTTTGACGTCATTAATTTCCTGTCTATTGTGTTCGCCATTTGTGAAATCGAGATAAGTCCGTTGTTTGGCGGGAAATGTTGCGCGCCAGATTGGCAAGTCATTTCTTTTGGAGTCTTCTTGTGTTCTCTACTGATTTCATAACAGTTGTTGTTATTACGACTTTGTATTATATTTTGTTTGAAAACGTAAAATTTTAAAACCTATTATATATAACCTTCTTTCTTTTATTCATTCATTTTTCAAATTCATAATAATTCACTATTTTATGTAGACATAATAAAGTTACAAAACTATTTTAATATTGACATCCAAATACTTAATAACCACTTTCCCCCTCATAAAACAACACAAAACGTTGATCTGCCACACTATAGACATAAGTTTTATTGACATATTCGGTAACAACATGGTGTATACAGAGTGTATATTTAAAAAACATATGGTCCCATGAGGTTAAAAGGTACACATGTACAAAAGCTTATGTACAACTAAAAAGGGCAATGATGGCTATCAGCGGCTCCCTCATTGCAACCCCTCTACCATGGCTTCCAGTGCTATGCAACATAGCTCGTCCGCATATTCGACGCAAATAGACACTTCTCAGAGAGTTTAAAAAGATCTCATGTAGCCTATCCATTCTGCAAAGCACCCCACATGTGGTAGAAGTGTCTCAAACCAATGTTAGACCCAGCTAGGTGTAAGCTTGGGGCATGTTTGACGCTCGATAAAAGTTCCTGTAATTGGACCTTATGACCAGTGGAATGAACCCTCCTTGTAAGGAATGGTCTATGTTGAGCCACTTCCGCACGGATATGGGATGATGCGACTACTGGAAGTATAAGTAGAGAATGGGAAATGATCAGTCGAGACGATGTTCAAACTATGGATCACATAGATAATGATTGCACATTGTGCTCCTTTTAGGGGGTATTAAATTAATCGGGTATGCAGGTATTTGACGGTTACGAAAATTGGACTTATCTCTATGACGGTTTAAGAACTATGATATTAGTACTTTACACTCAGAGTTTTGTGTTTCCCCTTCATTGTTGGTACCTGGCATTACAATACATACGATATATATCTATATACAATCTTTCACTAAATGTTAGGTAAATTGCATACGGATATCCTAAGTCATCGTACTACGGTTTGACATTGAGAGAGGAACATAAAAAGCCTGAACGTTACGTCACCACTAACTAGAGTAGGAAGGAGTTTTTGAACGAAATAAATAAATGTATATTTCTATACAAATATATATTTCTAAAGTAATTAAGTAGAATTGTATAAATCGATCCCAGAATATTTGTTTAGTAATCAGGTGCAGTACGTTAATGAGTTCTTACTAAAATTTAAGGGGCTAAAATTCCAACCACCACAATATAGTTGTGTTAAAATAATCTCTCAGATCATTTTCGTGCACTTGGAGAGATTCAGTCCTGAGTCGCATCAGCAGTGTCCATTTTAGGTCAGCAGTGCTGAGTAAATTGCAAAACTTGCCTTCCCCGTCAGGGCAAACGTCAATGGCCCTTGCCACACTTCTGGCTAAATGAGTAAACTTGGACAACTACTTGTTGACGTCACTGGACTGATGTTAAGTGTTACATATTAATATTTCTAAAATACAACATCGATCATTAATAGGTAATGTACATGCAAATACAGTCGTTAGAGAGAAATCTTTATGATTTATTATGAACTAATCGGGTAGTATGAAAGTCATTTCATTGATTTATATGATTTGTAAACTTAGAGAAAAACAAGACGCATATGTTTTTTAATATTAATGTTGACATTCAAAAAAACCATTGACAAGTAAGCTCATTAGGCTTGTGCTATGAAGAGTTTACGTAATTTAAATTAATATTTAAATAATGCTAAATTAAAGTGAATATGTGATTCGTATAATTTTTAATTTGCCTCATGTATTACAAAATCTCAATGTTTTATCATTTTATTACGAATGCGAGATTAGAAGTAAAAATTAATAGTGACAAAGCTTTCATTTTTAGTACTTGTGTAAAGTATATGCTCCGGCAGTACATATACTAAAATTGGAACGATACAGAGAAGATAGTCAGCTAAAAATAGTTATTTGTGTTTAACAATTTAAAAATGAATTATAAAATTTGTAATTTTTCGTTGTACAGGCAAATCAAATTCAAAATATCAACCATAGTTTCTTCAATTTTTTTATATGAATTTTAAGTCATACTACATGGAACTATCTTAAATAAGTCCTCTAGTATAAATATAAATTTATACTTACTATTAAATTAATATACATATTATACTTCACCTTCTACATTACATTGCATAAAAAATGTAATCGTACATTATTTCCAAAATGACAAATTTATGCGAATTATATTACATAAAAGAATAATTGTTGAAAACATATCAATAAGATTTTAAAGAACATCAAGAACGTTTACTTCAATTTAATTACTTTTCGTGTTACGTTAAATGTTTTAGTTATATTTCAGTAAGTTTAAGCAAGTTTGAGTTTGCATCAGGACATAAAGTGACAAAGGGGAAAGGGGAAAAACAGTTATGTCTGGAGACTCGGCCGTGGTGTTTAATGAAGGCGAATAATTACAGGGATAGAGCATCGGGAATAATTACAGGGATAGATCACCGGGAATAATTACAGGGATAGAGCATCGGGAATAATTACAGGGATAGAGCACCGGGAATAATTACAGGGATAGAGCATCGGGAATAATTACAGGGATAGAGCGTCGGGAATAATTACAGGGATAGAGCGTCGGGAATAATTACAGGGATAGAGCGTCGGAAATAATTACAGGGATAGAGCATCGGGAATAATTACAGGGATAGAGCATCGGGAATGATTACAGGGATAGAGCATCGGGAATAATTACAGGTATAGAGCATCGGGAATAGTTACAGGGATAGAGCATCGGGAATAATTACAGGGATAGAGCATCGAGAATAATTACAGGGATAGAGCGTCAGGAATAATTACAGGGATAGAGCATCGGGAATAATTACAGGGATAGAGTGTAGGGAATAATTACAGGGATAGAGCGTCGGGAATAATTACAGGGATAGAGCGTCGGGAATAATTACAGGGATAGAGCATCGGGAATAATTACAGGGATAGAGCATCGGGAATAATTACAGGGATAGAGCGTCGGGAATAATTACAGGGATAGAGCGTAGGGAATAATTACAGGGATAGAGCGTCGGGAATAATTACAGGGATAGAGCGTCGGGAATAATTACAGGGATAGAGCATTGGGAATAATTACAGGGATAGAGCATCGGGAATAATTACAGGGATAGAGCGTCGGGAATAATTACAGGGATAGAGCATCGGGAATAATTACAGGGATAGAGCGTCGGGAATAATTACAGGGATAGAGCATCGGGAATAATTACAGGGATAGAGCGTCGGGAATAATTACAGGGATAGAGCGTCGAGAATAATTACAGGGATACAGCGTCTGGAATAATTACAGGGATAGAGCGTCGGGAATAATTACAGGGATAGAGCGTCGGGAATAATTACATGGATAGAGCGTCGGGAATAATTGAAAAAGAACTGTCTGCTGCAGTTTGTATTGCATTCAGAGGACATAATGAATGACAAAGGAAGAGACATTTTTTGGCAGGTATGATTTGTATGTTGATTTTTTTCGAATAAGAAATCCATTTGTATTGTCAACAGTGCATTCGGATTGAAGTCGATTTATTGTTTTATAGATTTTATTGTGATAACAAATTGATAATATTTAAAGGTCCTAATGAGCTCAATTATTACGGCTAAAAGTAATGGTTTTGGTTGTTATTGTTTAGTTAAAAAATAAAGATACAGTAAAACCTCCTTAATCCGGCATTCTATAGTCCGGAATTGTCTATAATCCGGCATCAACGACAATAGACACAAATTACAGAATTGCCTTCACAATGAACATTGTAAAAAGAGCTACTTGACAGCTAATAAAAAAAGCTGTAAGAAGCAAATAGATATTAGACAATAGACACAAATTACAGAATTGCCTTCACAATGAACATTGTAAAGTGAGCTACTCGACAGTTAATAAAAAAAGCTGTAAGAAGCAAATAGATATTAATTAGACAATAGACACAAATTACAGAATTGCCTTCACAATGAACATTGTAAAGTGAGCTACTCGACAGCTAATAAAAAAAAACTGTAAGAAGCAAATAGATATTAGATCTTTTTTCCAACCATCTACCAGTGCTGTTACTAAAAACCACAAATACTATAGTACAGTACTGTACTGTATTTCATACTGTATTCTATTTTAATTCATCATATACTGTACTTAAAAATGCATTTTAATATTTCTCCTGTACTTATATAATGATTTATATTGTTTAAATAACCAATGTTTAAATAATATATACATACAGTAAAGTTTTGTTGTGCAAATTATGTTATTTTTTATACACCTTCTGTATTTTTATAAATAACCTCCATAGTCCGGAATTTTCTTTAATCCGGAAAGCGTCAAGTCCCAAACATGCCGGATTAAAGAAGTTCTACTGTAATTGAGTATTGCAAATAAACAGTAGTACCAATTTACCATAATAATATAATTCAATACATAGTTTTTATATTTTAGAACTACAAACTTATATTTTTTGTTAGAAAGATGGTATATTGAGGAGGATACTTTCCTAAATATATTGAACGAAAATTTTATTATATAAGGATGTTTCTATAAATATTTTTACTAAAAATAACTTTCAATTTTAAAGGTATTTTTTTATTTAATACGTTACTTTATACCGTACAATTCTTTTAAAATATCAGAGATCAGTCATTTTATGGAACTTTCATTGCTATTTTCAGTATCAGAAATTTAACTAATATATATATATATATATAAAATCTTCAAATAAACTATCCTTGTACTTCAACATTTTCGTATGAAATTCTAGCATACTTAATTTTAAAATATGAACTTTCACTAAACATTGTTGTTACTAGTGTGATTTCTTTCAATACTTTTGTTTGTACTTTTACATAAATAGGTTCAACATTCCATCCTTATGAAAGAGTTATGCTTAAAAACCACGACATAACAAATACTCCCAGCTCTGTAAATAAATGCCGTTACTCAATAGTTCATCTTTGTTTGTTTGAAAAATCGTCACCTACTCAATGAACAGTCCCTTTGACTTGTCTTCCCATCATCAATTTCCCAGCCATTGTGTCTGGCAGCGTCTGGAAAACAGATAAGATTACTTGTTTACAAGAAAACTGCTGGAAAAGTCGTATCTTGGATGGAAAAGAATTATTTGTCTGAACTATGCTTTAAGAAGTGACGCTGCAATTATTTATAGATATTTCCATTGGTTTATCCCATATATACTTGTTGACAAAAGTAAACAAATCGTCCGAAGAAAAAATCAGTAATTGTTAGTTTGGGAAATTGACGCAAGGACAGTAGTTGTAATTAATATGACAAGGAACGTTCCATCATTAGTTAATTAAAATCGACTATTCGATTCATTCGGCTAATGGGACTGATAGTCGATGCTAACCAGTCGGTAAAATTATGCAGTTGAAATGCACTTATACCATGACAGTTCTACGCATAGCCATTTAGAGTTGCATTGTTCAATAAGAGTGAAATTGTCATAATTACTTATGAAAGTCTGACAAGCTATTTACTATACGTAATGCAATTATCATAAGTTGCGTCAATTAGCGCGTCCACTCAGACGTTTTACCTATCGATATCTACAGATTCAAGGTACGTGTACGTACAACCATCACAAATCTTCCAACATCTTACAACGGTGTCACACAAAAAATTAAAAAATATTGATATGTAATGATTCCTAAGGTTCATTTCCATGGTTCGACATGTAGTGTCTAGCCCACATCCATATTACTGTGACCCAAATGTATAACGACGGCAGAGACAGTCAAAGACTTCCATACTTCAGATGACAGAGAAAATAATGACTTCCTTCGTAGAGCCCTTTATAAAGACCTTCATTTAACTTCAAAAGGGCTCTTTCACCAACGTTTTTAAATAAACACTGAACCTATTAGATTAATGTTTTTAACTACTATAGATAAGATAAAACATTTCTTTTGAAATAATATTGTCATATATTTCCTTTTTAATATTTATTCTACTCTCTTTTTAAATTCACGTTATAGTAAACGTTTATCATTTTTTTATAACTACCAAAAATGTTTAATATAACAATCATTTTCATACATTCATGACCATTTATTTTTTAATGCATAGCCTACTTATATAAAAATTGTATCAGTTTAATATTTTATTTAATGATAATAATAATACATATTTTCATTGCATGGGTGATGTATTGTGTGATTGTTGCAATGTTGAGGAAAATATGTTTGGTTATCTATTGATTCTTTTTTATTAATAAATCAAACAATATTATATTTGTTTTGTTTGTATGCTAAGCGTTTTATATTGTTATTTTTATTATTAATATTTTTTTATTCTTATTTTGAGGCTATGTGGTAGAGAGGGCTTTGCAGCCCTAACTTCGCCTCTTCTAATATCAATCAAGATAATTTTCATTTCGTAAAGACGTCGATCATCAAGATATGGGCTTGCCTAAGTGTACAGATTATGCAAGGTTGAATGCATCCATTATTACTAATTAAAATAAATTAATCCTTAGTTGAGCATTTATTGATAATGGAATAGTCAGAGCAAGTATGGAACGTATACAGCTTTTAAGGGGATCTGAACCACACAGTATTGGTCTGATTTGTGGCTAACTGACAAGCATGACACATCAACCACTAAACACTGTTTGATTTATCCAACATTGAACAATCTGATGGTAACCATTGATTGAACGTCAAGTCCATATTAAAATGACTGAGAACCTAATTCTTCGTTTACAATTCATAAAAACTCAACTCCCAAATAGCTGCACAGTACTTCACCACATAACTGTTTGCTCATCCATAATATTGATACATTGAAGAAAATTTTAATTATTTTTAAGAATAACAACAATGTTGTAAAAATATTTAGCCGAAAAAGTTGTAAGATACATTTTATCTTTAACAAATAACAGACCTTTATTATTGTCGAGAGGCAAATAGATAGTTAAAATTATTATCTAGATTCCTTATTTGTAGAAAAATGTCAAACGTTTTTTACATTGTTTATTGATTCTGTTATGATAAAGATCGTCTGTGTCATAATTGAAAAAAGTCATGTTTTTAAATTTAAAGTATAGTAGGACACTGTATAATAGTGCCGTTTCAATTTTTTCATCCATACCATATCTTAAATACAGTACTGTTATTTTGTTTAAATGCTTCAAAACTAATTCAACCAGAAACAAATCAAAATTCTTTCTCATATTTCCTGCATTATAATAATACATTATTTTATCATTTATCAGAGTCTTCAGCCTCTTGGGACTGAGAACAGAGGTCTGATGGCGAGTTTCGACGATCAGGTTGTGAGTTGTTTTCAGACTTCTGTCTCTTGGGACTGATGGCAGTGATTTGGAGTGTGAGATTGGTCAATCGTTTGTGAGTGGTTATGAGGCTTCAGCCCCTTGAGACTGAGGGCAGAGGTTTGACGGGTGAGTTTTGTCGATCACTTGTTAGTGGTTATCAGAGTCTTCAGCCCCTTGGGACTGAGAGCAGAGGTTTGACGGATGAGTTTTGTCGATCGGTCGTGAGTGGTTATCAGAGGCTTCAGCCCCTTGGGACTGAGAACAGACGTTTGACGGATGAGTTTTGTCGATCGGTCGTGAGTGGTTATCAAAGGCTTCAGCCCCTTGGGACTGAGAACAGACGTTTGACGGATGAGTTTTGTCGATCGGTCGTGAGTGGTTATTAGAGGCTTCAGCCCCTTGGGACTGAGAACAGAGGTTTGACGGATGAGTTTTGTCGATCACTCGTGAGTGGTTATCAAAGGCTTCAGCCCCTTGGGACTGAGAACAGAGGTTTGACGGATGAGTTTTGTCGATCGGTCGTGAGTGGTTATCAGAGGCTTCAGCCCCTTGGGACTGAGAGCAGAGGTTTGACGGGTGAGTTTTGTCGATCGGTCGTGAGTGGTTATCAGAGGCTTCAGCCCCTTGGGACTGAGAACAGAGGTTTGACGGGTGAATCTTGTCGATCACTCGTGAGTGGTTATCAGAGTCTTCAGCCCCTTGGGACTGAGAACAGAGGTTTGACGGGTGAATCTTGTCGATCACTCGTGAGTGGTTATCAGAGTCTTCAGCCCCTTGGGACTGAGAACAGAGGTTTGATGGATGAGTTTTGTCGATCGGTCGTGAGTGGTTATCAGAGGCTTCAGCCCCTTGGGACTGAGAACAGAGGTTTGACGGGTGAATCTTGTCGATCACTCGTGAGTGGTTATCAGAGTCTTCAGCCCCTTGGGACTGAGAACAGAGGTTTGACGGGTGAGTTTTGTTGATCGGTCGTGAGTGGTTATCAGAGGCTTCAGCCCCTTGGGACAGAGAACTGAGGTTTGACGGGTGAGTTTTGTCGATTGGTCGTGAGTGGTTATCAGAGGCTTCAGCCTCTGGAGACTTAGGGCAAAGGTTTGACGGGCAAGTTTTATTGATCGGTCGTGAGTGGTTCTCAGTTACTACACCCACTTGGGAATAAGCAAATCGGACATTCACTTCCCACCCTCGAGACCCTAGACACACAGCTGTAAGTTTTCCTTTTATTTTCTTGAGAAAATTTACTTCATTTTTCTTCATATTGAATTGGGGACAGATTTATATATTATATGGTTTAGTATAAAATTGGTTCCGTTTTTCAAATGTTTTTTATACGTGTATATTACCCTGCAGTAAAGTTACACTTTATAGTTTTTAATTTTATTATTGTTTTTATATTTCATTATAAAAGTTAATTATATAAAATATTCTGCAATATTTCTTTAATTAGTAGCTTTTAATTTCCTAAATCTGTAAAATCAGTTTCATGAGTTTACTTTTAGTACTGATATCACTCAATCTAACACAAAAATCTTGTATTGATTATTTATTATTTAATTTTTGTATAGTTATTGTATACGCGAGTAGTTGTTTGAGAATAATGGTTATTGTATGGAGTTCGTTAGTTATCAATGAGACACTACGAAAGTTAATATCTGAGAGTGTCTCCAGAAGGGAGGTTACCCCCTCCCCACCACTTCAAACTGTTTCCTTTTCGATTAACAGTTTTCTTCCTGTCCATTACTTAACAGTGACAGTACATCTTTCTTCATTTAGTAATTTAGGGTTTCACTTAAATAAATTAAATATTTACTACTGTCTGTGCAGAAATTATGTGCACCCCAGTTTGAAGGTTTTTTTCTAAAAAAAAATAAGAAGCCTATAAAAAATCTAATCATGCACTTTTTCCATGTTTAAAGGTACGTTATGACATATAAAGTTTTAAATTGCATTGCGTTTTTGTAACTTATATCCTAGTTGGAACAAAAAAGTATCGAAATTTAACTAGTTTTCATTGTAAATCAAGTTTACACCGTTATTACTGACCCCGTAATTTTATCGCATTTATATTTTAATACTTGGTTGATAGTACTGTTTTCTATAAGATCTATAAATTCAATAATTTTAACTTTTTATGAAAAAAGTTCTAATCGATATCCTAAAACCTTGTTTTCTTGGCTTCTAGAGGTCATAACGTTAATTTTATGGTCTTGTGTTAATCCTTATGACATGTATAGTTACGTTACATTACTTTCATTTGTAAGTAGATACGATAATTTTAAATTTATTAAAATAATTTTACAATAACTTTAAATTGATTTAAATCAACATAAATCATTACATTTACTTACACATACAGTATTAAAGTATGGTATAGTAACCATACATTTCATAAGGACTACAACAAGAATAAAAGAATAATAAATGTTTCAACCTCTATAAGCCAAAAAAAACAATGTTTTAGGGAAATTATAAATTTGTTTCTCGAAAAGTTAAAATTCTAACATTCATGAAACTTATAGTAAACATTTCTATCAACCAAGAATTAAAAAATAAATGGATTAAATGGCGGTTTGTTGAGTAATAATGATGTAAATTTGATGTATAGTGAAAAGTAGTTGAAATTCTGGTACTTTTTTGTTCTAACTGGGATAAAAAAAAAACTGTTATAATTGTAATTATTTTTGTATCAGGTTAAGTGGAAGAAGGGACTCTCTAGTCCCAGCTTCGCCTGGTTAAATAAAGACGTATTTCATTTTATTTAAAAAATTATTGAAGCATGTAATAAAGTTGATAATTTAATACGTCTTAGCGTACCACTAAACGAGGAAAATAATAGTATGATTAGATTTTGTTATGCCTCTTAGTTTCTTAGAAAATAACATTCAAACTCAGGTGCACGTAGTATCTGCCCCGACAGTAATTAGGATTTTGTTATTTTATGAATTTAAACATTATATAAACTTTATCCAAAGTACCGTCCTATGATTCCGTGAGAGACTCCCAAGATATATTGTGAGCTTTACTGAATGCACCTTGTAATGTACCAGAATTGACTGATGTTGTTAGAATGCTACAAGAATTGAAATTGGTGATTCCACTTGCGAAAGGTAATTTGTTTTTATATGGTAACAAGGCCTCCAATTTTTAATAGACCTAGACCTTGTTTTTTTTTATTACACCCAATTATATTTTTAAGCCCTTGCATGCTATGGATTTTCAATTTTTAACAGTGTGTATATAAAGATTTTTAGAAACGTTCTATACCAATTGTCTGTTAAATAGAACCAGTAAGCAAATAAACCTGGACACGATATTTAGTAAAACAATTCGCCAGTATCACCATACACTATTAGTAGCAATACGTTTCTATTTGACAGCGTTATTAATGGTTTATTTTCATTTTGTAACGTTCTGATGATAAATAAATGCTATTGTAACAACAATAGCGTCTCTTTCCACTACAGCTGTTTGATGTAAGTGAAAAACGTTATCCGTTTCCGGTCCCAAGCAGACACAATGGCCAGGAAATTGATGATGGGGAAGACAAGTCAAAGAAGAACTGTTGCTACTTCATTGGGTAGAAGAGCAACTCAGGCTGAAGGGGCAGTTTGAACATTGATACGTTGTAGTAAATATTGCGGAGGGTTAGTGTCGATTAAGAAATACGAGCTAATCCTTCTTTAGAGTTGTTAGGTGTTTTAATCCTTATTATAAATGCTCTATTTTTAAATAGTGTTATCACACTATGAGTGTCATTTGAACTTTTCATATCAATACGTAAGTATGGTTTTTAAAATGTTGTATTGATTTTTTTGTTATCTTGTCCGTTAATTTACTACCATAATATAACTTAGGTTAACATAACCTAACCAAACCTAATATGACACAACCAAACCCAACATAACCAAACCAAAATAGTGGCTGTGAATTAACGGAAGAGGTCCGATTTTTGGTTTGATAAGTTTTAAATTCTGCTTTATCTATAAGTTTTATTGCTGTTTGAGAAGGTTTTAAAAGTAAAGTTATAAGAATTTGTTTAACGTTCTTTCATCCTCAAACAATTAAAGATGCATTGCAAAACCTATACTCTCCTGATTAATATAAACATCGCAGAACACTGACGATTGCATGCAATGTAATATTGTTCCGCAATAAAATATTTATTTATTGAAACGTGACGCTGAAGAGGAAACTCATTACTCCTGACATTTACCAATAATTGATCAATCTAAATATTACAAAGCTCTAACATTCAGCATATGTATGACTACAGAAGAAGCTTATTTATATAAGAAATGTAACCATTTCATAGGCAAATAAAATTGGGTCATTAGTTTTTCTTCGGAGAAATTACTTATTTCTAGGGGACACCCTTCACGTTTCATGTGAACACCTGAATTCTTGAAACATCGGCCTTCGGTCTCGTCTGTAACTTTTAACTACAAATGTTAGTATTTACAATATATTACGTAAAACATATATTACATAAATTTACATAACATGTAAATTTGTACTCATTAGCTCATTCGATGCACTTGCGTTGCTACCAATTTATTAATATAAACTTTTGGTGCTTAGTTGATTTTTAAAATTTTCATTTCATCTGTTTTTAATTAGTAGCTGATGATCAATTAAATAAAATGACTCCATTATATTACCATTGAAACCTTATAGGCCCTAAAAATACAAACCTTCCCTGGGACAAAAATACATAGTTTCCCAAGGTTTTATAACAAACGAATGAATGGTGTAGTAATGCATAGTGGACAAACAGACCGAGACACTAACAGACATACTTTCAAACTTCCACTGAATACAAACTTACTCCTTCTAACAATATGGAAGCCCTATACACTCCTGAATAATATAAACATCATTTTTTAAATTTAAACAGCTGTTAAAATAATTATTTAAATTTAAATAGCTGTGACTTTTCGATTAGTTTAAAAATCTCTCCATGTTATTCTCATTGCCAAAATACGTACTTCTAGGGGTTCCCATGACCTTCAGGGTATACATATTGAAGAATGAAGAACTTATGGTACAACTACGAATAGGTACAACTATAGCTACTTTTGACACCTCGTCTGTTCAAATTGATCCAAAAAAGTTTAAGTTTGAGGAGTTACGTTACCAAAAAACTACACATATTTTAGTACACAAGTACTGTAAGAAGTAAATGTATCTGTATTGTACTTGTACCATTGTACTGTGTTGTATGATATTTTACATTGTTTGCAGCTCTCTTTATGGAGTTTCTCCACTACGACTGATATAGTAATAGGTTACATCACTGCCTCAGTACCGGACGGCAGGCCGGCGAGTGAAATGCGGAGAACTCACCGTCCCTATTTAATTAAAGTTGTTCAGCTGATTCATTTGCCTAATGTGACTGGCTGATCACGGCTGCAGCAGGTCAATAACGGGGCTGAAGAGCGCTTTCACAGGCGAGGGATGGTAAAACACTATTGACTGTGAAAACACGCACGCATACCAGGGGTATTCAAACAGGTGCTTCACTTATTCACCTGTTTGTAGTAATAAATGTGAAAATGCAATTAATATCACTGACTAATACTATGGAAAGAAGAAGAATTGAAATTCTGACTATTGGGCTACTAATAAATTGCTATATATAAGAAACAGTCGACTTTAGTTAGCAATAAAGACGACAATTGTTCGTCTACATTCATAACACTCATTCGCCCCATATCTCTACGATCAGCGTCTTATGAATGAATAATAAATACGAATGATTTCAATCACTTAAAATAATCATTCATGATCCGACACAGTATGGCAATATTTATCAAATTACTAACTAGGCTTTACCATAACATCCTTGACAATTAGAGGTTAGGTTTGGTTAGGCACCACGTTTCGGAGACACAGCTCCAGTTGGATGTCACCACATAAAAAATACAATACACTTACACAAACATACGAACACGAAATACGTTATAATGTACTACTGAAATAATATGCGATAGCCACATCGTATGTCCATAGCCGATAATTAAACAGTCGCAACTCAAATATTTCTCTATGAATATATCTATAATCGCTACTGTTTGATTACAGCCGTAGACATGCGATGTGGCTATCGTACATTATTATAGTAGACCTAATTGTATCAATTTCTTTCATTTTCGTTTCCTTGTTCGTGTTTTTTGTATACTATTATCAAACTGGGAGTGCGGCCGGACGACAGGTAGGTTCACTTACACACGCGTAGGGGATTAGGACCGACCCGACCCACCCGGGACCGGCCGTACTTCTGCTAGATTAGTCACTTAGTTGACTTTTCCAATCAATCACTATTTTTTTTTTTATTTTGCCATTTTATCTCGAAATGGTTATGAAATATATCCACAATTACAAGGAAAATGGTACTAAACAGCATATTATTTACTTAAGTTTATCTTAAGAAATTGTTCACAGTAATTTATAAATCATGCAATATTTGTAATACTGTAACTAATTCACTTAATATTCACTAAAGCAAATTACAGATTGTTTAGAATAATTTTACTTGTGATTTTGAGTAGATTTCAAATTTACTAACTATTTCCACATAAAATGGCAAAATTAAAAATAATACTAATTGGCTTGAAAGATCGACTAAGTGACTAATCGAGCGGAAGTGCAGACGGACCTTAATCCGCTGCGCGTGTGTGAGTGAACCTACTAGTCGTCCAGCTGCACTCCCAGTTTGATAATACTACAAGTGTATTGTATTTGTTATATGGTGACAAATCCAACTGGAGTACGGCTCATGATGGAGCTGTGTCTCCGAAACCTAACGTAGCCTAACCTAACCGTGTGTGAGTGAACCTACTAGTCGTCCAGCTGCACTCCCAGTTTGATAATACTACAAGTGTATTGTATTTGTTATATGGTGACAAATCCAACTGGAGTACGGCTCATGATGGAGCTGTGTCTCCGAAACCTAACGTAGCCTAACCTAAAGCCGTGTTTTCCTAGCGACGCACTTTCTACGTCGCGTACAACGTACAACGCTGGCGTGGACGTATAATATAATACGCGGCGTAAAAGTGTTTTCCTACAAATGTTCAGTTCAATTGCGTCATCCAGCAAGGTAGCTTCAAGATGAGCTCACGGAAGAGAAAACAAGTATGTGCTTTGGTATTAAAGGCGTGTTTAGACGAGATTGATGAAGAAGTTAATGTTTTAACAAAAAAGTTTTGTTCAGTTAGAAGTAAAACCAGTGACTTGTTCAATTTTAGAGAAGACGAGGGTGTCTTTCAGTTGTTAATAAACAAGCACCTTTTAGATGATGAAATAAAATTTAAAGCTTATTTTAGGTTTACTAGGAACCAATTTTATTACTTATTGGAGATGGTTGAAGAATTATTGACGTGTGAACCTTGTAACAGAGTAAAACGGCCAATTTCACCAGCTGAGAAACTTGCCCTTACCTTAAGGTATGTGTAATAAAATTATACTACTTTGATAGTTGCTCATTAATACTTTAATGGAAAATGCAAAGCAATTACAAATATATAAGAGAATTTAAAAATAGTTTAAAATTGAATTAACTGGGTCCATTTCAGTGCAATCATTGGTATATGGTGAATGTGCTGATGTGGATGCAGAAATACTAGAGTCATAATTGAAAGTCGTCATACGCTGAACGTCGGCTGCTTCATTGTAACTCTGCATTTCCATTTGTGTTATAAGTTGTAACACTTTAATTTTAGCCTGTGTTTTCATTTTTGGGTTGAATTTTTTTACAGTTTCCGCCATAGACTGAAAGAATAAATCTATTTCGTCTGGATGTTCTGGTGTCATTAGTTGATCTAGGCGTTTAACAGTTTCGTTGCGTTCTTCTTCACGTGATTTAAGTAAGCGTATAATGTCATTATCTTTTCGGAACCTTTTCTCCTGTTTTTTACTACTAGATGGTTCTGCTGAACGTTTAATTCCGTCTTCTTTTTTTTGAGTTGCCTGTTCAGGTATGTTCTCTGTAGGTCTGTCTATTGTTTCGTTCTCAAGGTCCTCACCAGAATAGTTTTGAGTATCAGTTTCGTTCACAGGTTCTACATTTGCATTTGACAAAGTGCCCCTCTCATCTTCAACAGTATCTAGAAATATAAGACTTTTCCAATACACGGCTCGTTTTTTGCTAGGTGCAGCTGACCCTGTAGTAATATTTTTCTCTGCCTTCATCTGTCTCTTGTAATGGTCTCGGATACTTTTCCATCTTGCTTTACATTGCTTATCTGAAAAAGAAATAAAGTTACAGTACCACAGATTCTTTAAAAAATTATTAACTTAATATACAAGCTTCATAAACTCTATACCTTTACAGGTTCCTGGCAACTGGAGAATCTATGCGATCCTTGGCATTTGCATACAGAATATCTCTGACCTCAATCTCCAAGTTTATCCCACAAGTTCTACATGCACTGAAGATTAAACTCGTTCCAAAACATCTACCTCCACCAGACAAAATTAAATGGGATCAAATAGCAGAAGAGTTTTGGAGTCGGTGGAGTTTTCCCAATTTGCTTGGAGCTGTGGATGGGAAACATGTGCGAATCGTAGCCCCTGACAATACAGGTAGTTTGTTTTTTAACTACAAAAATTATTTTTCTACAGTACTTCTAGCCCTAGTTGATGCTAACTGCAAATATATAATCGTTGATGTTGGATCTTACGGGAAAGAAGGGGATGCAGGCATCTTTAACAAATCTCAAATGGGAAAGCTTATTCAAAGTGGCAGTGCATTTCCGGAGCCTCAGTACTTGCCCAACTCCAACATTTTGCTCCCCCATGTTGTAGTTGCTGACGATGCGTTCAGGCTTGATAAACATTTAGTGAAAGGCTATTGCAAAAAGCAAGCATTGGAAGACAGTCACAAAAGAAATTTTAACTATCATGTGTCAGAGTAAGAAGGGTATCATAAACGCATTTGGCATCATGTTGCAGTATTCAGAATATTTTTACTCTCAATTAACGTTTTACCACATAACATGTTGATATAATGTTATGTATGATATATCGATTGATTAATTTCACTTAAAATAATTTATGTCGACACGCAATTTCAATTACAACAAGGCTTTACCATAAACTTGCATTCGAGTTAACGTAGTTGGAACACTTTCGTGGAAAGAGTTGGATGTTATAGTAAAATCAAGAATAGCGAAATAGTTTAATGTACACAATTATACTAGCAGTATGTCCAAGGATAAAAATCTGCCCGCAAAACAAAGTAATTTCTTTGATATTACTTATTTTTGTTTGTTAACCAACTTGCGATGTGGCACGTATTTTATTAACTATGTATTAATATTTCATTTCGTAGTCATTGTAGTGGCATACAAACATTGGAGAAGTGGACTAACAGATAGTGGTAGGCAGATAGGTCGCTAGTTTTGCTATAGAAGTATTGTTACTTTTCAGTACATTCACTATATTTATTAATTTGATTTTTTCTGATGTTATTGAAATATACATCATACAGGAAATTTACTATACAGATTCAATTCTTATTTTCAAAATATTTTCAAATTTTATCATGCCATAAAAATTGGAATCTTAACTATTCACTAAGCTGTCACTAAGCAAATCACAGAATAGTTTAAATTTTTCTTTGATTTTGAGTAATGTCACAATTACTACACAGTTATCCACTAAATTGGAAAATAAAAATAATACAATGCTGAAGTGTTGTGATTCGCGGACGTGCAACCGGGAACTGGATGGTCGGGTCGGTCGCTAATTCACGTCGGTGTGATGAAACCTACAGTCGTCCACGCACTTCCTAGGATAAACACAGTCTTTTGGGTATTTGTTATGGTACTCCCAAAGGCGCTCATGATGGAGTTTGTACGCCGAAAAAGTGCGTCCTAAAACTAACCTAACCTTACCTCTACTTGTAAAGGATGTTAAGGTAAAGCATAGTTAGTAATTTGGCACTTAAAATGAATTTAAATGAAAATATTTTTTAATGTAATTGTTTTTCTTTTTCGCTACTTAACCTGTACAATTAATCTCCAACTTTGTATTTACATTAATGCTTTAATATCAATTTGACTGATAACGCTATCTATTTATATGCTTAAACATTAAAACATAGGAAATAAAATGTTTTACCTTAGAAAAATACGTTGTCAGCTACTATCACCTGAAAAATAACAAAAGTTACTATTGAATAGAAAGACCGTTGATTACCACGTAAAAAGTCATGTACAGTATATAATAAATGTAACTCTTCATAATTCTAACGTACAGTAAATGGAAAGGTTTAAACAAATTACATTGAGGAGCAACCAAAGTGACAGACATCGTCCACTTAGAAACTCATTGAATACTTAAACAGATTGCATTAAAATCTGTAAAGTCTGTTTTACATAATTAAACAATGCAACATCTTATAAATGAATATTTATGACTTGTTAATAAATGGGTTACAAAAATTAACCCTGCATAAGTGGATTATTTAACAATGAGACAAAGATTTTAAAATACCTTCCTCAGTAACCCAATTTAAGCATTTTGAAATGTTGATTACAGTTTCTCTATACTTTTCTTACAAATGTAATTCAAGCCAGATATGCGCTCGCACATCAAGGGTTACGACCACTTATTGGTTACTATTTAAAATAAACTATGGTGATTTAGTCAGATAGACCTTATCAGACATGTACCCAATCTAAAAAACTCTTCTACTCTTTGGATTCGAATTCAAATATATTTTTTACTTGCAAAAAATAATTTATACAAGCAGATTCTATCTATCTCTATAGCTTGAGGTATTTGGAAAAAACTATATTGATTTATTCACAATTATGTGTACGAATCATCATTTTAAAATAAATATTAAATTATAGTAATCAATTATAACACATAAATAGTATAATAAACTATTTGGCAATAAATAACCACTATAATTTCATTTTTTTTTTTTTACTTCTTTAGCTTAAAATAATAAATAAGACAATAAGTATTACTGTACCACACAAATTTTAATTTGCATATAAATTAAACAATTGGATAATTATAACAATAGGCTCTTAGAAACAAAACAACTTAATAAAATCTTTAGAATCAACCATAACAAAAACAACAAGCAACAAACTTTAAATTCTAAAGTTTACATATACAAATCCCCCATCCAAAATACTATAATCACCTTATCCTAACACATACAGCAATAAACAATACAAATTATTCCGTACCATATATCCTCAATCAAATTTATTCAAACTACTATTAACACATACTGTCACGTAATTAATTAATTTCAATCATCCAAATATTATATTATAAAGTTCAACCCTCTAGTGTCGTATGAGATTGGAGAAGAACTAGTCATGAACTTCGAATAAGTTCTAGCTCCTGAGTGTTCTGCATGAACTATTTATTGCAAATAAACACGTCAGGAATTTCTCTATCTAGAACTTGCTGGCTAGTTATAAACTTAATGTTGAATAAGTGACATTACATAGGTTAAATAAACCTTTATTAAACTAAAATAAACCGTAAATATAACTTTATATCTATCATTCGCTAAACAAATGTGTTAACTATAGGCATTCATATCTCAATGGCAGTGGTAGGTTTGTAAACGTACACAATTGGAAGCAAACCAAACACAGCCCTAGGACAATACGGAACTGGGCAATTGGACCAACCACAGGCCGGTGAGGTCTGGCTCCTGCTGTTGAACCAACCCTTCCGTGAACAAAGGGGTGAGTCCATCCAGGATGTGGCTTGTGGAGTATTCAGACCTTGACTGGCTTTTTGTGCTTGGTTGAGTTGTCGTTAATTATCAATTAATTCTCTATGGCCTGTCTTATAATACCAACTAAACCTAAATTAGATCAGTTTTTTCTTGTTACACCTTCCTTCCTAAAATGGAGAGATCAATTGAATAGGTGATTAAAATATTTTAAATAAAACTAAAGGTTTTGTTTTGTTTAGGTGTTTCTAATTAAAAATATTATGACTGTTTCATTTTCAAGGGGTATTTACTGTGACTTAGAAGTAGTGGCAGAACATCATCTCCAATATAACGTCCAATCGATCAAGTGGGGATAAACGGGTTCCCCAAGGATGGTGAGTTGGGAGGATCGTCTCCTCACAGCTTGGACAAGGAACGAATTATATGAGTCACAGAGTCAGTATGACTTTTTCAATGATGTTCGATAATATTTTCTAGACATGGCTCCAATTGAAGAAAATACTGTAGAAGTTGTCTTGCCTTATCAATGTTGTAGGAGTCATTTAACTCAGTAGCCTTAACAACGACAATTACATTTAAAATGTTACAATACATGAAACCTCCATGGCTGTGACATCTCCAGCTCCGTAGACTTCTTCAACTCTTCTCTCCCAGCATTTAGAGAAAATGTCATGAAAATCCAGATTAGTGATATTTAGCTTATTGCTGCAAGGCCATTCATCGTTATATACTATAGAATTTACTATATTAACTACTATAGTATTACTTTTTATTGATTGAACAGAGTCTTTGTATTAATTGTTGGAACCGATGCATAGTTATGTAGTATTTATTTGTTATGGTCGTTTGAGTATTTCTTATCTTGTAAAATCCTATGGATAGTTTATCGTTGTTAACTTATTTATTGTACCATTGTTGTTAAGCTTATTGCTGTGTGAAGCATTGTAAAAGTACTCAATAAAATTGTCATGCCGTTGGAAAAATGTAATTGCTATAAAAGTACCGAAGCTGCATTCTTTTGTGAAACCCATCAGTCTGAGGATGGTGAAGGTGGTTTACGGAAATGTATCAGCAAATAATATTTGTAGTTTTTATGATTTGTTGTGTTGTGTGACGTTCACCTTTTTATAAAAATGATGCCAACAAAATGATTGAAGCCCTATAACAGTGGCATCCATGTTAAAATATTGAACGTTTAAGAACTAATCACAACTACTATCAAAGAGAAATTTGTTGACACCTTAATCGATAACTTGATTAAGCAATAAGGGAGCAGTTTTGTTGACAAAATACGGCTTCACGTATTATATATAAGGATTATTTAACACAATTTTTCAGTAGATAAAGTAATTTTTTTGAATATAAAAGAAAAATGTACTGTCACTGTTAATTAATAGGCAGGAAGACAAATGTTAATTGAAGAGGAAACAGTTTTAAGAAGTGGCTGCAAGGGGGGGGCGGGTTTATCCTCCCTTCCGGAGACACTCCCAGATATTAGCTGTGGTATGACTCTTTGATAACTAACAACGTGTATAAAATATGTGTTATTCTTACAAAATTACTAGTGTTAAGTTTACAATAAACAATGTCATCAGCATATGTATATAGTTAAAATAAAGTGTTAATACATTATTAATCAACGGTACTGCTTGTACAACTTGCGATTTGCAATTAATACCGGTTTATTTTCAACTCATAAAAATGATTGCCTATATTTTAAAATGTACAGCAACAATGAACAGAGTTTCAATAATTTTACGAAAACATATAAAAAGAATAATATTAAAATGAATCCAGCAAATTACCTAATCATACACTAAGGCTATGTTGATACTTTAAAAATTAAGCTAAAAATAAATTGTTGTTAAAGTGAACATAAATTATACTGAATCAAAGGCGTCAATTCGGTGAAAATAAAATAAAGAACAGCTTGCAGCTGTGTGTCTAAGATCTGGGGGGTGGGAAATGATTGTCCGATTTTCTCAGACCCAAGGGAGTCTGACAACTACACACGATTGAACGACCAAACTCGCTGGATAAACCTCTGCCCTCAGTCCCAAGGGGCTGCAGCCTCTGACAACCACTCACGATTGAACGGCCAAACTCGCTTGATAAACCTCTGCCCTTAGTCCCAAGGGGCTGCAGCCTCAGATAACCACTTACGATTAAACGGTAAACTCACTATATAAACCTCTGCCCTCAATCCCGAGGGGCTGCAGTCTCTGACAACCACTCACGATTGAACGTTAAACTCGCTCGATAAACCTCGGCCCTCAGTCCCAAGGGGCTGCAGCCTCTGAAACTACTCATGATTGAACGGTAAGCCCTCCGCCTTCAGTCCCAAGGGGCTGCAGCCTCTGACAACAACTAAAGATTGAACAGCCAAACTCGTTCTATAAACTTCTGCCCTCAGCCTCAAAGGGCTGCAGCCTCTGACAACCACTAACGATTGAACAGCCAAACTCGATCTATAAAATTTCTGCCCTCAGTCTCAAGGGGCTACAGCCTCTGACAACCACTAACGATTGAACGGCCAAATTTACTCGATAGACCTCTGCCCTCAGTCCCAAGGGACTGCAGCCTTTGATAACCACTTACGTTTTAACGACCAAACTCGCAAGGCTAAACCTCTGTTCTCAGTCCCAAGGGGATGCAGCCTCTGATAACCACTTACGATTGAACGACCAAACTCGCTCGATAAACCTCTGCCCTCAGTCCCAAGGGGCTGCAGCCTCTGGCAACCACTTACGATTGAACGGCCAAATTTACACTATAAACCTTTGATCTCAGTCCCAAGGGAGTATATCTTCTGATAACCACTTACAATTGAACGACCAAATTCACTAGATAAACCTCTGTTATCAGTTCCAAGGGGCTGCAGCCTCTGATAACCGCTTACGATTGAACGACCAAACTCGCTAGATTAACGTATGCCCTCAGTTCCAAGAGGCTGCATCCTCTGACAACCACTCACGATTGAACAGCCAAACTCGCTAGATAAACTTCTGTTCTCAGTCCCAAGGGAGTGTGATACAACCATTTACGAGTGATCTTTAAAAATCGCCACTAAAACACATTTCAGTAGAACAGTTTCATTGGCTTTGACCCATACCATCGGTAAATAATTTTAGAAAATTATTACGTCCCGATATTGTTTTCCAGTTATGTTCTCTCCTCCAACAAAAAACCAATGTTAATTTAAAGGACAAAACTACCACGTTACAAATTTTGTATATAAAAAGGAGAGGACTATCTTCGTTTTACTTAACTCTGCCCATTCCTAAAACACAATTAATCAGCGCTGAGTACTTATTCAAAAATAATTAGGGTGAGAACCAGTCCAGTGTAAGGTGAACATTTCTGATAAAACTAGTATCTATATTTTCCTGTGATTACCGTGTCAAGTTGATTTCTACATTATTTACAAGATAACCAGACGTTTTTCCCATGTGGCATCCTCAGTGGTATAGCACCTTGACATGGTTGTCACCGGAAAATATAGATTACTGATAAAGGTTCCAATGAAGACCAGGATTCAAACCTGTGATATCTCTAGTTCAGGCTTAAGGTCCTAACGCCTTAGACCACGCAGTCACTGGCTCTCTCAACAGAAATATGTAGCCTGCAGAAGCAATTATTAATAACTTTGGACATCAATCGTTTTCTTTAATTGTTTAATCACATAAATCAATTGAAGAATTTCAGTGTCAAGGGGTATGAGGAAAAGTTGACTGAGATAATTTCAAATTGATTTGAATACCAAAAATTAATGTTACATTTAATTTATCGTGGAAGTTTTTGGATTTTTTGTTTTGGAAATGTTTATTACATATTTACTGAATTACATGTCGAAAATAATTAATTATTTTTTAAGGAAAGATACTGGTAACTGTCCCTTGACAATACGAGAGAGAATGTTTCCCTTTTTGGCTGGGCTATCTATCCGTTTTGAAGATCCATCCCTAAAAAGGTCTTTCAGATAAATCTTAATTAATTGAAAACGACCGTTTCAAAAAATTCCAAAGCACATTTAAAAATACGAATGATAATGTACTTCCAAAGTCCCCGATGACAAATGAACAGCCGGTGGCTATCACCTGATCCTTTCAAAGTGTTTATAACTCTGGACTTTCATTGCTCGAACTGAATGTTTTATTGCAAGTAAAACAAAAACATCTCTTAGTAGTATTTCTATACCTCTACAAAATATTGTGACGTGTTTACGTCCTAATTTATAAATAATTAATCGCTATGTGGGTTTTACAAATAAGCAACACGATATACTAAACAATTACTAAATTTATTGAATATATAAAATTAACTTATTATAATTAAATGGATTATTTCCTTAACTTTAACTATTGTGAAAAGTACAATTTACTATTAGGCCTACTTTTACAGTTAAACTAAATTTGTATTTACACTCTTAGATGGCATCAATAAATGGCAATCAATTACAACTACTAATTGCAAAGTGACTTTACTAAATTCCCTTCTTTTAATCACAATTCCTAGCTCTATAAAGTGGCTTTCCTAGATTCTCTACTATTATTTACAATTACTAACTATAAAGTGACTCTACTAGATTCCCTACTATTATTTACAATTACTGACTACTAAATGACTTTACTAGATTCCCTACTACCTACAGTCCAAAGCTAACAGTTCACTCACAGTTTCTTCAGTGTCCCTTCAGAAGTCGTCCACAAGTACCGCACTGCTCCTTCGTTGATCCCCACAACGAACCACTCACCGGTAACTTCTCTGTAGACGACTTCACTATACTCGGACACTTCACTCGCACTGTCGCTGCAAACACCCGGGCTGTAGGCTCTAGACTCACTGACTGACTGACTGACTTGGGCTGGTATCCGGGCCGTATATATCACCTGCAGGTCTCCATCTAGAAGCTTCTTGAATTCCCCTGCCCCCGAAGTTCCATGACAGCGCTGGCTCGTCAACCGAGAAACGTCTAGAAGTCCATTGAGGTAAGGCGTTCATGCGTAAGCCATTGTGCCCCAAAGGTTGTAAACAAGCAGGGCAGGTGGTCAGCGACCCATCCATTACTTCCGCATCACCGGTTCCCAGGATTGAGGCCGCTCTGGATGTCACAATATATTGTTTTTATAGGGCTTGACATTATAGTTCTTCTGTTTCGTATTTTTGAGGTTCATCGACAGATTATTGAACCTTTAGCTTATGAAGTTGGGATTTAACCAGTTACGGTAGTTGGATTCATCGATAAGTTTGTTTTTTTGCCCTATTTTAGTTAGTAATAAAGATTAAATTTAATGTTAATCGCTCATCTCACTCAGTCACCACATTCACACATATCTAACGCTTGATAGATATAAAAAAATAAAATTTACATTTTTTATCATATTCCAACCAACACACACGAATTACTAAAATACAAACATTTATACTGACTATTAGAGCTTCTAAGAAGAATAAAAGGTTATGTACTTCTAAACTATCATAACGTTTATTTGAAATTAAACTGAATGTTTGTGTAGTCACCTGTATCCACCAATAGCATGGCCAAAGTCACGAGCCCTTGTTTTTTTTCCAGCCTCGGACGAGCAGTTCTTTTATTTTTATATGTTTTTATATGCTTGCTTAGTGCCAAACATTATGTTTATTATTTTTCTTAGAATCCACACAACCACAAACTACATATTCATGCCGGATGTAAGTAAACAAGCGTTCTCGGGATATTACACGCATTATTGTAGCTAAATACCTTTTTTTGTTAATTTATATAAATTATAACCGACTAACTATAAAATATCAGTGCATTGTTCATATATATTAGTAACCACCATATTCCTAGAATTTACAAACTAACGAAAAAATTTCCATTTCATTTATTGAAGCTGGAAAAGGGATAAATAGTAATAAAGGAAATATATACAAATGCTTAAAAATAAATGTTTTATCTCATTTATAGTAGTTAAAAACATTAATGTAATAGGCTTGGTGTTTAGTTAAAAAAGTTGGCAAAAGAGCCCTTTCGAAGTAAAATGAAGGTCTTTATAAAGGGCTCTACGAGGGAAGTCATTATTTTCTCTGTCATCTGAAGTATGGAAGTCTTTGACTGTCTCTGCCGTCGTTATACATTTAGGTCACAGCAATATGGATGTGGGCTAGACACTACATGTCGAAGCCTGGAAACGGGTTGGGTTAATTTTTTGTCTGCGATGAATGGTAAACGTGCAAGATTTACGATTTATTGAAAGCGTATGTTTTTCTCTCCAGTGAAAAAGATTCAAGATTCAAGATTAATTTATTGACACAATATGAACTGTTACAGTTTTCTATGCAAGTCATAATACAAAAATAACATCATTAATCAAGAACATAAAATAATACACAAATAAAATCATAATTAAATTAATTCTAAGACAATTTTTCACTATAGCCTACACAAGCCAATATTGACATTTATTTTATTACAGCAAGAGCTGCTACATTAAGAAAAATATTTAAGATAGTTAAATAAAAATAAAACAGCCAACATTACCCCTTAAGGCTGCATAAGGGCCTCATCGATGGTATAGAAAGTCCTCCCGACCAAATGGCTTCTCAAACATGTTTTCAGCTGAGATAAACTATTGATTGTTTTTATATTTTGAGGGAGAAGATTAAAAAAAAGAACGCCTTTAGAAATGAGTCCATTTAAACGCGACAAGTATCTGTTAACAGTGGATATAGATAAAAATGAATAAATAGTGTTTATAAATGTATATAAGGATTACCAAGTATTTTGTTTGCTTAGTGTTTAATTGATTTAACACTTTTCAAAGGTATGATATGGCAAGTAAATCATCCCTTAGTATTATTTCTATATCTCTACAAAGAATTATTTACAGGGCTTGACTTTTTAGGTTTTCTGTTTCATATTTTGTACGTTCATCAACATATTGTTACACGCATAATCTTAAATTAATTGTATTCTTGTTAATATAAGAATACGTTATTTTTTTAATCTGTATATTAGGAAATGCTATAAAACCTGTTTGAGAAGCTTTTACATCACGGTTTGACTTTAATACCAGGTTCATTCCACCCTTAATAAGGAAATATGATCATCACGAGGAACCTATGTCCACTCGTTGTGTCCACTGCGCTAAAGCGTGTGTTTAAAAGAGTATCATAAAAGAACAAAATCAGGATAGAACCGAAGATTTGATGAGCTCTATACGGAGTTTAACAACACCGAAACTCTTACTCTTACACCTGCTGAACTCATTCGACAATGCTATAAAATACCTAAACCACCAAGTACATAGTATACAAAAACTTATGGTTGTCTTGCACGTAAACTGTTAGTTACCACATAATGTTAAAAATGTAACTACTAATCTCACTTTAGCAGAAAGCTGTACCATGGGTTACAAATAATAGTGAAACAATATTTTTACAATATACTATTTTAAAAATTGTTTTCATTACATTAATTGATACAGTTCTGATGTAGTTACTATTACCATTATTATACAGTATTTTTGTCATCATTATATAATTGTTACTATTGTAATAACTTTAATGTTAAAGGTATTTTGTGATAGTAAGATTATATTATTTTTTTATTATTATTGTGTGTTTTTTTTTTTTTTTTTTTTTTTTTGTAATTATTTTACTCTGGCCATACTCACTATTTTTAGGTAATATACTAATTTGTTATCAAATGTAACACTTTGGAATTTGGATAGTTTTTGTTTTGTTTTCATTGTATCTGTTAGTAACTGTTATATTTGCGTATCATTTAAGTATAAATTGCTCCAATCAGACCTGATTGGAAGGATTAAACTTTCAGACAAAGCCTAGCTAACTTCTGTATGAGTTACTTTTATTTTTATTTATCTATGCACTGATATTGGATTGTGTTTATGTATTTTTGTACTTCTTTATTTAAATGTGAGATATATGTGTAATATGTATTGATATTGGTATTATGTATCAAGAAATAAAGTTATATTCTAAAACCTATTTTTTCTTTAAAAAATTTATATTTAACGTACAAAAGCCAGGACTCTTACTCCAGGCACTTTCCTTTGGTAAGCGTCCTGGTGACCAATTTATGGCTGCAGAACTGCATTTATTACCTCAATTAAATCTAGTTCATAAATTTAGGGGTGTATGACTGGATTTATGAATAACGTTATAAATTATTTACTTTGATTGCCATTAAAAGGAAAAATCATAGGTTTTTGCTGACGATATTGGAATAAAATATTCAGAGAAACTATGGGGAAATATATGGACCAATATGAAAGATGATTTAACAATGATTAGAAAATGATGCGAAAACAATTGAATGGTACTAAATGCCTAAAACACTAAATATATTAATTTTGATTTAAAACGATTTAAATTTAATAATAGTTTTGAATTTCATAAACTGGACTGTCAAAATAAACTCTGTGTGCCTGTGCAATTATTGAACAAGTCTGAGATATTAAATACTTAGAAATATTTAAAGATGAGAGTTTAAATTGTAAATCACACGCAGCATATCTCCAAACTAGTTTAAGAAAAAGTATCAGAAGCTTTTACTCACTCAGGAATTATATTAATGAAAAATTTATGAAAACACAATGCATTGATTTATTCTAAATTGAACTACGGTACAAAGAACTGGGAAGGTGCTGATCGTTTAACCATGCAACCGTTAATAGTATCAGAAAATTATTTCATTATAATCATTGCTAATACAAACAGATTTGAAACTGCATTACCGATTTATAAAGATTTAAGGATACTACCACTGAAATTCATATTCAAGTTTCTTAAAATTTTCTTTGAGAAAAGCGGAAATGATAACATTTATCAAAGAACGAGAGGTAATGGAATGTGAATGATTGTGAGACCTAAGCTGGACAAGTTAATCTTCAAAAAAGCTTTTCTTTTTGCGGACCTAATTATCTTTTTAATTATTTTCCTTTAAAAATAAAAAGTTGTAATGGCAAAAAAGTGTTTTGTAATAAAGTAAAGAATTTGCTATTTAATATAGATTATATCGATCAGTTATTTGCAGTTTTAGTATAAGCTTGACATATTGTAGGTACAACAAAGTGGAGTTGTATAGAATCTTATCAAGTGGTTTGCAGTAATGTTGAACTTTGGACCGTTATGATTGTTTTAATCTGTCAATTTTCGACTGTAACTGTATTTATCATAATATTAATTTGAGCTAGCCACGCTAGCTGGAAAATTTGGTTAGTAGTTCCTATTAATTTACATGTAAAAATATCTATTTTTTACTGGAATAAATAAATAAATAAAATTTACGACCTATGAACAAAAAGCATTATTGACCTATCCACGTCAACCCACCAACCATCTGATATAAATAATGGAGACAAACTAAACCAAACAAGGTCTCAACCATGAAGAGAGCCAGCATACACTGTTAGACAACCTCAAGGCTTTCCACCGTCCAACATTTAAAAGGAGTTATCTCAGCCTGCTATATGAGAAAAAAGGTCCTAGCTACGTTAACCATTTTGTAAAGTATGAAGTTAGAAGGTCCGTATATGTACTTATCTGTAAATGTCAATGTGGGTGCGTTAACTGACTTAATATTGTTATGGTGTGACAGTGCATTATGCAAATCAATTGAATTGTCAGATTTTCATAAATATTGACGATAGTAGCAGCTTATTCAATATTGACTCTGCTGTAAATTCCACCATACGTGTATGGGCGGGTGGATGGGTAAATGTGTGGATGGATGGGTAAATGCCACCATACGTGTATGGGCGGGCGGGCGGGTTAATGCAACCGTGTGTATGGGTGGGACGGTTGGTTAATGCAACCGTACGTGTAGGGGAGTGTGATTTGGTTAATGCCACCTGACGTGTATGGGTGGGTGGGTGGGTTAATGCGACCGTACGTGTATGGTTTGGGCGGTTGGGTTAATGCCATCAAAAGTGTATGGGTGGGCGAGTAGGTTAATGCCACCGTACGTGTATGGGTGGGTTAATGCCACCTTACGTTAAAACAAATTTTTTTCCTAACAACCTTCGAAGCGCCTGCGCTATATATGATACAATTTCCGCAATATATGTCTGTACCAGAATCACGGTTCAGCGCCGTCACATATTGTAGCAGTACTATCACGGGATTACGTGCATTTCAACTGCACAATTTGACCAACTGGTTAGCATCGACTATCAAATCCATTAGTCGAATGAATCGAATAGTCAATTTTAATTATCTACTGTTGAAGCGTTCCCGTCATATTACATTGAACTAACTATAGTTGGTGCAGTGATACAAATTTTCGATGATTTTTATTTGTTGACAACTTGTATAGTCTGTTTATTTTTGTCAACTACTTACTATTGAATGACTAATATATGTGTCAGACCTTTTTTAAAGCAGAGTTCAAATAAACAGTTATTTTCCATCCAAGATACGGCTTTCCAGGAGTTTTCTTGTAAACAAGTAATCTTATCTGTTTTCCAGACGCAGCCAGACACAATGGCCGGGAAGACAAATCAAAGGGACTTTTGTTACCTCATTGACTAGGTGGCGATTTTTTTTAAATTAGATATAAGAAGTTGGGCTTGGACCAACATTCACCAAACAAATAATGCCACCATTATTAAAGCAAGGTTTTTTGTAAATATTTCTATTGGAATCTTGTTGCTACATTTACAATCATAGACTAACAGAAATTATTAACAGATTCCCCAAAATATTGAGAGCTTGGTGTAACACTCGTATATACTCAACATAAGGCTCGATGGCAAGCGGTGGATCACTGCCGATATCGGTGTAAAGGCACGTTGATGTAGACCTACCCCATTCCTGAACTAACCCCCCTACCTTTCCCCTGTTTAATTAAAGTTTTACCGTGAAACGTCATTCAGTTAGGCCCAGTGTTGGGGCATAAAGACAGTTTTAATTTAGTTTTTGAAATTAAACGGTTTCAGCGATAGGCAGTTTGTTCCATGTTAGGATTTTGTTTATGTACAAACGTTTATCAAAGAATAGGTTACAAAAATAGTACACAAAACAAGTATTAAAAAGTAAGAATTGTAAAATAACTGTAAAAAATATTTTAACTATGGTAAATTGCAGGAATTTAGTTTAAATTCTTAATATGGTAACCTTATGATATTTTTCTAAATTCGAGGCGCACTCTTCAGACGTGTTCCTTATGTATTGATAAATATAGCTAAACATTACTTTTCATTTTGTAAAATATAAACAAATATAAAATTATGATTAACTGTATTTAAATTGTATAACAATATCAAAAGGAAACATATCTTTTGCATGTTTAGTTTTATTTTCCTTGGGAATTTTATTTGATTGCTTTCAATATCTTTGGAATTTATAACTTAATGTAATCACAAATACAATTAATAAAATACCTTCAGGATATATGGTTGCCAAAAATTTAGTAATTTTCAAAGTAGTAAATAATTATGTTACTTGATATTAAGAGTATTGTTTAAATTTTGTGCAGTGGAACAAATTGCTAAATGCATTTCATTATATAATTTCATATATTCATATATTTTCTTTTACATATAGTAAAAATCTTTAATAACATTATAAATCTAAGAATTTTTTCACAAAAATGGGTCTTGAGTGATATTAATTTAATTTAGTGAATTTGGTGAATTCACACCTAGAAAAGACCTTCAAGTAAAATTGAATTTATAAAGTGCAACCCTTTTCACATTCTTCCTCAGCGTTATTCATTTTCATTAATCTTCACTGTAACCAAGTTAAACACGGGTATGAAGGGGTGGGGAGACACTTGTAGACAGTCAATTAAAAGGTGGGGACCAACAAAAGGAAGATGGGGATGAAAAAAAACACTTAAAGTGGTGAACCAACAGTGTGAAGTGTTTCCACAGGGTTAACAGCTGAGCGTCTGTCCTGCGGTGATGTGGACGGGATATAAACGAGTTGGGTTTAAGTACAATGACTTAATATACTAACTTAACTGAGGGTCAGGAAGAGAAGTTACGTTTTATGTAAGGATTAACAACCTTCCTTAACGCAGAAACTTTAGTGGCAATATTTTCTAATGTCCCGTGTTTCACCAAGTTCAAAGAAGCATTGAGGACGGTTAACATGTTTGTTTTGATTATCATATTCCATTCAACTCATATTTATAGTTTTAAATCATTTATACTATCTGGTTGTGATGTCCGTAAGATTTTATGTCAGCACGACATTTCTACCAATCAAAAAGTCTATTGTCTTATACTTTAAATGTATTTTTTTCCACTGGACTGGGAAAAAATACATTTAAATTTGCAAAAAAAATGTTATACAGTATGTAATCAGTATCAGAGATTAAGTAAGTATATTTTTATATTATGTTTGGTCTGTGATATTATGATTATATGTTTAAAATCTGACGGATTTGATTCTATTTTAGTAGATAGATTTAAAGAAAAATATGACAAATCATCTTAACACATGTTGAGGTCTCAATGACCTTTAATTTATATATTAGTATATTTGTCTCCAGAACTATTGTGTATAATGTAACTATTGCTAAGCAAAAGCCTCAATAAATGTTAAAATTTTGAAATAATTTGGAACTGACATAATATCGAGTGACGGGGTTGGCATGTGAAGGGTGCAAGCATACAATAAACATGATGACCCCCTCACATTGTGTAAACATAGGATACTAAAGCATCAAACAGTATTTCTATCACGATCTACTTATTTTTTCAAGTTATTCAAATGCTCAATATATTCTACTTTGTGAACATACAAAATTTAATATTTTGTTGGTACATTTTATTGTTTTTTTCTTTCTACAAATGTTATGGTAATTGATTTTATAATTCTGCTTTTAGCATCTTCAGACCAGGGAGGTTACGACTGGAGTTCAAGTAACGCTACCTAACACTTGACACGGTCGACAAACCGACAAACTCAAGACCTGTGACAAGACACCTGTGCGAGGGTGCGGTACTTTCTGCCAATCCAGTATGCCTTAGATGTTATAATGAGAGTTAATATGGCTGTAGGTGGAGCCAGAAACTTCACGACATGGCGCCCAAAACGACCTAGCTCCCCTTGGTAATAATAATTTTTGGTATTACTACAATGGCATTGACGTATTTAGAAACGTTCATATATTGTAAATGTTAAATGTTATTGTCATTGTATAGGTTACTGTGTTAAATAAATTTTACAAAATTGATAATGTGAGAGGTCCCCTTCAATTGAATGCACGTTAAGAAAATGTTATCAAACATAGTTGAAAAGGTCATACTTACTCCGTGAAACCCGTGACTCATATAATTCTTTCCTTGTCCAAGCTGTGAGGGAACAATCTTCCGAACTCACCTTCCCTGGGGAACCCGTTTATCCCTTCTTGATCGATTGGACGCTATATTGGAGATCAAGTTCTGCCGCCAGTTCAGACACAGTAAACATCCTTGGATGACGTTATACTTGTAATTTATATAACACTGTACGTAGTGTGTTACATGATCAAAGAACAAGTCATCATGTTGTATATTAAAGGTAACCCTAGATTATATATCGAAGAGGAGTAATGCATTAAACCCCTTTTTAGCTGTACTATCACACAGTTGAATTAAAAAATGTCACACCTTTTGGGTTGAAGGTGTCAAGAAGAATTTTCTATATTATTCTAAAATGTTCATTATTAACTAATTCATTATTCATCATTAAGAAGCCAATCGTAGAGATTTTGGTGAATATGAGAAGTGAATGAGAGTATATGAATAAGTGTAGTCATTGTTACTAACATAGATTGGTTGTACCTAAGAAAGCTGTCCCTGAGCCATTTATTGATAGCCCAATAGCCAGGCATCTAAGGAACCTACAAATTTACGTGGAATTAAAACCACACAGTATTAATCGAACGTTCAACCAACTGACAAGCCTGATACTCCGTTTTCTTCTGTACAGCATCTGAACCTTGACTATCATCCAACACGGACACCCCAGACATGTCTAGTAGTGTCCACGTCGATGGCAGCCCTTGAGCAGACGGTGTGTTGGTATTAAAAGGATCGAGTAAAAAACTATCACCTACAATCTCCACAATACTTTTTCTCCAAGTAGATGGATTACAGCACTGCAACAGCAGTGCAAAATTCTTAACACCAATGGCCGAGTATAGAACCTATCGCCTACAATCTCCTCAACACTTTGTCCCCAAGTAGCTGGGTTACAACACTGCACCACTACTGTCGGCTTTTATGATAGTTGCTTTGTATTCATCTTAGGTTTAAGGTTTTCAATAATCATTTTATAATACTCATCTTTTTTTAACACATTTCTTTTATGTCTAACAAATAGTAATTCTAGTATTACAGAAACAATATGGATTTTTCTCATTGCATAAAAACTGCTTGCCTTATAACCTAAATATTTATTGTATCTTATATTAAATTAACCAACCCATCCACCCCTCGCATACAGTGGTATTGATCCACCCACTCACCTTTCGCATACATTGGTATTGATCCACCCACTCACCCTTACATGTACAATGGTAATGATCAACTGCTCACTCATAAATGTATATTCCGTTAATATTACATGAGTTATTTGTTATTTGAATACTATGCAATCTAACCTAAAGTAAAGAGTTTTCTTTAATATGAAAATGTAGAATTAGGACATTACAAAGTCAAGTAGTGACAGGTTAACTTTTACTTGAGTAACCCAAGTTATTTACTTTCATTTTCTTCCCAATATCGAGTGGTAGGGATCCGTTTTACCACGGAAACATGGCACATTTTTGCGTGAATATCCTAGGACCTTCTTAATACTTTATTTTTATAAGAAAACAAGTAATTTTACGATTGTCGTTATTCAAATTGTCTACATAATCTCCTCTATTAACTAATTAAATATTAGGAAACAACAAATTTTCGTTTGAAGTGAGTGTTGAGAATAGAAAGTCAAATTTCCTTACAACTGAAAAGTTGAGAGAAAGTCCGATACAAACAATCAAATAACGTGGGGGAACTGTGAAAGATCATTCGTGGAAATGTCTTCCCCTTGGGGAAACACTGGTTTGGTTTGGTCAGTCGTCTCTGTTTATACTAAAAAAGAGGCTGATTTCAAAGGTTCACGTGTTTAAACTGTTATGTATCGTAGAATAAATTGAAAATACGATAAATATTACAGACGATTGCTATGAATATAAAACTAATTAAAATTAAATTTCACGCAAAAGTTAGCTAAGCAAGGAACCATTCATGAATAATATTTTGTAAAACATCAAAGTATATAAGTGTGTGTGCGGACGTGGGTAAACAGCAATTATATAAAATATAACATACAACAAATTTTTACGTATTTTACATTTTTTTTTTTTTTTTAATTTCAATACATAAAATGTTTTACCATAAAAAAAGTACACCATCAGCTATCCTCACCTGAAAAATAAATAGTTACAGATAATTGAAAGCTCTACTTTAATAATAACACTTTTTAATGACTAGATAAAAACTATGTTATTAACAGTTAATGACAAATCTATTTGTATGGCACCCATAACATAAAATTTATAGATTGATAAACAAATTACATTAGAGATTAAGCAAAGAGGCAGAAATAGTCCATTTAAAAACTAAATAAATACGTAAACAGATTGCATTCAAAGTTTATAAAGTCTTTTTTACATAATTAAACAATGTCGCATTTTAAAATGAATATTTATATGACTTTGAAGGAATGGGTTTACCCAAGTTAAGCCTTTACAATAAGATAAATATTTATAAGATACCTCCTTCAATAAATAAAATCAACTGTTTGACACATATTAGTACGGATATAACAACTCTGTAATCTTCATATATGATTTGCATATCCAGGTATAAGACCTAAGAATAATAACTATTACAATCAAGCATGGTGGTCAAATCTCCACGTAACTAGTGATTTGGCAATAAATAGACGCAAGACTTGAACACTTATGTCTATCACTTGATGGATTGTTATACAAGATTCACCACCGAGAAAAATAAACAGAAGTCACTCTCTTATGGCCACAGTGAACGCCTCAGTGGTGGCAGTTGGAAATATATTACAACTAACAGCTAATCTACATTCATTATATGTGTGTAATAATAACTAGTACATTTATCTTTGAGTATTTAGCGGTGGAGGGAAGGGAGGTACTTACAAAGGTGCTGGTCCTAACATGTAAGATATAATTACTCGACACTCATTTTGCACACTGTTTGATGTGACCTCTGTTTTATTCTTCTCTGATGACTTAATTACAAATCATTTACACAAATTATACTGTTAAGTCACCTCAGTAAATAGTTTAACTCGTTGTATTGATATAAGGAGACTTATAAATCACTCTAGAAATAGAACAATGAAAAGGATCTTGAATTCCATTTTTGTTAATACTCCTGTTTTAGTTCAGTTGTTTTAGTTAGTTGAAAACCCTTTTTACAATATTTATTTTAATAAAACGTTTAACACTCGAGTTTGTGTTCACACAATATCTTTTACTGGTTATGAACTGTCATTCTTAAACACTGTTACTTTCTGTCACCTCCACTTCGGCCGAACACTGAAGATTCGCACTTCTACTGAATAACGGACTGAGATCGATACTCCGACTCTTTACACTATACTGACACTGACTGACTGGTCAGCTGAGAAGTGCCTTTATAAAAGGTGCCGTTGCGAGTCTGGAAGTTCCGGAGCTGTCGAGAAGGTTCTGGAAGGGGATCTAGGTCTTCCTGGGTGAAATTTCGAAGAGGTTCTGACTCCAACAACAGGCAAATTAACTTCCACTCTAGCTCCATATAAGGCCTCCAACATGCGCAGGGAGTGCCTTACCTCAAGGCAGAGGGGGGGGGTGCAATTACATAGGTGGCGTTCTTATTAACTAACGTGATCCGTTATAATATGGAGAGAATATATGGTACATCTCTATGTAGAAAATATGGGCTGACCTGAAGAAAGGTTAAATAAGAAACAATGCGTAAAATATGAACTTCCATGTAAACTCCTTGTAATTAACTAAAATATGAACTTCCATGTAAACTCCTTGTAATTAACTAAAATATGAACTTCCATGTAAACTCCTTGTAATTAACTAAACATTAAAAACAAACACGTTTGTGTATAACTTTATACTTATTAGTTATTAAACAACTGTGTAAACTTTAGGCCTCCATATCTCAATAGTGGTAGATTTGTAAACGTACACAATTGGAAGCAAACCAAACACAGCCCTAGGACAATACGGAACTGGGCAATTGGACCAACCACAGGCCGGTGAGGTCTGGCTCCTGCTGTTGAACCGAACCTTCCGTGAACAAAGGGGTGAGTCCATCCAAGATATGGCTTGTGGAGTATTCAGACCTTGACTGGCTTTTTGTGTTTGGTTTAGTTGTCGTTAGTTATCAATTAATTCTCTACGTCCTGTCTTATAATACCAACTGAACCTAAATTAGATCAGATTTTTCCTGTTACACCTTTCTTCCTAAAATGCAGAGATCAATTGAATAGGTGATTAAAATATTTTAAATAAGACTAAAGGTTTTGTTTTGTTTAGGTGTTTCTAATTAAAAATATTATCGCTGTTTCATTTTCAAGGGGTATTTACTGTGACTTAGAAGTAGTGGCAGAACATCATCTCCAATATAACGTCCAATCGATCAAGTGGGGATAAACGGGTTCCCCAAGGATGGTGAATTGGGAGGATCGTCTCCTCACAGCTTGGACAAGGAAAGAATTATCTGAGTCACAGAGTCAGTATGACTTCTTCAATGATGTTCTAGTTAATTATCAATTAACACTCTTAGGTCTGTCTTTAACTGTCTCTAACTTAACCAAAATTAGATCAGCAATATTTGTAGATTTATGTTTCTTAAAGGTATGAAAAGTCTCATTGATCTCATTTATCTAAGAAAATATTTAGTCTTTATATTTTTATTAGTTGTAGATCAAAGAAAAAAATAGAGATACTTGCATTTAGAAAATAAAACCCCAAATTGTATAATTTATAACATTAGATTCACCCATACATAATTAGTGTGCATACAAAACTTAGGGGTATTTTAGGAATGTTCCTTCAATTGGTGGACAACGACCTGCGGAGTCATTAAAATAAAATTGACCTGTGGACAAATTTATTATATGTGATAAAGTTGTCACATAAAATTTAGTTATTGTAACTCACGAAAAACACACAAACAAATTTAAACCAATTGTTATTGAGGAAAACTGCGGTACAATATTCAGGTGGACAGGTTATTTATCAGACAATAATTATTATATTTAATTTTGTTTTTCAAATGATCAACATCATTTGAAAAACAAAATAGAAATATAATATTTTTTTATGCCAGAACAATGTTTAGGGACATTCCAAAAACAATCTAAACTATCAATGTGTCAAATTAATGATACAATATTATTCAAAGAAGTTTTGGATTTACTATGGCGTTTTTTAATCGTCAAAACAAAACTTTGTTATTTTTATGTTAACTGGTTTTTATCCAACTCCTGAAATCCATTGGTTTATTTAAAAATATTAAATAATACAGAAAAGTTCCAGGTTTACTTTGTGAGAGTTGATCGATTGTTGTAAAGTTTGGCCTAGTTAATAGGAATACTGTAACACTTTTAAACGTGTAAATATATAATATTAAGAGAATAAATATGTTGAAATTTGCAGATGATGCTGATTGCAGAAAGATAAGGGATCTATTAAAAAATGTATGTAGTAGTTTCTTAATATCCACCTTTTTTCCACAAAATAGAAGTATAAAAAGTACGAGAGCAAGTTAACGAGGACATGAAAGTAAGCCGTTCAACTTAAACTTAAACCCACCACCCAAGGTCTTCAACTAAACATCAAACACGCTTAAGTTAAATACTTAAGTGGAGTAAAAAGCCTTGGATCAACCCTAAAGAACTCCAATCAAGAAGAGATTAAAATTCAAAATGGACTAACGGATGCTTATAGAAGCTACTGGAGTTTAGTGAATAAAAAAAGTAAGATATTGTCTAAAGACGTTTAAAGTTAATGATTATATAATACAATGATTCGGTCAGTGTTGTTATACGGGTTGGAAGTGTGGACTCTGACAAAGAAGTCCAAGAGAAAAATAATAATATTCAAAAATCAAATGGTTCGATGAATATACGGTTAAACCAAAAAAGGGGAGATTTGCAGAATTATTAAAAATAGAGAACTGAGAGAGTCGTATGAGGAACCTCGTATAGTGCTATAATAAGAAGTAGAACACTAAGGTACCTTGAACATATCATAAGACGGAATGAAAATAAAATGATAAATAATGCCTGGACAGGAAGATAAGAATGGACTAGACAACTGGGAAACCTCTCGTATGTGCTGGAACGACCATGCAAAACGAAAAACATACTGTGGAATATTAGAATACACAAATCCATCATTTTATCCACATAAGTCTTTATATTCACTATCTAGTCCAATCCTCTTTTTATTCAAGCCAATCTATTAAAATGTAAAAAGCCACATAGAGCAGTTTAATTGACGCAATACAATGCGTATGTAGGAAACTAGATATTGTACTCAATTAGAATTGCCAGCATTAAGACTTGGTGAAGCTTTTAAGAGCGAAAGTTCTATGGAGGTAAGATTAAATAGTAGGTTGCCATATTCTGTACAGAATCTTAACTTTACAGTACAAGTAAAACGTCACACAATACAAAATTTTGTGGTACCATAATATTTGTGCATTTTGTACTTGTATTGTAATATATTTGTGCATTTTGTGCTTATATTGTAATACATTTTGTATTGTGTGACGTTTTACGTGTACTGTAAAGTTAAGATTCTGTACAGAATCTGGCAACCTACCATATAATCTTTTCTCCATAGAACTTTCACTCTTAAAAGCTGCACCAAGTCTTAATGCTGACAATTGTAATTGAGTACAATATCTAGTTCCCTACGTACGCATTGTACTGCGTCGATTAAACTGCTCTATGTGGCTTTTTACATATAATAGATTGGCTTGAATAAAAAGAGGATTGGACTGGATAGTGAATATAAAGACTTATGTGGATAAAATGACGGATTTGTGTTTTCTAATATTCCACAGTATGTTTTTCGTTTTGCATAGTCGTTCCAGCACATACGAGGAGGTTCCCAGTCGTCTAGTCCATTCTTATCTCCCGTTCAGGCATTATTTATCATTTTATTTTCATTCCGTCTTATGATATGTTCTACTTCTTACTATAGCACTATACGAGGTTCCTCATACGACTCTCTCAGTTCTCTATTTTTAATAATTCTGCAAATCTCCCCTTTTTTGGTTTAACCGTATATTCATCGAACCATTTGATTTTTGAATATTATTATTTTTCTCTTGGACTTCTTTGTCAGAGTCCACACTTCCCACCCGTATAACAACACTGACCGAATCATTGTATTATATATATATATATATATATATATCATTAACTTTAAACGTCTTTAGACAATATCTTACTTTTTTTATTCACTAAACTCCAGTAGCTTCTATAAGCATCCGTTAGTCCATTTTGAATTTTAATCTCTTCTTGATTGGAGTTCTTTAGGGTTGATCCAAGGCTTTTTACTCCACTTAAGTATTTAACTTAAGCGTGTTTGATGTTTAGTTGAAGACCTTGGGTGGTGGGTTTAAGTTTAAGTTGAACGGCTAACTTTCATGTCCTCGTTAACTTGCTCTCGTACTTTTTATACTTCTATTTTGTGGAAAAAAGGTGGATATTAAGAAACTACTACATACATTTTTTAATAGATCCCTTATCTTTCTGCAATCAGCATCATCTGCAAATTTCAACATATTTATTGCTATTGCTATGCTATACAACACGTATTATGCTAATTACAATACTATTCTTAACATTAAATACTGAAAAAACAGAAATTAAAGTTTCTTGTTAAAAAAAGCTTTCTATTCACTGGATAAGGATTTTTTTAGTGAAATTCTTTAATGGTGTAGTAAATATTCCTCAATGCGTATCTCGGTGCGTAAGTTGACTTGGCCTACTACTTTTTTTATGTTTAATGGTAATTCAAAGGTTTTAAACTTGAATCCATTCAAGCTTTTTTTCAAAACAAGTAATGCTCAAACAAGTGATTTTCAAATATTACACTACCACATAATTCTGTCACATTGTGTTGAGTTGAACTGCACACCATTCCACTGGTCAATTCACTTGGTATACGTGCGTGTTTTCACAGTCAATAGTGTTTTACCGCCCCTCGCCAGTGAAAGCGCTCTTCAGCCCCGTTATTGACCTGCTGCAGCCGTGATCAGCCAGTCACATTAGGCAAATGAATCAGCTGAACAACTTTAATTAAATAGGGCCGGTGAGTTCTCCGCATTTCACTCGCTGGCCTGCCACACTTTCTGTTACGAACTGTACCTATTGATACATCAGTTTTAGTGTAAAGAACCCAAAGAGTTTTTATGAAATTAACTAGTCACATATCTATAAAACGTATAAAACGAAACTAGAAAACGAATACCATAAATTCAAAACAGAGACGGTGGCCGAGTGGTCTAAGGCGTCAGAACTTCATGGCTGAGTTAGAGATAGCTCAGGTTCGCCTGGATTGGAAGTATGTATCTTACTATACTTGGTCCTCCCCTTTATTCTGTCTGAATAAGTTTCCCACACAGATCAATAGTCAAAGCGAGATTGTTAGAGTACATTCTTACATATGAGACGCCGACACAATGGTGTGCGTATTTTAAAGCGAATATGAATGATGATATGAATGTGGGATGAGTATGGATGAGTTTAGTCTGGTTACCGAGTTCAACTATTCCTCAGAAAGGACAATTTAATAATAGCCCAACAGCCAGGGTAATTAAAGGGCGATAATTTACTAAAACTGAAGTATGAAAATATTAATTTAATAATTTGTTTTATATAAAATAATTAAATTCCCTATCACTCCAAGCATGTTTGCTACTAATATTCAAAATGCGATCAGCAATATTTCTGTTTTAAACTGTACAGGTTTTGGAAAGTAGGAGGTGTATCGTGTTTCTATTTTAGCCTTAAATTTATAATTACCCTAAATTGAATGTAAAACAGAAGTTTTATATTCATGTTATAAATATAGTCATGTTATAAAAAAAGTTTTATGTCATGAAATAAAAATAACAATTTCAAAATATTAAAAATAAAATAGAAAATATGTTTGATTTTACAGTAAATTCTTTACGCACTATACATTTCTTATACACACTACAAGTTTCAATATTATAAGTGTAAGTAAGTAAACAATAGTACTACGATATTGATAACTGTTCATCGATAACAATAAAATCAAACAAAACCTCTTAAGACAGATTTACACGATTTTCTCATTCGACAATAAACACACCCCAAAATTTATCACAACGTATCAATGTTCAAACTGCCCCTTCAGGCCGAGTTGCTCTCATCTACCCAATGAAGTAGCAACAGTTCTTCTTTGACTTGTCTTCCCCATCATCAATTTCCTGGCCATTGTGTCTGCTTGGGACCGGAAACGGATAAGGTTTTTCACTTACATCAAACAGCTGTTGCGGAAATAGACACCATTGTTGTTACAATAGCATTTATTTATCATCAAAACGGTACAACATGAAAATAAACTATTAATAAAGCTGTCGAACACAAACGTATTGTTACTGATAGTGTTGATGGTATTAGATAAATATCCTACAAACATATTGTGACAGGGCTTTGTTCTTGATTGTGTTTCGTTAATTGACGTTTTAGTACTATTTGTTTTACTAACATCTCCCATGTCATCAATACTTTATTTTTATTAAAAAAAAAAAAAAAAAAAAAAACAAGTAATCTGAACAAAAACTTAATAAAAAAAAAAAAAACTAGTATGAATAATTATGTCATGTAAATAATATATAATATTTAATAAAGTAATTAAATATTAGGAAACAACTAGTTTTTGTTTGCAATGATTGTTGAATATAGAAATACAGATTTCTTTATAACTGGAAAAGTGAGGGAACGTCCAAAATAACGCGGGGGAACAGTAAAAGATCATTCGTGGAAATGTCTTCCTCTGGGGGGAAACACTGGTTTGGTTTGGCCAGCTCTGTTCTGCTTAAAACAAGAGTTAGATCTCCAACTTCGCATATTTAAACGTGTATCATTGTACAATTAATGCAAATTTAATTTTTTTAATTAAATATATAGTTAAATGAATATTATAATCAGCATTAAATATTTAACCTTCTCCTTAAATATTGATAAAAGTTACACGCAAAGTTAATAGTATTACAATTTTGAAACAAACTGCTGTGACATAACTTAGGAGTTGTTCATCCTATACATGGATTATAACTTGTCTTCCTAACCCTCAGTTAAGTTAGTATATTCAGTCACTGTACTTAAACCCAACTCGTTTATATCCCGTCCACATCACCGCAGGACAGACGCTCAGCTGTTAACCCTGTGGGAACACTTTACACTGTTGGTTCACCACTTAAGTGTTTTCTTTTCATCCCCCATCTTCCTTTGTTCGTCCCCGCCTTTTAATTGACTGTCGACAAGTGTCTCCCCACCCCTTCATACCCGTGTTTAACTTGGTTACTGTGAAGATTAATGAAAATGAATAACGCTGAGGAAGAAGGTGAAAAGGGTTGCACTTCTTAGATCCAATTTAACTTGATAACTTTTCTGGGGGTGAGTTCACGAAATAAAATTAAACTCAATTCACAATTATAAAAAAAACATTTATAATATTATGTAATCACGATCTTTTTTTTCAATCTGACAACCTGAAAGTATTTCATTTATTGTATTTGTTATTATATTGAATTAAAAATGTCTTATCTTTTTTTAAACAATCAAAGAAAATAGTTAAAATTAATAAACATAAATAAAATAGATTTTAAAATTGAATAACAGTTTGAATTGAGTCAATCATAATTCCATATATGTTTATATTTTACTCATAAATAAAATTGTACTTTTCTGTGTTTTTTCAACATTCCATGTTCCACGGCTCTTCAACATTCCACGTTGAAGAGAGGGTTTGGGCTCAAGCCTTATACTTAGTTGCATTTACAATACTTTTTTGTAATATATACTTTTATTTTATTATAAATCTATCTTTTTTTAACTTTCAATATATACAGCTTTAATGAATACTTTCGTAAGCTTCGGTCTATAATAAAAAGCCTTACATGGAACAAACTGCCTGTAGCTTAAACCGTTTAATTTCAAAAACTAAATTAAAACTGTCGGTATGCCACAAAAGTGGGCCACCCAAATAACGTGTCATGGTAAAATTTTAATTAAACAGGGGGAAGGGGGGGCTAGTTTAGGAATGGGGTAGGTCTACATCAACGTGCCTTTACACCGATATCGGCAGTGATCCACCGCTTGCCATCGAGCCTTATGTTGAGTATATACGAGTATTACACCAAGCTCTCAATAGTTTGGGGAATCTGTTAATAATTTCTTCTAGTCTATGATTGTAAATATACCAACACAATTTAAATGGTAACCATTACAAAGTTCTTATTTTCATACTGTTGCCATTATTGATTGGTCGTTGCTCCAAACCCAAATTCTATCAACTCGAACACCATACTATCTAAAATCGGTATATGACCTATACTGTATAGTCTCATTTGTCATACTTTTATGACAACCCACAGCCACTATGACATTTACAACTCTTTCACCCACCCCAGGTAGAATAGCCTTATTGACCCCCCCCCCCCACTATTCATCCACAAACACAATGACGTTCACAACTCTTTTTCATTTCATTTATTATTGCAGGAGACAATTAACATGTATATCTAAAACGTAGGCATTCATTCACATCAAAGCAATTTTAAACTAACAATTGATCATCCACTCACTCTCGCAATCATCCGTCGCCAATTTTCACCCACTTCCAGCTCAGAGGTCAGTCCTTCAATTGTTCTTCCATCCACCCCAGATAGAATAACCTTAACTACCCCCACCCCCCCACTACTCACCCACAGACACTATGCCGTTGAAAACTCTTCCATCCACCCCCAGTAGAATAACCTTAGGAACCTCCCGCCCACTCACCCACATACACCACGCCGTCAATAACTTTTGCACCTACCCACTCATCAACAGACACGATGACTTTGACAAAACTTCCACCAACCGCCAGGTAGAATAACCTTAGGAACCTCCCACCCACTTACCCACAGACACTATGACGTTGACAACTCCTCCACCCACTCAAAGCAGCATAATCTTAATGACTTTCCCCCGACTACTCACCCACAGACTCTATGACGTTGATCGATATCTACCACTTTGATGATCATTCCACCAACCCCAACATTGATGACTCTCCCACCCATCTACAGAGACTTGACTATTATACAAGCATATACAAGATTGCATCTATATAATCTGACAATCACACTACAAACTTATAAAACATACTCTTTGAAAGATCACCAAATACCTGATACAGGATGTCTAATAAAATTGAATGCATGCTTTGATTGGATGTATCTAATTCAATATAAAATATAGAGTTTTAAAACTAATATCGGCTGATAGCTTAAAACAGCAGTTTTCAAACTGTAGGTGTTTGAAGCTTGTTTTTAGTCTGTACATTTAGTCTGAGATAGGCTAAGCATGGCTGAAGTATGGTGTGGACTATCACCAAAGTGTATGATTGGACCATTCTTCGTTGAGGGCATTCTTACTGGTGCATCCTATTTGCAAATGTTACAACAAAGAGTTATCCCAGCTTTAGAAAACACATATCCCGATGAAGAAGTCTTTTTTCGACATGATGGAGCACCGCCACATTATCACTGTGATGTAAGAAGTTACCGACACTTTTCTGCAGCGATGGATAAGGCAAAGTGGAAGTGCTTCAGAGTACCCAGAACGATCTTCAGACCTAACACTCATGGACTTCTATCTTTTGGGTACTATGAAAGACATAGTGTATAGATCCAAGGAAATTAGTAATATTGAAACTGGAAGTAACAAACATGGCATCTCTTTAGATACGGTTCAGTTAGTTTTCTGATCTGTACTAACTCACTGTGGTGGATGTATTAATGTTAACGGTAGTATTTTCAAACCTTTACAAGTATATTTTACCAAAAAACATAATTTGTATGTATATAATAGGTTTATTCAATAGAATGTATCTTCAATGTCTAAATTGAATGTTTATTCAATAGAATGTATACATTTTTTAGACACCCTGTATATTGGAGCTAAATTACTTAGGTTCTAGTTCATTAAAAAAAAGTGCAACCCACATTACACAGTGCTTTATACCCTGAATGACAGGCATTGTAAAACAAAATTATACAAGAAAATAGAGTACGGTACTCTGCAAGGAAGAGTAATGGGAGTATTCTTATTTCATTGTTTCAACCAATGAACTAACTTCATTGCAGTCAAAACACAACCTATGACCGTGTTAAATAAACGTCATAAGTGAGATGGGCCCTTGCACGAGTCGTTACGTGAGCTGTAACTTTCAAAACTAACATTGATTCAACGGCCATTCTAATTATGAAACGGGATGGGTTGATGAAAGAACAACAGTTCGTTGTATTGAAGGGCCAGCTGGTAAAACACATAACTGAGTTCCTCCCTCGGGAACTACGGGGTGTTTCGTGAACCTGTATGTTCAGGTGTTATTCCAAATAATGTTTTATGAGCTTCGTGCGTGTTGTGAAATCAATTCAAGGGAGATAGTCATATAACATGTATATTCAAAGCGATCAAAACTAGAACCACTGACTTTCCGCTCATATGGCTCCCGTGAAACAGGTCTCTCGTTCGGTTGACACAGGTAGTGCTAGAGGTCTCCCTCTCTCTGTTTCTCTTCTTCCATCTTTCTGTTGCTCTCCCGCACACGCTAAAGTGACTAAAATCTTTGCTAATAGTACGCTAAAAAGTCGTCCGAATGCTTATTTGGAACCAATTACCGTTAGATGGCAGCACACGTGGGTGTTTAAAGCAAATATGCATTACCTTGGCCAGTTTGTTTGTTTTTATAGTCAATACTAACTATAAAACTTATAAGTCCTTTAGTTTCAATTTTATTTTATTTAGTTTCTTCTAAAGGTAATATTATACCTTTAGAAGCTAACAATCTTTTCAGCTGGAGACTATGGAAGATAAACTGGCAATTTATCTGTATACTGATGATGGTTAAAGAATTGTTTAGCTTAAGAAATAATATATCCCAGCATCTAAAGATATTTTGGCAATTGAAATGGTTATGTAATATGTAGTAATGTGTAGTGGATGATTGAAACGCTTTTCTATGTTTAAATAAGGTAATTGTATGTGTGAATTTGTAGGGTTTTGCCATTTATTGCTATTTTAATATTAATGTAAATTAAAAAAATATTACTATTAATGTTATTTTTCAGTCCATCCAGAAACTGGGTAGCGTCCACGAGTAGGTCCTCATAGACCCTACTAACTTAGTACTTTGGGACCGTTCAGTACCTTTCTTACTATTCCAGGATCAGAGTAAATCACAAACGGTGATGTATGAATTAAATACATCACAACATACAGCTTATTGATAGCTTACTTTATGTACTTAGGGATGGTAAAATTTATAAAAATCCTTACCATAACATTTGGTCCATTATAAGACACTATGATATCCCAAAATTACCGTATCCTTGAATACGTATTTACGTATCGCAAATTAGTCAGATCATGGTTGCCTCAGAATAACACTTAATTTTTTTTATGCCATTATTTGCTCATAGAGGCACATTCAAGGACCAAAAAACGTAGGAACTGAGTAATGCGCATGACAGTTAGTTGATGCAAGACTCGAATGTTTTCAAATAACGTAAGCTGGCTAAATAAGAATTTGACCTTGAGAATATTTTGTCATAAATTACAAATAAGCCTTTTTAAGTAGTCTTATTACTAAATATATGCCTAGCTCGACCACAGAATAGTGGCTGTTGTAGTTTTTGATGAGTTTTTAAAATTCACATTCAATTACATAAAAATGTAAACAATGCAACCACAGGCAGTTTACATGTGTCTGCAGGCCTGTGCATGAACTACATTCAATGAGTGAATTACAGACAGTTAGCTCAGTCGGGGACTCGAATATTATACATTGCTCTCTGCAGTCCGAAACCTTAGCCACCAAGTTAGTACACCGGCAAATTATAATATTATGATCATAAATTTCATAACTGATCAATTAAGTCAAGAATTAGCAGAGATGAGTTCTAGCATTGATTTTATACACAAATAGATTTCCCATCCAATGTTAAATTTTGAGTCTCAAAATATCAGCTTTTTTGTGGTCCATTGTGGAGCGCTAGTGTAGCTCCATGTAAATGTAATGCAGTTTAAAACAGCTGTGGTTGCGGGCCACACTAACTAACAAAATTACTGCCACAAATATTCCTATTAGATGGTTTATCTATTGTAGGTGTATATAATCAAGGGTTCTAGTGAAGAGAATAATGAACACTATTTTGTTGCATTACATTTCAATATGTTTGATGTTAATATTTTTATTTTATTTTTGACAAATTAATATTTTTCTACTTTTATTTACTAGAATCATAGAAGAATTAGTAAATATGTAAATTTAAGTTTCCCCCCGATTGTCGTAGTTTTTTTTTTTACCAATGATAATCAAACTGGAGTTTTGAAAATAATATGAATACAAGAAACACAAATCAATAACAATGCTTGCACTGAAATACAAAACCATTACAAAAAGGAAAAATAACTTTGTTTTATACAAAAATTAATGTTACTATAAAATTCTTAAGTGAGAGTTTTTCTCTTAAACACATAAATATGATATCAATTTTTTTCTACGATTAATAATAAATGACAATACGGGACAATATTGCCCGCTTCACTTGTCCAGCTCATCGCTTGCTACGCTCGTGACTTTTGACTACAAATATCAGTGGTTACATTAAGTAAAATCATAATATATGCATTTATTTATTGAAGCTTACTCACTGCATTTGAATAGGAATATGTTTTCAAAAGTAGTATAAATATAATTAATCAATGTTTTTACTTAGCGTACTTCAAATGTTTTAATTTCATTCATTTATTAACAGCTGATTCATTAAATAAATTAAATATTTCAATCAGATTACCACTGAAAGTTTAAAGACTAGAGGGCGCAGACCTAGAGTCGGGCGCGATAAAATCAAGCTTAAAAACCTTTTCTTGGAAAAAATAACTTGCCAAAAATGTCTCATGATCGTCACATGCATGATGATGTAATGCATTTAGTCAGACACAGACAAAGATTCATTCTCTTTTCCATGTTCATAGATCAAACGAAACTTCCCCTTAATCAATTAAACTTACTCTCGCTAACATTAAGAAAGGCCTATAGCCTTCTCAATATCATAATCATCATTGTTTACATTCCAAAAACCGTTTAAATTTCATAAACAACATTATTCACATTTTAACAGCTACTAATTAATTGTCAACTAAGTTAAATCTCTCTCAATGTTATTCTTTTGGCCGAAAAACGTACTTTGAGAGCTTCAGGGTAAATTTATTTTGCAATAAACATCTCATTGCACAACTACGAATAGGTCAACATCTGTTGACACTTCAAACTGTAAAATTGTTCAATAAATAAAAGAGGGGTTGCGTTAACAAACAAAATGACTTATTATATAATACTAGTAGACACGCCTGCACGCTTCAGGTGGCAACCCCAAATCTCGCTGTGCTTGTGACATCTCGGCCTTCGGCTTCGGCATGTGCCTATTGACTACAAATATTAGTTGTTAACTTTATTTAAGAAAGTCATATTATTTAAATTCATTTGCATTAGCCCACTCCATTTACTTGATTTGCACTCTGTAGTCTAAATATTAACACCCAATGTTCTTACTCAGCCTATTTCAAGTTTTTATTTTAGTTATTTTATTTAACAGCTGATTACATTCACGCATTCACTTTTTACATTAATAATTTAAAGAAAAGTTCCATTTAATAATTCAACTTTCTCTCTATCTTATATTAATAAAGATTACATTACAAACCTTCTCAGTATACTAAGCATAACTATACAAAAAAACTGTTAGGTTAGATTGGGTTAGATTGGGTTAGGTTGGGTTAGGTTATGTTAGGTTGGATTGAGTAGGGCTGGGTTAGAGTATGTTTGATTTCAACATAGTTTAGGTTCAACTTTTTTAATTATATAATTTCTAATAACAACTGATCTATTTTTATGTTTGTAGTTGGCTTAAAGTTACGCAGCTCTAAAGTTACAATTACTGGTACGGGAATTTCATTCCAGCCTCTGAATGTACACATTCTTGTACATTTAAATACAAGGAAACACGACATTTCTTGAGACGGAATGCCAAGAAAATTGAAATTGCGTTGTTTAAAGTTACGGTATTTGTACTTCTAAGAGCCGAAACACCTGACTGTTTCTAACTTTACTTTCAAGACTAAAATATGAGTAACTTCTGTTGAATATAGGCAATAACTGTTGTAGTTTTCTATTGTTTTTCCATTTTGACTTTATAATTCTTAACTACTAATATATCAAAAGGATTAAATAAACTAAAATGAATATTTTTTCATGGCTTTGGACCATTAAAACTTGGTAAACACATTTATTGCAAGCTTCAGATGCGAAATAAAAAAGGATTTTTAAATATTTTCACTCTAAATAAGGCAAATAATTAATATCTCGATATCTACAATCAGAACCTGTGTAACCATTCATCAAACGAATTGCGTGGATTAAGATGATGCAACTTGATATAATATATTATATTACAACAAACTTGCATCGTGCAATATGAAGAAAAAACAACATTACACTAGCCTTGGAACACAAGAGTCATAAGGAACGGGGTTGGCACATGAATCTTGATGGGGAGTCTTCTAATTTAGTATATACAGATGTTGATACATCGATAGAAATAAATTTGTTAAATACATTCTGGATATATTGTAGATCATACAAATTTGTCTTAATTATTGTCAAATATTACATAATACTGTCCTTGTAATAATATGTAGCCAACGTTACAGCGTACAGGGCATTTGCAGAAAACGTAAATATTTTTACGTGTGGTAACTCTCGAAATTGTGAAAATTATGTTAAAATGAACCGTTATGACATTGATTTATTTTGTGATACGTATAAATTATTTGACAATAGATTGCTTAATAAATATCTATTTAATTTTTATTTTTATTGATATTTATGACTGTAAATAGTAATTAAATTTATTTACATTTATTCAGCTAGTAATATATCTACTTAACGATTAAAAGTAGTAACTTTTGTGTGATACTTTTGAAGTTTTATCAATCCAACTTAATGCAGTAACTACATGTCATATATTTATTAAATTCATGCACATGCAGCACCGAGTGAACAATGTATAGTTCTGTATTTAAGGGTAACGTGCATTAAAGACTGAAGTGTGCAGTAAAGAATGGGAAATTGGAGTCCATAAACAGCTGTATGGGTGATGCATATTTCACAGTGCGTATCGCACGAAACAGCCCCCAAACACCGCACAACCCCGACCGAACTGCCGTCCACAAGCTTGTTTAGGACTTTGTCTAACGTATTTACTTCTAGTGTTTCCGACAACTTTTTTGTCATGATGTATAAGGAATAAAGTAAAAAAGTTATTTAATTGAGTAAAACGCATGAGAAAAACTTATATTAAAGTTAATGTTTAATCTATACCTATAAAAGGCAAATACCACTGACTCATTCACTCATCACTGTAACTATAAAAGTACTAAACCTACGAGACTGAAATTTTGTAGTGTCAAAGGTCTTATGTTGTAGATGTACAATAAGAAGGTATTTTGAAAAATTCTTATTAAATCGAAGGTGGCAGTATTTTTAGTGTCATACATGTTAAATGCCAAAAACAACGTTTCTCTAATTGGACTGTGGCTAAATAAAAGGTTCTACAACAAAAATAACACAATTTTCTGGACCTGATTTGAGATGATCTACAGCTTTGGCCCTATGACTTTTTGCTCTATCCCACCTCCTTCATCCTCAGGTAGAGCTAGATTTTCAATTTGTGCATGAAAATCAAATTGGTTAATTTATGGCCTCTAATAGTAGACTTACAGATTTTTCTAGACTGTGAAACTTTGTTATCTAGGAAAACATACTGTATTCAATGGGTAAATATACAATTTAATCTGAACACATTTACAATCAGGTCATAAGATATGGATAAACATCGCGAGAAACACAATATTTTATTGATTCAAAGTCAAATATACTTTGTGCTCTCTAAAAGTAGACACAGATTTCTCTAGACTTTGAAACTTTTTTTATCTAAGAGAACAAACTGATTATAATCGCATAAATCTACTATTTAATTTGACGAAATGCTTAGCCAGTTCACAGGACACGGATAAATATGGTGAGAAACCCGATATTTCACTGATTCAGAGTCAACTATAGTAATTTGTGCCCTCTAAAAGTAGACTTACAGATTTGTCAAGACTTTTAAATCAAGGCTCTTTTAGGTATCTATATATATAAAAGACATTTACCACTCATGACCATTTCTCCAAAACTAAACATCCAATTGAAATTTTGTACATAGATTTATCTTGGCCCCTAGAGGTTCACTAAGAAAGGATTTTCGTCTCCGACATCAGGAATCAGTCCTACTGGGCTCAAAAATTCCCATGGTAATGTTATGGAGCTATATTGGTTGATTGTTGTATATGATTAATAACTGTTAAATAAAAAAAGTTCAATAAAATTGTGATAGGCTAAACTTTTAAAATTAAAAGTAATTGAGTTCAGCAGTATATTATACATAACATCAGCTGTTCTAAATTGGACATAAATTGGATAGAGTGTAAACTTAAAGCTTGCTGTACATTTTAATTATAAAATCAAACTCAATATTATGACTGGCGTAGCGGGCGGATTCAGCTAGTATTATATAAAATATTGGTGTGATATTTACGCATTGTAATGAACAGTCTAATTTATTCATCAATTAAACAAAATAGTAAAATCATTAGCTGGTCCTGAAATTTGCAGGAGGTCCGAATAATTTTTATTAGTAAAGCCCCAAGGCGATTTCGTCAGCTAAGAGATAATTTTCCATTTAAGATACGACTTGGCAATAAAGAGGAAAATCACCTCCATATTCTTTTAGAAAGATTAATGGTAAACGTAGAACATATTAGTCCCACCCAATTTTCATGATCTTTTTTTATACCAGTCAATAAAACCACATGATTTCAAATCCAAAGAAAGTTTTCGGTGGAAAATCCAATTTTTAACAAACAAATTGTAAAACATAAAAAACTACGTTTATTCTTTAAACTTTATGTAATTTTTTCTCCTGAACACGAATGTGACATCAAATTCTCCTTCTGACGAATAATAAGTGATAAATTCAACCAAAAAAGGGGTTATGTTAGGTTTAGTTAAGTTAGTATATGATGAACGTGAATACATATTTCTAACCTAACCTAATTTAACAAACGTAACTAACCAACCTAACCTAACCTATAACTTTAACTACTAACCTAACCTAAAATAGCATAACACAATCTGCCCTGTTTTGTTAAATATATCAGTTTTTATTTCTCTAAGAAGAAAACTAGACAAAATGAGTGTTGATTATTTGAGGAAATTCTATCAAAAATGTTCTATAGATTCCTGTTCGTATTGTTAATATTGACGTGTTTAATTTCAATTGTTACAACATTTTTTATGATTTATTGGATTTTTTCATTGGTTATAGTCTCTAAAAGATTCATAAGTTAGTCAAGCGTTATCATGCGTGTACTTTTTAAGCACTAACTATTTATTTAATGATTCTACAAGCCTTGCAGAGACAGACCGGCAACTGTGATAAGCCAAGAACTTGGTAATTGAGGGACGATTGGTCGTCAACTCACTTTGCTAATGAACCAAACTTTAGTGGCTTTACTTTATTAAATTCCCTGTATAATTGACAATCGCTGCCCTACAGAAGGAGGCTAGGCAAAGCGCAATGTCTTGCTACATCATGTCTGTCAGACAAAGTAACACTGTATCTATTATAATGTCAGCGTCAATCAACATCCTCAATTTAGTGCCAGGCTAAAGTGTGTCTTATCCCTTCTTTAAAATGGCCTACCTGGGGACACCCTGCACACTTCACATGCCAGGGATGTCGCTACATTCGTAACATCTTGGCACTCAGCCTTGGTCTGTGTTAACTTTAACATTACATGGTCAACTTTACTGAGGGACATACAACAGATTACATAAGTATTGTATCTATTTATTAGTTTTTCTTGTTTACCTTATGTATTTCTATATTGATTTCATGTATTTGTTCCTATGAGATAAAACTGTTCCTTAAGGCTGGTTCTAATGGAATTAAAAAAACTCCTTTCTATGTGAACGTCTACGATATTAAATCTGCACTTCATCAAAATGTCAATTTAAAATTTTGTACTGTTTTTGTTTAACAGCTGTTTCTTATGGTGTTAAAAAATCAGACTGCTAATCAACATTGTAAATACGAAATATGATTACATTATGAACAGCTGACACATAAAAAAGCATTTAGCTTTTTATATAAGCACTGTAAAAATGGAAAATCGTTTACTCTTTTTGGCCAATAGGAAAGGGTTCTGGCATGTCTTACGTTTCTGACATTTTTCCCACCATCCTTTATCTAAGCTCTTCAGTTTTAAGAAGAATTAGATCAACTAATTTTACCTTCCCAGCTCGAGAAATATTGAAGGGGCTGTAAAAGTTAAAGTTAAAGATTGTCTTACTTTACCAGGCGAATTTAGGGCTAAGTAGCACTTAAAACCTCGGGACGAACGGCTTAACGTGACTTCCTAATATGAATGGCAAATATTTTCAATATATCGATTTATCGATATATCTCAAACCAAATATCGATCTAACGATAATATTGAAGGAAAAATATCGATATATTGGGTAAGCGATATATCGAAGTTTGAATGATTTATCTGTTATATCATGACCATAAATATACTCACGTTTTGTTGTCACTATTTAGAATAGCCTACTGAATGTAAAAATTAAATACTTTTGTCTACACGAAACAAGTTGTGGTCTGCAGGTTTGAATCAAAAAATTCAAAACAAGAATAAATATACCTTCAATTATTATGTTAATAATAAAAGAATTGTTATTTTTGTTTTTCTCATTTAAAAATGCCACTAAGCTGCTAATAAACACCAAAAATTAATAAAATAAGTTCACTAAACTACATACTAGTGCTTTAACCTCACATGAAAATAATAAAAGAAGTTACTTTATTATTTCAATACATGTTTTGCACGCATAAGAGAAATTCAAATATTTTTTTTCGAATAGTGATGATTTTGAGGGGAGAGAGAATAACGTCAATATTTAGTGATATGATATATCGGACTAAAATATCGATATGACCGATATTATCGAAAGAAAATATCTATACTAATATATCGATATATCGAAACATATTTATCGATATTTGCCATATATCGATATATCGTTGCCATCCCTATTTCCGAACCACGGGAGGAGTGGGGTAAAAACTGCCATGGTCACACCCCCGGATCGAACCCGAACCAACTGCGTGGCAAAGCACCGTCTAAGCCCCTTAGCTACTACGGCCATTAAGTTTATAGAAAAAATTGTAAATATCTATAAGATTTGTAGTAAATGTGTGTAAACAAACTTGCTATGGTCTGTAAAAATGTTATTAATACACCTCTATCCACCTTTCAAGGCTTGTTGTAGCCCTTTTTCATCAACACATAAACTACTACTATTTCATATTTATTCGAAAATTGATTAACTTTTTTATGTTTTATGTATTCATAAATTCTCGCATACTGACAGCTTTTGTGTCTTATTAAGAATGGTATTACGGCTTTTATGGGGTTTGAAACCCTTTAAAAACGAGTGTGTATGATGTATTAGACGCTCCAACAGCACTGCGTGATTTCATAAAGGACATTGTATCTGACAAAAAATGCTATCAAGATAATGGTTTTGTAACACAAAGGCGGAGTTTTGAGTTGTTTTAGCGAAATTAAACCGAGGCTCTTGATGATCGTGGGTCTGCGATCAAGACATTAAGCGATATTAAAAACTGCCGCACTGTGCTGCCATCTGAGAACTTGAAACTGTTGTTAGGATATTTACGAATCATTATGGCCTGTGAGTCAAAAGCCTGTTAAGTATTTACAGGTTTCCTGAGACGTCCGTAGTATCTGTCTAATTTGTGCGTTCTTTCTTAATGAATATCTTAATAATTAGGAAACACCGATACAAGATCCATTTCTTAAATTAGAAAAGTATTTGAGTAAAAACTAACTGACTTATTTTATTAATTGATGTTCCATTTAGGATGCTGACTGAATTCAATTATGTATTAGTTTTAGATAATATTTTTAATTTGACCACCTTGGTTCGAATTCTATGTGAAGCTGTAGGTCCCGTAGTTGCTCTGTTTGTTGGGCTATTAATAAATGGCTCCTTCTAAAACTTGTTCCTCTAAATCAAAACACTCATTCGTCTCATATCTCTAAGATCAGCGTCTTGGTAATGAATGGTGAATAAATGTTTAATATATTAAAATAATCAACATACTAACACCTACGTAGTTTTAAAACAATACTTTTAAAAAAACAACCAAATTATGTTAAACATAAGTAATATGTAATGTAAATTGTATTAATTGACAATAAGAGTTGTTTGGCAACTATTTAATCGTTATATGTGACACTTTTAATATGAATTAAGAATTAATTTTTTTTATTAAAAAGGTACATATACTGCTATTCAATATATTGAACACATTTATTTCACCACAAATTTAATATACTAATGAAACTGTTATAGGAAATCGATAACATTATTTATGTGTCAGTGACATCGAATAAACAGTAACTTTATGGTTTATTCTAAAATGGACATTTAATTGCTTCTTGTAATGAAAAAAACATAAAATCACAATTGAATTTACTTTAGAATACGGCAGTATTATTACAATTTTCATTATTATACTTTATATTTCTTTTTTACCAAATTAATAAAATTAAGCTTTTTTACCTACTTTAGGCCACATTATATTATTTCAATACAAAACTTATTATATTAATCAAAGTGGTTTTTTAAAAATTTTAGTGTATATTACCGTATTAGCTCAATAATATTTGAATTTATTATGGGTTCATATATTAGGCCTAACTGAAGAGTGTTTCCGAGTTTAATTTAGTTTTCAATAATAAAAAAAATATTAATATTAATGAAATTAAATATAAAATACTATCTCTTTATTTGGTTCCTTGTTAAATAACAATAAACAACATAACTATACAATACATGGTGAAGTCATTTTCCTAGGTGTTTATTATTTAATACATTATTTTATATATTCTTATTAAACATTTAAAATCCAAATAAGCTCAAGAATAGGGTTAGGTTTATTACGACACTCCAAGGGAGTTGATTACATTCTATACTCTATACTCGTATACTGATTGTATTTCATCCTCCTATTAATTTCTTAGATTCTCAGACATTAGACGCCGACGTACGTATTTTATGACAAACATGAATGATTACATGGTTTTAGGATGAGTTTGGGTGATCTGTGTAGTCTGGTTACTATCTCAGTACGACTTATGCTCAGAAATGGCCATTTCTTACTATCCAGAGCAACGAAGAGACATCGCGAAATCCGAACCTTGAAGTATTGGTCTGATTTTAAGATAATTATCAAATGACAGACAAACAAAAATTCAAAAACAAGTAGTTTCCACTTAAATATCAACTTTATTTAGTTATGTTAAGTGCTGTTTAGCATTTATTCTGGCTAGACTAAATGTTGGTACGATTTGTGGTACTGTGTTTGCAAATTGTTTTTACATTTGCATGAAAAATGTATAAAAATCAAGCCACAATCAAGTATTTTCTCGTACTTTTTATAGCTAGGCCTCCTTGTTTTTCAAAATACTATCAATGGACTGATCATTGTAAACGTAGCTTGCAGCAGGCCGTAATGAATATACCTTATAATTTGAATCTTTTTATTCTAAATAACCCTTAAATTAATTTGTGTTTATTTTCTGCCCCTAGAAAAGGGATGCTAGGGAATAGTCTGTGAAACCCTAACAGTTTTATTTCACAAGAAGAAGATCTAACTTTATTGAATACATTTAAAACTCTATTTAAACATTAAGAAACATAACTGACACTTAGGATGAAGCCAGGAATATGTTTTGTTGTGAACTTCCATCTCAAGTGTTTTCAACTGCCTGATTGGGAAGGTGATAATCCGTTAAGCACCAACTAAATTCAATATATAAAAAAGCTTAGTTGTTTATTTAAACTGTGTGTCTTGTATATTCATACGTTTAGCCTTATGGTACTATCATAATAAAAAACATTTGTGACCCAACTTTTTTATTTTTCCATTTATAACGATACTAAAATAATCACAGTTTGTGACTATTTTTACACCTCTGAGTGTATTTATTAGAGAAAAATGTATATTAAAGACACTAAACTGAACTTGTTATTTAAAGTTGTTTGTCGCCACCGCTCATGTCAATAAATTATTTTGAAATTATTAGTAAGTGCGTTACTATATAAAATGTTACAACAAAACCATTATATCATTAGTTATACCAAGTTTAGTTGGTTTACGCTTTGTCAATAAATGGCAGAAAATCAACTAGTTTTGTTAAGATATATGTTAAATCAGTTTTTATTTCATATTTAAAGGCTGAATAATTATTATTGGCTGAATTAAAAATCTTAGTTTTTTTAAGGAACATTTAAAGATATTTTTTTTAGAAACATAACATTTAAATACCTTTGTATTCAATGTTTAAAATGTGTTTTTAGTATTTTTTACAGATTTTTACAATTCAAGGACTAATAATTACATATAAATTACAAATATGTTAATAATGTTAAATGTGGATTTTGTAAACCTAAATTAAAAATAAAATATATTATACTAATTTTTAGTTTGCAAATTCGCTTTTAAATAGTAATAACGTGTTATATTATTAAAAGTGATACTTTCTATACAGAAATAAAAGATTTTATAAGTAGAAAGTACATATGCAAACAAATAGAAAGGCCTTTATCTTTATGTTATAAATACGTTCCCATTATAGTACATTGTAATATTCGTGTAAAAAACAATTAAGAATTTACAACATTATTTTTCTGGGACCCAAATGTGTTTACTAACATGGACATTTTAGTTCTTCTAATAATGTGAACACGTAAAATGTGTCGTTCAATTTATGTTTTATACACACAAATACCATAAGCCTCTTCATTATTAACATAAAATGTACTCAAATACATATCTGTAAGGTTATTATGTGGCAAAAAAACCCTTTACGTCGAATCTCATCTTATTTTGACTGTTTTGTGGAATTTTTGTTGTAAAATATCTTTATTACAAATATTTCCGTTAAATTTTACTTATTTAAGTAGGCTTTGCGTTTTTTAATATTACTAGATAGTTAATGTAAAATAAGGTGAGTGCCTGCGTCTCGTACAAACTAAAATATTGGAGTATGCTCGATTTTCCAAAATATTAGGTTCAAAACTGACCATAACTTATATTATCTGATCTAGGTATAATATTCCAGCCAAATAATCGATATTATACTTCTAAACAAGGTTTTAACGTAAATGCACAGTACTTTTATTTTAAAACTTTGACTTTAAAGTTTCTGTCTTTAAATAAATATTTGAGTTGGTAATTAAAAATTAATATAGTTTACGTCAGATAAATCCCTGTATTTTTTATTACTGGTACTATATAACTTATAAAGAGGTGTTCGAAATATAAAGCTGTACAAGATAAATTGTAAAATATCACATTAATATTACAATTAAAACAAAATATGTCATTAAAACAAACCACTGTACTTGTCCATAATATATTTAAGAGACTAGAGGTGGTGCTATAAATTAATTCTTAGAACGTATAGAATGAAGAAAACGTGTAATCTAAAATAGTTCTCTAGCTTTTCCTTTAAAAATAAACGACCCAATCACTAAAGACAGACAAGCAAAAATTGAGATAAGGCCGCCTTAAATCCTTTAGTTTGTAAAACACTAATATTTTAAAATGTTGATTATTAACAAAAACAAAATGTGTTATTGCATTTGTAAATTATTCTTATCTTTCTCAAATATATTTTTAAATGTCTGTATAAAATAGCAGACTAAATTAATTACGGAATCTATACGGAAACTATTTCCCTACAAAATGTGTAAAATCTAGTATATACATAGTGTAGATTTCACGTGTGAGGAAAACTTTGCTCGACATTTATGTGTTCATCAATAATATTTTAATATTATTGATGAATATATTGGTAATAAATATGTTTTTAATAAAAAATAATATTAAATACATTAATAATAATATATTTAATATTATTTTATTAAATATATTGGTAGTACTCTGATAATATTTTAAATATTATCAGAGTTCTACCAAGTCCAACCCCTTAACTAGTAACAGACCAGTATATAACATATACAACTTAACACTACTCGTTGCATTATTTAAATTATTAAACTATTCACTAGCACATCCGGAAATACTTTACCAATGTGATAACCTCCAAATGAATGATTTATACAATAGGTTTTATATTGGCCGAAAGGAATACACGCCAATATTTATAGCTCCCTTAGGCACTTTTCTATGATTTTTTTGTAAACTTGTTCTTTGGCAACTGTTAAAAAAATCAACTCTTAAATGTTATCAATGAGAAAGTTTTACTTACTTTAATAGCCTAACATTTATAATGGAAAGACTTCATTTTTAAATATTCATTTCATTTTGGTGTTAATTAAATGGTGTTTAATTTGTAAAACTTCTAGTTAAAATAGTACCACATAATTAACGTTAAAAGTAAAGATTTAAAAAATAGAAATGTTCTGCCTAGGAAGCAATATATTACATTAAAGCGTTTGAACATGTAAACAAAAGACACTCGTAAACATGTTGGTACATTATTTTTCAACTATGTTATTTCTATGAGATGTTTTATTACTGTATTATTAAATGCTCAATCGTGTTTTTGTATTTCTAAAAGATAAATAATTCTTTGGCAAAATTAATTAAGTGATTCAAAAGTATGCTATTCCTAAAAAGTTTAAATTGGAAATATAATTATTGGAAAAATTCCTATTTATTTGAAAACATAATATTATTTTAAATATTAACATTCACAATATAATACAATTTTCTAATTTATATTAAAAAATTCACAAGATCAAAGCAGTTTTTTTCTACTGTAAGGAGTTAAAATATATTAATTTTATGGGAACACTCCTAATGATATTTGAATGTTGTTGGTAGTTATGGATTAAGGCTGAAGGAATACTTGAAATAAAGAAAATATAACAGTTTCAACTTTAAATCGATATCCTTCGTTATGTGTGTTGTGAATAAAGAATATTAAAAATTTATTTGTCATATGTTAAGGATATGAGAACTTCCATTAAAACAAAAATAAAGATTATTCATTGTAAATATAAAACAAGTGGGAAAACCAAAGATAAAATAACACGATCAAGTCATAAAAATGGTCTTTATCATTGAACACTAAGAACCAGTTCAAAGTCTCCAAAAAAATTTTAGATTCGTAAAGCATCTGCAGTAAGATAGTCAACTTCAACTGAAAAAATCAAGAAAAACTGTCATTGAACAGTTTAAACAAATAAAACAGCCCCTTTAATTTTATTTAAAACAATTATTTTATTATTTAGGATAAGGAATTAAAAATAAAACAAAATAAAGATAAATTTTAAACTCTTAAAATACAACTTACTGGAGATAGTCGTTTCAAGTCAACATCATTGAAGTTATCTGGTTTATAGTCTTGTTACAAACATTTCAAGGATTCATAAGACTTTAAAAATAAAAAACAGTAATAGCCTATTTAAGATGATTAAAAATCAATTTAGAACGACTCTAAGCTCTTCTACGGCATTCCTCAATTAACCTTTAGTATATTTTTTTACCAACCTATATACAACATATTTATATAAAAATCGAAGTTCAAAAACTTCCTAAGTGTAAATAAATTTAGATATTTATAGCGTATGTAATATAAATAAATAAATATCTTTATTCACCATTTAATGATACAAAGAGTCCAAATAGGCTTCGTCAAATGAGTTTTAAATCTACGATTAAATTACTTAATATTACAATTCGTATTAACTATAAAACAAAGAATAAATTTAGCTTTTTCTATATTAAGATGAGAAAAAAATTACAAATCAAAAACACAAGCATAGTATTCGGTCATGGCAAACCTCGGCAGAGATTCATAAAGTCAGAGTAATTATAAATTACTCTAGATAAAAGAAAACATTTAAACTTAATGCTAAACCTCAAGTACGAACATTCCTATCTCAGCTCGGCTGGTAGCATATTGAAATACTTTATTGCAGAATAGGATACTCAAAAATATGTTGTATTATTGGACTTTTAGAGCATGTTTACAAAAATATAAGGGTTTAGTTAATTTAAGTGAGGTAATTGAGTTTTTTTATGTATATCTCTATTGCACAACTGATTAAATTAATTTATTCGCACGTTGAGATATTTATGAATTTGATAATTGTAGAATAAAATAAAAAATTATGATTAATTCAAAAAAACCTTTTAACAAAATTACAAGTTAGTATCGGAATGAATTATTAATTGCAGTGTTATAATCATTCCATATCTCATAGAATATTTGGAATTATATGGCACCCAAGTGACATTTTGGCACATTAGTAGTTAGCACATCTGCTTTCAAAGCAAAGAGAGGTTCACGTGCTTAAATCCGGGACGATCCATATAAATGTGCTACCTTGTCCTTCACCGACTTTTGAATAATATGCTAAACATCCCACTGAGGTAGGAAGTAAGGAAATAAAAAAAAGGTCATGATGATTCAGCTAATCCATGTCTACGTCTTCCAAAAATCTTCAATATAAACTAAGAAACAATGTAAAACTTTGTATAAATATATTAATATGTAACGCTTTTATTTTTGGCTTAAAAATAGTGCAGGTTAAAAGTTTTGAATAATTACAAAACAGTTGACGTGTGTATAAAACCAATTAGAGTTAATAATTGGACTTTATCTCAACTTCAAGGTAAGTGGAATTATTGTTGTAACGTGCGTGCATTGAAATGGGGAATGTTTAGGGTTGTGTAGTTAGTTGCACAATGTTAACAACTAGGATGACGAAATTTAAATTTATATTTTTTTCATTCAACACGGTTAGAATGGAAAAATCTGTTTAGTTTACTTACATCAAAGATAGAAATCCTTCAAAACTCGCGGAACGACGTAATTTTTATTACGATGTATCGCAGCTTCACATAGCCCGGGCCGCGAGAGCGCGCGCTACTGAACTCGCCCCTGTCATCCGACAGCCGAAACCAGCCGAGTGGCGACGGAGAAAGCCGATCCTAGAACGCCGACGCCACCCCCTGGAAGCGCTTCCCTGCCCTGGAATGCAATTTCATCAAGTACCCGACACTGAAAAAGCCAGCCACCTCCCCGACGGATCCACCCCCTTAGACTTTGTACCCTCCTCGGGAGCCCCCCGCCAAAAACTCCGCCCTCACTCCGTCCCCCGACCACATAGTTCGCCAACTATGAGACGTAGTGTTTGATTAGCTAATACAGAATTTACTCAACCTCTACAAACACGTGGTATGAACATTAAATTTGGTTCTCAATTCAACACATGTTAATCCAGAAAACGCGTTACATTAACCAACAACGTAACTGTGATTACTCGATAATACGTTTAGTTATCTTTTAAGACAGGAATCGTCAAGATTACGGGCACATCGTATTTTTAAACTTTAGTATAATGGAGGCCTTAAGAGTCAAAGATTCACACTTTTAATACAGCTACTCAACCAATGTGGATTAGTGCGTTACGAATGAGTGTGATTATTGTATATGTGCGTATATAACCAAATAAGATTATCTAAACCTTACAAATTGCCATTTATTACCACTCCAATATACTGGGCAAGAAATAAAACATTTTTACATTCCTCTAATTACCAGTAGAGCATTAAAGTACAAATTCACAAAGTGGTAAACAGTGGATATTAATTGCGTTTAGAAAATACACTATACATCAATTTATATGACACTACGTTCATTTCTGATGAACTACATCCTAAACCATCTCAAATTATTTTGTAATAAGTCTCAAATCACAGTCATTTTTTCTGATATTCTGCATAAGCCCCATAAATGTTTCCAACCATGAAAACGTTTGTATTTCTATTGGTTTCATAAGCATTTTAATCCATTGAAATCGTTTCCAATTATTATGTTTTCAATGATAATAATAATAGTAGTTTTTCTTAAGAAAAATATCTGACTTCTTGGACGTACTTTGCATATGTCAATAAAAATTTGTTTTGAAATGTTTTTAAAATTGATCTGACAAAAATGCGATAAAACCTCTACACTAACGAAAACCACTGTAACCATTATGGTATAGCTTAGATTTTTATAGTCGTTTACCTACTATACTCTTGATAATGTTCGTGAAGATACGTCGGAGTGTGTCGTCATAGTAAAAATAAAGAACTGAAATCTTTTCAAGGATGTACAACTTAAGAGTGTGGCGACAGTGTGTACGGAGGTGGTTTATTAACATATGTACAGTTTGTAGTTATGGTGTGATATATGCATCAGTCATATGTGTGTTTTGATAAACACAAATGTCTAGGGACCACACCTAAAGTTAATACAAGCTTCACTACTCTCCATTATATGAATCGTGATTTATTTTCTCTAGACTTTGAATCACTGTATCTTTTTCTAGAGAAGGGCAAAAGCATAAAACAAGTAAAAATTAATCTAAAAATATTATAACCTAAATCTTGAAAAAGAAAGTAACGTATTTGAACTGTTATTGTATTTGTTAATGTTTATATGTTTACTTCACCTTTCGGCTCTTACGGTGTGGACTGCATGAAATTGAGGTCTTCAACCTCATGTGGACTGCATGTTGTTTTTAATTCAACCCAACATTATTAGACAAACACAATACAGAGGACAAAAGTTCAGATCTTTAATTAACTATTGCTTCTACTACTAATATTTAAGTGATATACTCCATAAAAAGGCATAAGGTTTATTAGTAAACTCATTCAATCTTTTATTTATAAATATTTAATGTTCTTATCGGCAGTCTTTTAATTACGATTAAATTAGGCTTTAAAATGTCATGCTACATAAAACTGTCTGAAATTTACAAAAATATGCTTGTAACTCATTCAATGTACGAGTATTTTTTTCCTGAACAGTGAACAAATAATTTGTTTCAACTGTATGGATTGTGTCAATAAATTACAAACCTACACTCGACATTTAGTGACTACGTTTTCAAATTTATCGTTTCAGTTTTTAAAATATAAATATTTATTTTTGAACACTAGAAATAAAATTTTTGACTTTCCCATTTATTTAGAAAACATTTCAATTCGAAAAATGTTAATATGTATTTTAGTACCTATAGATATATCACCATTTTTAAGTCAACTTTCTATTTATATTATAGTATACTGAACTAGTTAAATTGTAATCTAACTGGAACACAAAATTGTATGTGTAAGTTTATCTAATTAATATTTACAGTATGTACCATTAGAGAATTTAAATTTAAATCTCAGTTACATTAAGTACGTAGTAAATGCCTTCAATCAAGATTTCATTCAGTCCAGCCAAGGATTTCTTCAATACCAAAGTTAGAATATCTCTGGCAGACATAATTTTTCTCCTTTAGAGATCTGTCAAGCCAATAAAAGTCAATTACTATCGCCATAAATTGTATCAACGGATTGAGCTGTTTTCTATGCGTCTGTAAGATAGAATGAATTTATGTTAGTAATATGGTAGTAAATTTTACATTTTACACATATTTTTAAGAAACAGTTGGCTCGAACTTCGCTGAGAAATTGACATAAACAACTTGGGGCTTAATCTCCTAGATTTTTTTCGTTCAGAAACCTTAGCATTGGTGCACGACATTTTAATACATCCAGTACAAAGAACAGTACATAGTTTAAACAAAACAACTAGTGTTTTAGATTTTTATTTCAATACTACTACATTTTAATGGTCGTTTTTATGTAACGTATACTAAATAAGAAAAAATGGTTCCAAAGAATTGGCACAAACTTTGCCTCATATTAAACACTAAAAAAGTCAAAACTTTGAAAATTACCAGTTTGATTCCCAAATATGTTTCTTTTTTGCCATAACTTAAAAACTAGTCAAGTTTTTACATGTTTTACATGTTTTAAAAACATGCAATTTTTAATAAAATATTTTAAATTGTAATTCACATCTTTTCTGAAAATTTAATTAAAATCGTTAATACGGGTATTTTGAGAAAATTCCATTTTTTTATGTTTTTGCCCATAAAAATAGTAAAAAAACTAAACTTTAAAAGTGAAAAATAGACTCGAGATATTGGCTAAGTACACTTACATACAAAATTTCATAAAAATTTACCTATCCGTTTGGTCTCCAGCGAACTGCACATAAACACAGACAGACATACGAACGGACAGATCATAATACGTATATGGGAGAAAGTAAAAAAGTTAATAAATCTTAAAATATTTATTGATATTCTGTTATGAAGTATTCCTTGGTTGTAAGGATCAGTTTAAAGTGTCCAATTATATATCTTTAATATTTTGCAATTTACAACATTATCTTTGTGTATGTTTAGAATGTAATGGTACTCGGTAAGTATTTTTTGTCAATACTTTTTTATTTATTAAGACGTAAATGTATCAAAATAAAAGAGAACAACAAATCAGATAAAAACATGTTAAGAGTTATCGTTAGAAAGTCAAACTAGCTGAGGACCACAGAATTACCAACCCCGCTTGTTGATAAAACTGTCAAAAGTTGCCAACTTCACACCTCCAGCATTCCTTTGATCTGCAATGCTCCCTTTCCATATGTAACAGTTTGGCATAGAGTATCAGTGTATTTCGATGCGTAACAGAGCTTTACATTACTAAAATAATTATAACGTTTTATATTTTAATGTCATCTCTTGGTTATCTTTTCAAATTTAACTATCTAACGACTTCCCAACTACTAATTCCATTGTTTCTAGGTTACTTGTTTAATGTTTGTATTTACTTACATTTTCCCAAGGAAAAGTGCTAGTTGACAAGTTAATTGAATTGGAAATAAATTGTGATATTTACTCATGTTTTAATAATTCGTAATTTTTTTTTTATTTTTTTTTAGTAGATTGTATGATACAACAGCATTATTAGTCCAAGATTTCGAGTCTCAAATATGTAGATGTTCATAAAGTATTATATTTTATGTATATTTACATAATATACCTAAAGAGTAAGATGTCATACTGGACTTGTGGAGCAGTGCTGTAATCCAGCTACTTGAGGACAGAGTGTTGAGGAGGTGATGGGTTTCTCGGTCCTCTTAATACTAACATGTCCGCCACGTTAATATTACTCTTAATACTACTAAAAAAGTCTTGAACGTCCATGTTAGGTGGTAGTCAATGTCCAGACGTTGAGTAGGGGAGAAAACTGAGTATCGTGCTTGTCAATTGGCTGAAAATCATACCAATACTACGTGGTTCAGATTCCACGTAAATCTTTATGTCTCATAGTTACCTTTGCTATTGGGCTATTAATACATGGCGCTTTCTGAGAAACAGTCGACCTTACTTAGTAAGTAACAATGACTACACTCGTTCATCACACTCTGTCACCCCTCATATTCATACATACAATTTTCTTCGTGAATTGGTTTCTTAAAAATTAATAAGTACACAAAATACCCCTACAACAGAGTGCATTATTTAAATATGGATATTAACTGTCAAAAGAATTTTAGCATGGAAGCTGTAATAAGAATTTTTGGTTTCTCAGAAAAAACTTAACCGTGCCTTTTAATAACCAAATCTAAGCTGCCATCCACTGAAGCGATGAAACCCCAACTTCACTCCCATTCTTAATATTTTCTTATTCAGTTTATAGAATAATAAGGACGTCCGGGATCAGCGTACTTTCCAAGGGATGGAAGATTTAGGGTATGTTGAACTTGACTTTGACGAAAATTTTACAATAGCCGATACAAAACAACTGAAAGGTACCAGGCTTAGAACCAGAGACATGAACTTTAAATATATTTAGGTAGAAACTGGAAATACATTTGTAGAGAGTAATAAGAATGAGTCAGTAATACATATATGATCAAAAAAGTAGTTGGGACATTCAAATTTTAGATAAAACCATCTAAGTTATATTTATTGTTTTTATATCTCTACGATCCGTGTTGCAACATTATTATTTAACTTTCATTTTCCTTTCTTTTCAAACATTCTTTTAGCTGTGTTTTTTTATTAATTTTAAGCTTACATACAGTAACTTATAAATAACGAGTAAACCCTTATTGAAAATTCTCTAGTAAAATTTTTAAAAGAATGGTTACAATATATTAATTTGATACCTCACAGTCCTAAGACAAGAGTGGATGAATTAGGATATATTGTTAACACATGTATTTTTTTAACTGCAAACAGTTTTAAATTATTTTGTTTTAAACTATTATTCTCTAAATTCGTAATTTCTTTATGTGTTTTTAAAAGTAGCTTTTAACTATAAAATTAATATTTTATACTATTTTTATATGATAATAGTAAGTATTAAAAGTATCCAGATATTTAGAGATGACGAAATGTGTGACGTAGGCACTCCCAATCAGCTGTTTGACACGTTAGGTTGCTTCCAAACAGCTGTTTAAGAGGTTGGGTCAAGATTGCAATCAGCTGGCTGGACGATTGTTGTCGCATTACAGTTAGATGTCGCAGTGTACTAACTGATGTAAACACTAATGTGCTGCTATTATTGTGACTTTAATTATTTTATCTAATGCATGTTCTAAATTAGTTCTGCACAGAAATTACGATCGAAATTGGAAAATATTTGGTTGTATACAAGTTTATTTGAGTAATCTCGCTTTTGATATACTTTTTATTTCTGAAGTAGATTTCATTGCAACGCTCACAAGTGTAATTGAAATTATAGGTTATGACAGTCATTTTATATTATTACTGTGGAGAATCAATTATGGGAGAAGATCTTGCAGCTTATTTCTGGAAAAATTAGTGGTCTATAAAATTCTTCCTAACGTAAGTACAATACAAACATGTCATTTATTACTAAGATTTATGAAAATAAATTTATGGATATTTACTGATTTACATACTACCACTTACAAATATTAGTTTTTATTTTTAGATGGATTTGAAGGAAAATGCATTTGCTTAGTAAAAAAGAAAAACTTATGTTACTGGATGACATTAATATCAATTTAAAATCTTCAGCCACTCGTATGGTTCAATATGAATGGAATTTAACCTCCAACGGACTTGACACTAGAGAGGAAAACAGAAATAACTGTATATTATGTTATTAATTATATCTAGCCTATATTATATTAAAGGTAAAGCCCTGGCTGACTCACTCACTCACCACTAATTCTCCAACTTCCCATGTTGGTAGAGAGCTGAAATTTTGTTCACTGTTTCTTTAGGCATTAAATAGGCCAACTAAAGTATTTTATCTTAATAAAGTGCTCCTAAGGGGTAGAAACTGTTCCTAAAAGATTGTTCCATAAGAATAATAATGGGTTCATTTTAGTAAATTAATAGCAGCTGTTTTGTAAAAATAAACATATTTATTTTGTATGTTTGGCATTTTAGTATGGATGCATTTTTAATATTATACTACGAGTTTAATCTTCAGCTATTATACAAAAACTAATGGAATGAGAGTGAGATAGTGTAAGTAAATTTCATATTGTGATTTTACGTTATACAGTTAATCTAGTATTATTTGGGGTTAAAAGTCACATGCCGAGGTCGAAGGCCGAGGTTTATCGAGTGCAACGAGCATCGGAGTTGGCACGCGAAGCGTGCAGGAGTGTCCCCTAGTTAGTATATTAAACAAAAAATATGTGCTCACTCATTACAAAATCTCCGAAACCATGAAACAGATTTTGATGAAATTTGAAGGGAGGTTAGTTTTTGTATCATAGAGATCCGCTAAGAAAGTATTTCTCGAAATTCCATTCCTAAGTGGTACAAACAGCCCCCCGACGTTTCTTTTTTTCCCCATAAGAGTAACATTGGCATTAATTTAATTAAATAATTTATTTCAAATAGCTGGTACAAACAACATAAACACGACACCAAATCTTGCCTTATTTGTCATGGTTTATACTATGGTTATTTATATTACGTATTAATATAGCTTGATTGATTATCATAAACCGAAGAACTTTTTTACCACCATAATGTTTTATTTAATCAATTTTAAACATTAGTTTGTACTTAAACATATAATAAATTTTCTTTTTTTTAGTTAGGTTTTTTTGTTTTCTTAAGTTTTATAATTTTTCGATTATACAAGGTGTCCTTTAATAGGCAAAATCTAGTCCCACACATTATCGTACAAATATTTTGAGATCGAGCTATTAACTGAGAATTTGAAATTGTTATTAAATAAAACATATTTTCTAGCCAAAGATTTCCGTCATCATTAGACAAATGATTGCTCGGCTAGTAGTTGTTCGATCTTACCATAGCGTGTAGGACTCTATTCTTTACTATTTTTTTATCTTAAAGGTCATTACTGAAATCTAAGGTTTTTTAGACATTTAGCTTTAAAACATTAAAATGGCCACTATTTTAAAATTAATTGGTGTACACAAAACGAAACTTTTAGGAGATATGTAAACTACGAGTATTATTCTCGTATTAATACCAAGTTTCATGATTGTATCTACAATGATGTCTGTGATACTGAGCTTTTTGTAAAAAATACACTCATACAGTTATACGTAAACGGAGCGATATAGACTTAATTTGTTTTGACCTTTCGAATAATTTCCTGAAGTCTGGCTGTCAACTTAAGGGACAGCTTTTATATTATGTTACGTGTGCTTAAAAGTGATTTTATTTTATCTAACACAATTTGGCAATTATTAACTTTACACTTATAATTTAAAATAATTTATTTATTATAAAGTAACTACTCAATGTAGATAAATAAATGATCTTTCGCATAAGTAGCAATAATCAATTAGCTTTCAAATAGAACTAGATAAAATATTCTGATCATATATTCAGCCACAGACATAAAGTTTTAACGGCACACGTTTTAACAAATCCACAACTGAGATGAGGTATTAAGTAGTAATTTTTTTGTCTGCCCGATGTCTAAAGTTTCAATCTTAAGTGGGAAGCCAGCCGATAAATGTCAACACCGCAGTTTGTGAATGGCTACATAGGTCTCTGGCATTCCGCCATTTGGCTAACTTCTTCCCACTTACCAGACTTAGGCCATGTAAAAGTGTAAGAAAGCCGTTTAAAAGTAAAATTTATAAATAAATTATATGCGTATTTATTAATTATTTCTTAGTATAACAATATTAATATATGTATCTATACAGAAGAGGGGCTTTGTCGATTTGTTGGCTTAAATGTTTTTGTTTTTTTCAAAGTAGATACATAACCAAGAAAAATGAATATGATCTTTTTTTAGTGGAAAATCCGAAAAAATACGAAAATAAGGAATAACGGAAATATGTAGTTTTTCTTGAATATAGTGATGTGTTTACTCACGTTGTACGGAACTTTGTCCTGATCACGAAGATGGCAAGGTGTTTGAAATTGGGCCATTATTAAGCGTGTTTGTGCTGGAAGTGTGCCGATTTCATGAAGGTTATGCTTTTATACGATATAGAGTATTGTTGGGTTAGGTTGTTTTAGATTTGGATATATTATGTTAGATTGTATTAGATTAGGTTAGTAAAAACTAATCTAAAAAACCAACTAAACCTCTCAAAATCCAAACTAACCTCAGAGAATGAAAAACTTAACCTAACTATTCCTACCTATCAAGACCCAACCTAGCTCTACCCTAACAAAATTGAAGCGTACTGAAAACGGCATATTTCCACTAATATGCTCAATATTGCCCTTGCAATAATCGTAATCTGGACCAAATTCCGCTTAATTTCTGTACCCACATCGTAATAATTATGAAAATATATTTATTAATTTTTCCTCATTTTCGTCATTTTTTCAGCTTTCCCAGTGAAAAATTTATCATATTCGTGTTTCAAATGTATCTACTATGAAAAACTCAGGCTCACATCTACAAAGCCTTGTTTTATATAAGTCATGTATTGACTTTTAAGTCAATAATAGTTCTTTATGTCGCAAAAAAAAACATGTATCAGGCTCATTAGTGGTAATACAGTCCTCAAATATGACTACAAAAATATTCCCAACAATTAACTTATAATTTTTGTAAATTTTGTTATTTTATTATTAGCAGAGAAGCTTTTATATAGCCTAATCAGCGAAAATATTTAACTAGTAGTGAAGTGCTGTAACCCAGCTTCTTGGGGATAAAGTGTTGGAAAACTGCAGGCGATAGGTTCTTGTCTGGTACTCTTACAACTGTCTTGACGTCCACTCAGTGGTTTCCATCGATGTGGACACTACTAAAGAGGTTTGGTGTGTCCTTTTTGGGTGGTAATCAGTGACCGGTTGTGGTACAGGGAAGAGAACTGAGTATTCGACGTCAGTTTGCTGAAAATCAGATTAATATTACGTAGTTCGGATTCCACATAAAGCTTTATGCTAATTATTTTCCCTAGCTATTGGGCTAGTAATAGATTCTTTCCCACAGTCAACCTTAGAATATTACAGTTACTACACTCATTCATCTACACCCATCACACTCATTCACCCCTTATTTTCGCCCATATATATTAAGACCATTAAGGTCGGTGTCTTGGTGCCATTGGTGAATTTAGTTGCCGATATTTTAAGTTGTTTTTTCACTCATACTTTTTATTTTTAGCATTACGAAATTTTTAAACTATTCAATAATTTTATTCAAATGAATTTCACATTTGACTTTACTTAACCAAAATATAAAAATCAAATGTAACTTCCTTTAATTGGTCAAACTCATGAGAAAGAGTATGTCATCTAGGTTTGTTATTGTTAGATATAATCATTTTTAACTGGTCCTTATATTTTATCTGTAACTTTGTTGATCTTTCATTGCTTATTTTAAAGTACAACGTACTTTCTTTTTTTATTTACTTAGCATAAAATATGAAACCAATTTTTCTTTAAAGTTTACGAATTCATGTTTTTTTTTTAACATTTCGTAGTTGTAAAATGTTTTAATATGCTATTTTTCTCCAATAATGTTTCTCCTTTTAAACTAACTGGGGGGGATCAATAATTATTATGTTATTATGTCCCTTTTCAATTGTAACTTACCTACCCTCCCTACGTATCTGTGCTCAATCGGAATAATCGTAATACTATTATAGTTATTATGGTAGTAAAGTTAAATACTTGTATTAGGAATATCTTAAATCCCTTTTTTATTGTTATATAAAGGAAAATATAACTTGTAATAAATGGAATCGAATCTATTTTTATTACAGCTCATATTGCACAATTACAATTCAAAATGCAGTTGGAATTTGTAGTCATCTTACACGTTATGATGACTAGCTCCATAAAATTCAAAGGAGCGAAAATTCATCTTCCTCTTAATCAATAATAATTACATTTGAGAAACAATATTTAGTTTTATGTTGATTAAGTGATAAAGCAGTATTTTGCAATGTTTTTATTATAGAAGAATAGTAATTGATTCAGTAAGAATCACAAGTATACACTTTTTAAATTTTCTTACTTCTCCCCTTTTTATATTTACAAAAGAGGTAGCATAAACAAAAATATTATAAATGCAAATGGAAAAAATTTATTCTGTGTTTATTTCCAGTAACCATTGTAAATTTTCTTGAATAAACCTTTTTTGTATAGCATCCACCCCCTGTAAAAAGAAACTTAAATAGGGGTAAGTTATAATTTCCAAAGACGGATAGGTCCATTATTTAATGTGTGCTGGAATTTCCACGCTACAGGGAGTGAGAAACAGCTGGGGTTGCACTGTTAATTGCTTATTTCTTTAATGTGTTTATGGCACTGTATATGCTTTAATATAAATATTAATCTTACAAACAAAGCTTTAAGTAATCAAGTAGAATCGTAAAGGTAAATGAGTTATGCTCGACATAAAAGCAACTATTGATTTGTAATGAACGAGAATAATTTGATAAAACTTTAATACAAAAAGTATGAATAAAAGGCAATTTTACTGTATATCTAGTTTACTACCTCCAGAGTAAAAAAGTCTGTATGGTCATGTCGTTTTGTATTTATTTCTACCGTTTAACAATTATTTTAGATTTGATATGTATGTGTTTATTCCTTTTAATTAATTTTATTCGATTGTATGTTTCTGTTAAAAATTGTTAAGTTAATGATTACTTAATTACTCTGTCTTTATTTGTATATTTAAATAAGTAACATTTAGTAATTAGTGAATGTTTCTAATTTACTGTACTATGTAGTTTATTGTTTGCATGTTATAAATATTTGTAGTATAAGAGATTCAGACGGGTTGTTATCGAATTGTATTGCTACATAAGATAATAAAATGGCTTTCGACTGTTTACGTTGTACAGAACTGCGTTCCAACAGCTACAATGTCTGTTTTTCTGTTCCATATGTAATGAACTTTTTACAGCTAAGTCCATTGCTAACAGTACATTAACACTGTCAGAACAAACTAAAATGATCTTCCATTGTTGTAGATTGGATGTATGAAGTTGGTAAACAAACTACAGACTCACTTCTATGCTTTCTAAGGTAAATTCATGGTTACAATAAACTAACAATTAAACTTGCAAATACATTAATCGGCAGGTCTCCGTTAAAGAGAGATTTTAAGGGACACAGTACAACACTAGTAGGGCGATAGTGTAATAGTGAACATTAGTACATGTACAATAAGTTATATTCTGTTATCTTATTTATTATATATTTCATTTATTTTTTGTACCCAACACATTAAGACGCTTATCGTCAAGATATGGGTTAATTTGGGTGTGAATGAATGTAAAGTTTAGATGAGTTAGTGTAGTGATGTTACTAACTAAGGCTGAATGTTTCTTGGATAAGCGTCTACAGTAGTACACTAGCCATATTAACTAAAATAACTAAGCTCAACGTGGAATCCGAACCACTTAGTATTGGTCTGATTTTATACTGTCTGTAAAGCCCTCATACTACGTCCGTACCCGGGCCAACGTCCATCATGGACACATTAGACTCGTAGTAGAGTTCACGACAATAGCAACCATTAAGCGGGCTACTTGTCAGTGTTAGAAGAACAGAGGCTACAATATCTATAAAATATCTGGGATACTTCACTATGCCACTATATAATAGTTTTCACTATTACCTGATGTAATTAAAAATTCACCTATGTGTTTTAGTTGTTCTTATAATTTTATAAAATAATAGTTCTAAAATCTAATTTAAGTAACATTTACATAACAAGTGCCAATAAAATATTCAACTAAAATATTTATTATTTTTAAACACTCAATGCACTATTTAGCATCAATATTTAAATTATTGAATGATATTGAGTGCAGTTGCTCTAGACTCACATCACTCACCCCTCACATCTGGGGCTTCACCTCTAGGATCCAGGACTATTGTTAACACCATAACTCCAATAGAAAGATCATGTTTCGATACATCAATATATTAGTATCGATATTTTCTTTCAATAATATCGGCTATATCGATATTTTGGTTCGATATATCATATCATTTAATATTGATACTATTCTACCTCCTCAAAATCATCACGATTTGAAATAAACACACATTTAAATTGCCTCTTATGCGTACAAAACATGTACTGAAATAATAGAGTAACTGTATATAGTTTTTTTACGTGAGGTTATGCACTAAAATGTAGTTTATTGTAGACCACTGGGTGCAGGTTTAGTGTTTATAAGAAGCCTAATGGAATTTTTTAATGTGAAAAAGAAAAATAACAACATTATTACTTATTCTTGTATTATTAACATAATAATATAATTAAAGGTAGAATTATTTATATTATTTGTCTTATTTCCCACATCTATTTGTTTCGTTTGGATAAATATTTTTCAATTTTACATCCTAAATATTGCCTACAAAATATGGGTATATTTTTTTGTCATGACGCGAGAATTAGTGCATAGTTTTAAACAGATAAATTATTTACAATTCGATCTATCGGTTACCCTATATATCGATATTTTTCTTTTGATACTATCGTTAGATCAATATTTGGTTTGCGATGTATCGATAATTCGATTTATGGATGTGTTGAAAATATTTACAATTCGTAGTACTAGTACAGTTATTATGGTCCTGAGCTATCTCTTTGCATAAGGTATATCACAAATTAAAATGTCCAATTACCAACTTATTTTAATTTTTTACAATTATCTTGCCAATTTTACCCACATAGTTGCTAATGTAATTTAACAATGAAGAGAAAAGTTTTGATTATAATAGTATCCTAATAATTAGAATTGATTTTTACTATCAAGTTTCACAATTTAGGACACACAAACACAGAGTTGGTATGTTTAGGTAAAAGTCTTTTGCCTTTCTTCGATAAAATATTTAACTCTCTAATCCATCCCAACTCTAATCCAAAATACAACTAATGTATCATTAATTTAATTAATGCACCAATAATCAAGAGTTGCATTCTCCAAAGAATTCAAAATAAACAAAAAACCGCGTATTAGATATCAATAAATGACTTAAAGGCCCAAGAACGGAGAGATAAATTCTTGACTCATCTCAAAGGAAAGACAAGAACTCATTTTACTTCCTCCATCCCTTAGTCACTGCGAGAAATAAACTAAGGGTTTAAAAATGAGTAAGTAATAATTTCTCAAGACAGATAGGTCCATTATTTTTACTGGTTGCAGGAATGCCAACGCTGTGGGGCGTGGCCAAACAGCTGGGCTTTAAGTGTTGTTTATTGCTTTAACCGTCCAGGGGGTGAGTTGTAAATAGTGTTTATATTTATCAAATTATATGGTTTCGGGTTATTTCAGAAAAATAAAATATATACATAAAACATAAAATTAAAAATAAACAACCTTACTTATGGCTTGGGGTGATCACAAGTGTCCCTTAAGTCAAGTTGTACAACTCACCCCGTGTCATGTATTTTGTAATGTTTACAATATGACAAGATCTATATTATCTTACTATTATATAAAAGTGTAATGGTGTATGTGTGTGCGTTACTCAATCACACAGAAACTACTGAACCCATTCATCTGAAATTTTGCATGGACATTCATAGGGTCTCTGGTTAACACATAGGCTTATCTTTATTTTCAAATTCCATCACGAAACCGCCCCATGGGTTCTAAGAAGTATCAATGTAAGCCCTATTGACAATACCAATTTGACAATTAATTATTTTTTTATAATAGTTTCATTAATCAGGTGTTAAAATAAATAAACAACTTACAAAGTTCTGAAGTTAATACCGGACCAAACCTAACCACAATCATGGATATCATGATGAGGCTGCGCAGTAGATTGTGTTTTTATTTATTTTTATTATTCTACATTCTTCTGTATTCTGCGAGTGATTGTTGTTTTTAAAGGTAAACCATAACTTATAAAAGAGGATAGGATAACTTAGAATATTAATAAAACAGGTTTTTTATTTAGTGTCACACGTGTAATAATAATTTAACTATTTTGTTTTACTAAATACTTAATTTTTTAATAAATGTGCACTTATCACTGTACATTCACTCTGTGAACTGTGTCAAGAAGTACTTGCACTTTGGTTAGATGGTGTAGAGGTTACACCAGTCTTGGGCAGTGTTCCAGCTCTACGACTTTCTTGGACCTTTTAAGTCTTGGACCTAACGTTCTTGTCAACGTAGATTCTGACAAAAGCCTTTTTTGTAGTAAATATACAATTGTAATTATGTCCCTGTGCTTGTGGTACAACATGATATGTTTCTATGTACTTTGTTCAATTAATGTATCGTAATAAGAAATTTTGTTACTTTTATTAATATGTTAAAACATATACAGAGTTATTATAAAGTCTATCCCCTTCCCTCCAATCGTAGAGATGCGGGTGAATTAAGTTTGATGAATGTAGTAATTGTTACTAAGGTCGACTGTTCCTTAGAAAGAGCAATTTATTAATAGCCCAATAATGATGCAACTGAGGGACTTACAGCTTTACGTGGAATCAAAATCACGTAGAACACAACACAAATTCATTACAATATTCATTTATTACTTACTCTTACTGCTGTGGCCACTTGAATCCAAGTTGATTTTTGGCCTCGCCAAAAAGTTGCCTCCATGGTCCTGTATCTCTACCATCTCGATGTCTCCACCAAGACTTCTCCCATCCTGTTCCACTTGGTCATCCCATCTTATTCTTAGTCGTCCTAGAGGTCGCCTTCCTGCTGGTTTCCCCATCCATCCTTCTTTTATCATTTTTTTTCTTCTTCCCTTCTCCTCATATGTCCAAGCCATGTTATTCTTCTGCTTCTAACCAGCGCCACAATATCAGGTCTCTTTTCTTCTCCACAGAGGTTCTTTTTCACTCTTCACACTCCTGATTCATAGGTGGTTCCATATATTCTTCTTAAAATTATGTTTTCAAATGTAATCAATTCTATTTTGTTATACATTGTTAGGGTCCTCACCTCAGATCATTTTTCATTCAGGTTCATTGGTTTATTGTTTATATTTTAATAAATGAGCGTAATAAAACCATGACACAAATTCAAAATTTCAAAGAGATATGTAAAATTTAAAAAAAATTCAACGTTTCTGATCAAAGGAGTGAGATTCTCCTATGAAAGAATTAAGAATTATTAGGTAAAACGGAAAAAGGAAAGTGCATAAAAATAACTGATTGTCCGTAGCCCAAAATTAATTTTAAATGAACATGGGTACATAAAGATAACACTTAGATCATACTTTTTTATTATAAATTTTATGTAAAATTTATTATAACAAGACAAAATCTGTAAAACTTCCAATTTCTAATAGATTTGTCACACTTTAACATGAGCTAAGACTAAAGCGGGAAGAAGTCTTCCAAATGGCGGGATGCCAGAAACCTATGTAGTCTTTGACAAACTGCGCTGTTGACACTTACTTACCAACCGGTGTTCATTTAAGATTAAACTTATATTTACTGTGAGAAATTCTTGATGATGGGATCATTTCAATAAATCAAAAGCGAATAGAAAAGTTTGGTCACTTTTAGATTTATGAATTAATTATGAGTGATTGCAAAGTACTGTATGGTTAAATGGGGGGAAGGGGGTTATATGCCCAATTAGACAACGCCTTAATACTTAAATTCTTATAGGACGAATCATAAACACGGAAGGTTTTGTATGTCTTAGCTTTATTCATATATATGCTTTATACTCATGTATAAAGTATGCTTGTAAGTTTGAATAGAGTTCAATGAAAAATTTACTTATAACTAATAAGGAACGTGAAAGTCCACATTCCCAAAGGTCTAGGGGTAAAGCGAACGTTCGTCCGTAAGTATGTAGGAACATTTTAGGGTAACCATATTTTTCGGACTGTAAATGGTTCCAGTTGCCTTTAATGTAGTTTGTCTAAAGAACATTTGGTCTTGCATATAATACAATCATAGTTTATTGATGATTATTCCATACCATGCCTGACTTATCTATGATTTGTATGAGAATTTTTTTTATCATGTCAAAAGTAATGAAGGATGAACTATATGTGGAAATTAGGACCACAAGTTGAAAATTGTGTAATAGAAAACAACTAATAAATCGCTCTAAAAACGACATAACTAAGATAGTGTAAGTTCAATCATTTGAGAGTTAAGAAATAATTGTCAGATTCTACAATTGACAGCTGTAAATTTTGCATATTTGTGTATTTAAATACTTTTCAGTTGTATATATTTTTGATGAATTTTTCCTAGAATTATATGTTTTCTTTTTAATTATTCTTGTTTTCAAGCGTATTGAGCTAACCATGACACAATCTACGTATCGTATATTTGTCATTAAGCGGATATGAGAACGATAATAGAATCGTTTTATCATAAGAGTGATATCAGGAGTCGAGCTCATATGCACATCGAGGTACATCGACACTCTATGCCAGCCTGTTACATATGGAAAGCGAGCATTCCAGATCAAAGGGAAGCCAGGGGTGTGAAGTTGGTAACTTATGACAGTTTTGTCAACAGGCGGGGTTGTTAATTCTGTGACCCTCGAAAACCTTTAGCTAGTTCAACTGCGTTTTGGAGTATATCTGTTAATTTACACTTTTTATTCCTATATCAACTGCTATGCTTAGGGATGGCAAATATTTTCTACGTATCGATATATCGAGTTACCGATATATCGCAAACCATATATCGATCAAACGATAATCGAAAGAAAAATATTGATATATCGGGTAACCGATATTTTGAACTGTAAATGAATTATCTGTTTTAAATTTTGCACTAACTCTTATGTCATGTCCAAAAATACACTCATGTTTAGCTATCAATATTTAGAATAGCTACTGAATGTTTAAATGAATATATTTATCTACACGGAACAAGTAGAGATTTGTGGGGTTGAATATAAAAAATTCAAAAGAAAAATAATTATACCTTTCATTATTATGTTAGTTATAAAAGAGTAGTGTAATAATAGTTTGTATGGTGACTGGCTAGTCAGGCTAGGCATCCAATAGTCAGCGTTGCCAACTCACACACAACTTCATTTACCCCTTCCATCCACTGGTCTACAATAAACTTCATTTAAGTTCTTTAACCTCACGTAAAAAAACGTATTTAAGGTTATATCAATGCATGTTTTGTATGCATAAGAGGCAATTTAAATGTTTTTTTTTTTTTAATTTTGATGATTTTGAGTAGGGAGAATAACGTAAATGTTTAGTGATATGATATATCAGACCAAAATATCGATATAGCAGATATTATAGAAAGATAAATATCGATACAAGTATATCAATAGATCGAAACGTGTGTATCGATATTTCCGATATATCGGTATATAGTTGCCACACCTAGCTGGGCTACAAATCTTGAAAGCAAAGTATCTTTATAAGGTATTCTGTATGAAATGTTTAGTCATTAGTCTTGTTACAATTGATAAATATCAGTGATTAGTTTTAATTACTTGTGCTTTCTGCCAGAGTCATCTACATCTTGGTTTAAATTTAGTCGCACCATCATTTACCTCCATCTGGCTAGATCTTCAACTTCTTCTTCTGTGTCTTAACTTTATCCTATCTGCCTTCACTTGATTCCATCTCTGCCATCTCTTTCCTCGAGAACTCCTTACTTGTTTCAGTATACTTAATACTTAATTAAGTTATTAACCTTCTTAAAATATAAATCCTCAAAACGAGATCTCCGGAATCACTTAAGTGATTTTTACGAAATTCGGTGGGAAGTTAGCTTTTGTATCATATTATAGTGACCCACTAAGATATTGTATTCATAAGTGGTAGAAACACTCTATGTTTCCTCTATGTCCCCACTGTATGTCCCTCTATGTTTCCTTTTTACCATAAAAGTAACATTATCATTAATTAAGTTAATAATTTATTTATAACAGCTGATACAAACAACGTAAACATGACATACAATCTTGATTTGATTTTCATTGTGAAATGTATTAAGATAAGGACATTTCTACTAACACTGACAAAATTGCACTACATTGCATCCTCCTAAAGTAGACTTGGAGTTTTTTCTGGACTATAAAACTGTTATAAAAGAAAACGGTAGTGGGCCGTGATGATGTAGAGAGAATGATGTGATGATTTAGAGCGAACCATTGAGGGAAGAGTGAGCAAGCGTAGAGAACCACCCTGTAGTGAAGCAAGGGATGTAGGCTAATTATACTATCTGAATCACACAAATTTAAGTATTTATGTAATAATTCAATATGAACCCTATTACGTTGATCAGTAATAACGAAATCAGCACAGATATAAAGATGCATTTTAGATAACTGTTTCTGACATCCCCTAAAACGTTCTGAAACGTATATGTTTATTTTAACAATAGTAGACATATCAGTTTGGTCTGACAATTTCAATAAACTGGCTAAAATGTTGAACTTTGCCGTTAAAGAACCATTACCAACAGAAATAACAGTTATTTTTGTAACAGTTGCTATACAGTTCCGTACTCCTCGTTACACAGCTAGCGTTACATGTCATCATAACTTTTGACGGTGGAATTCACTGTGGGATAACATAAATCTATTGATATTTGATGGAAATCATAAAATACGTTATGTTAAAGGTTCGAATAGCACAAACATTTTTTAATTTTCCTATGATGCTGTTTTAATATAGGTAAAACAAAAAACCACTCCAGGAGAATGAAAAATTAATATTAAAATTCAAAAAGTTGAACAGTGATTTATTAAGTAGTATTAAAAAGTAATTTCAACATATTATATCAAGGGAACAACAATTTTCAGAATGTTATTTTGTTGCGAAAAACAATATGAATTTTATATTTATTTAACCTTGACATATATACTTGCCGAAGTTGTGCCAAATTTGATTATGGTAAAATATAAAAAGTCTTTTTTTTATATTAGTAAGTGCAAGCTCTTTGTCACGAGAACTTGTTTAATATAAAAAGTGTCCTTAATTTGTGAAATATTGATACCCACAACAAATTCTCACCTAACTCCCTTTTACAATGTTTCAGTAATTCAATTTATATTAAGTTACCACATAAAGTGAAATCCATAGATTATTTCACGCATAGAATAGATTTATATAACACAAAGTTCCCACACACAACACAATTGACATACACACTAAAACCTGTTATAACACGAGACGCACTGGACTTACAACTTAACAATGCATTCCACCTTGATCAAGAAAGGTCTACATCTGAGTCAGAAACCCTTCTGCAACTAGCCAATCGATGACTTAATCCTCATTATTGGACATCAATGGACCACGTCAAATATTATCACGCAAAATATTTAAGCCGTATAGTTATTCGTAAAGGGCTTTTATTTATTTATTTAATTTTATCTGTTTTTATTGAAATCTGTTTCACTATCTCTTGTTCAATGGTTACGTGCCTAACGAATTGTTTTCCAGTGGTAAATCGTTTTTAAATATCAATCATACACTTTGTTACCCCAAAAGTTTCTCTACACTTAACGTCACATGTAATGGTAATAATAAATGTCACTATTCCCTCTAGTTTTACTTTCAATGTCTGGCTAACTTAACATAACCTAACCTAACATATCCCAACGTTACGTAACCTAACCTAACCCAACCTAACTTAACATAACCTAACCTAAAATATCCCAACGTTACGTAATCTAACCTATCCTGACCTAACGTAATATAAGCTAAGCTAACCTAACCTGCCATCTCTCAAGGTTTAAAACAAAGATACGTAATTAAATGTTAAAAATATATTTTAATATTAACCGATGGGTGAGGTGTTTATTAACATACGAAAGGAATAAAAAATATTAAAACAAAACAATCCGTCTGTAATAGAATAAGGCTACGTTATAATTTTATTTAGAATCAGGTTGTTGATTAAAGAAAATTAAAAATCAAGCTACTGAACAATTTTGTCTTTTAAAATATATCATAGTATATACATTTTTGTAACATTGTCACATGTTACAACACCTCCAGGTAGTCTCTAGCTTCAATCACAAATACAAATTCCACGAAAAATACAATTTTTTCTTATCTCTTTAACATCAAGTTATGTTTGTCTGAGTATGGCAGACACACCAAAATTACCAATAATAATTCCTAACTATTATTGTTTTGATTTTGGAAAACTGCATTATTACACTTAGATTCACTAAAACCATAGGGTAGTTCACCCCTAATGTTTATATAAACCCTAATAACAGCTTGCTAAATAAATAAAATACTACCAGGGCAAATATTTTGTAAAAGTATTAGAAGCTTGAAAGGGAGCCTCTTGCTAGCCTAATGGTTAGCGCTTCTGCTTCATGTGCAGATGTTCACGTGTTCAAATCCCGGGAGGTCCACTTGAATTTGCTATAAGGGTTTGGACCGTTGTCCCTCAACGTTTGAATAGCACGTTAAAAATGCCACTGGCGTAGAAAGAGAAGAAATAAAAATGAAAAATAAAATAAAAAGTTAGCACTCCGGATTACAATGCAGGGGGTCACAGGATAAAATCCCCGGACGTCCAACTAAATTTAGTTTGATGGGTTTGGACCGTTGTCTATAAAACACTTGAATATTCAATAATAAGTGCATATAGCGTTGAAAGACAGTAAAAGCATTTTTTTACCTCTTCACAATTAAATTTTAAAATTCTTTCTGAACAGTAACTTAGGGTATTTAAAACAGTATTTTAAAATAAAAGTATATATAAAATAAAAACAAAATAAACATTTATTCCATGTCGAGTTGAAGTAATACCCCCAGGGTCTCGCTGTCTTCAGGGTGTTGTGTGACAAAGGAATGCTATTGGCTCTCATATTACCCCAACTGTCTTGACTTCGATAGTCTGAATACCACTGTGACATTACAGGCACGACGTTGTGTTGATTTATAGACATTTTAAATTTTTGTTTATATTTTGGACATTTAATACACAAATTTCACCTACAATTAAATTTGGTCGTGTTAAGTGGCCGATTTATAGGCTTTAAATATTGCCTTGAAAACAAAATGGTTTCTACAATATATAAATATATAATAGACCAAATTAACTAGAGTTATGTTTACATAAAATTGAGACCCAACTTTTTTCAAAAATTCTATAAATTTTTCCTTTCATGAAACAACCCTAAGTATGGAAAACTTTAGTTCAGACAGTATTCATATATTCTAAATATATAATATATTTATCCTAAATGAACTAACTGATTGATGGGAAGGGAGTGCTTAAGGTCAGTGCCTGAGCATTCTAAGGATTTTTAGCCTGGGATAGAGATGGCGCAAGTTCGAATCCGGCTTGGACTGGAAGTACGAGTATTTGTCGGTGCTGGTTCACGTCTTTACTCTGTCTGATAACATCCTCGTACAGATCAATAGTATATGAGTAATTGGAAGGGTAAGGCTTCCAATTACTCCAATACCCACAACTGTACGTATATGGACGGGCGGGTGGATCTATACTACTGTACGTATATGGGCGGGCGGGTGGGTCTATACTACTGTACGTATATGGGCGGGCGGGTGGGTCAATGCCACTGCACGTGTATGGGCGGGCAGGTGGGTCTATACTACTATACGTATGTGGGCTGGCGGGTGGTCCTATACCACTGTACGTATTTGACTCACTGTTTTACAAAAGAGATCATGAGAAATAAATCCCCAAGACGGATAAGTGGATTATTTATTGTTCGTAAGAACATTTACGCTACAGAGTGTCACGGAAGGTGAAGTTTAACTATTCTTTAATGTTTAAATTACAATTATTGTATATTAATAATAACATTTAACGTATTAAAAACTATTATTTCAAGTAGCTAAATAAAACTAACAGAGATAACTGGTGTCATTTTAAATTTAAACCAACGAAACTCATTATTTAGAATTTTAAATAAAATACAACCCCTTTGATGTTTGATGTACGATTTGATGATACGAATAATGGGTACAGAAATATGGAAGTTTATTTTCCATTTAAAGTACTTTTCCAACGTTTGTTTAATCACATGACTAGTTTTAATTAGAAAATAAAAGGTGTGTCACTAGTTTTTCGTAACTACTGAAAATTGATGTGCGGTTTAATTCTGTGCAAGATAAGTACGACACTCAAACATTTATAAACGGAGTGATTCCCTTTGTCTTTGTGGCCATTAATGTACTAGGTAATGACAGGTATAACGGTAACATTGAATATGACATCACACTACAATGACGGTAATGAAGGTTTAACAGCTCGGCATAGTGTTGTTTGTGGTGACGGGGTTCATTAAACACCGGCATGTCTACAGGGCTGTAATGTTAATGGTCTGGTTTTCAATCTTGATAACTTCACTGTCGTTAAAACACGCAAAGATAAAATGGGACATGATAAACATATGTTTTGTTAGGGTTGAATTGATAAACATATATCATTTTATTTGACTATTGTTTCTCACAACAAACATTTCGATAAAATAGAACGTTGTATGCAAATAGCTTTTTAACAATATTTGTGCTCCCAATATGTTTTACAGCACATTTTGTAAAACTGTATAGTACTTTCTAATTATTTACGTAAACTTAAATTCTTTAGTGTTTGTAAATGACCGATTTACTAAAAGTATATATTGCTTATTTATATACTTATACTATTATTTGTAAACTCTATTTAGTGTGTATTTTGTACTATAAGAGTGTTGGAACGTGTTTATTATAAACTGCCAGACAGAAGTGCTCCTAACTCATGTACTGTCCGGAGTTGTATTGTGTTTGAGAGCCTGTGGAGTGCGATAGGCGCCTGTGAATTATTCATAACCCATCAAGTCTTTCATAGGCTAACATTTCAGGATTTTTTATTACTCTTTGATGATTTACAGTTTGCTTTTTTCATGAGTGTGATATCGATTTTTTTCTCTTACTGTACATGATTTTAACTCTAAAAATATAGCCTACTTTTCAACAAGATTTATTATATAAAATCATTGTTTTAGAGATAAATTATACTTACTAACCTCTTTTAGATATTAGAACTTTAGAACTGTTCCATTATAAAATTTAAATAAATAATGTCCCTTTCATATTTATCACTGCAATTATTTTGTTCTAGTAAGTTACGGTTGGTGGTAGTAACTCATATTCTTGTTTCACTTTGTAACAGTTTTTCTTTTTTTCCTTTTATAGTTTCCTATACCTCATTTGTATTTCTTGGATTCAATTAGTGTCGATATGGAAGAAGGCCAGGGTTGTTGAGTCTCCCAGTAAAGTAAATGTCGGTGTGGGGTGAGTTGTGATCCGATAACATTCCACCCTAGATTTGTTGACTTTCGACACTTCTTCACTTTACTGCTTTATAATAGTTTCCTCTGATGTATTGTACTATTACATCCTTGCATCATTATAAATTTGATAAATACGTGTCCAAGTAATAATATAAAGGGTTTATCAACATATTAAGTATTGGTTTCGTAAATTAACAAAACCAATACTTAATTCCTCTGCTAATATCCAAACCACAAGTTTTACATGGTTAACAAACTATGTAATATCCTAATGTTAAATTTTATTTATTATTGTTGTGGATCTATTTATTATTAATTATTATTCATGTGACTAGTTTATATAAAGAATATTCTTGACGATTGTTAATTGTTCACCACAATAAAGATTTTAATTTTAATAATCTCATCATAATTAGATTAAGCATGTGATCTCAACTTACGAATGATATTTTTTCCTTCTAGTAAAATTTTTAACATTTCAAGTCTATTCTTTTTACAAGAGCTTTTTTCTTGGAGGCTTAAGGTATTATACACAATACAATTTAAACTATATCTAACAGACTCACCTATGTGACACAGCCAATCCACTCCACATTTAATCGGCCAATGCAGCCAACATTTAAAAGGCTAATCCATTCCATATAGACTCATCCAATCCAGCACACGTAGACTCAGCCATCCGGCCCACATTTAGTCCAGATTGACTCCTTTGACTCATTCCGCATTCCACATTGACTCATCCAATCTAACACACATATACTAAGCCAATCCATCTCATATTTACACTGTCAATCTCTAATTAAAATCAAAAGTTAAAAATATCTAAATATGTTTCCACATAGACTCATTCAATCTAACACACATATACTAAGCCAATCTAGCCCACATTTACACTGTCAATCCGTTCCACATTGACTCATCTAATCTAACACACATGTACTAAGCCTATGCAGTCCACATTTACATTGTTAATCCATTTCATATAGACTCATCCAATCCAGCACACATATACTAAGCTAATCCAGCCCACATTTGCACTGTTAATCCATTCCACATAGACTCATCCAATCCAACACACATATACTAATCCAATCCAGCCCACATTGACTCAGTTACATAGACTATACCTGAAGAAGTCATTATACAATTCTTGACATAGACATTCAGATGGCTGAAGGTCAAGTCAAGGCCAATATCATACATCTGTAAAACAATAACCAATATATAAAAACACACATACCTTTTTTTGCGTAAAAGTTTAAAATCTCTAAATATGTTTCCCCGTAAAGCCACCCTAGGGGGGTGCGTTTGGTATTCAAGCTATAGACGGTCAGGACTTTTGGAGTGAATCCAATAACATTCCTTTATCACACAACACTCTAAAGACAAACAAAATTCTTTCCATGTCACGTGGACATTGCATCTAATTCACTTACTTTTATTTTAATCCTAAATAAATATTTACCACATTAAACTACTTAAAATCTTCATCTTCAGAATGTTCCTAAACTAAAAAATCATTATCAACAGTAAAAGTCTTCTGAGATGTGTCTTGTTCAATATATTATATTTTCAGTTCGGTAACGTTTTGTCATTCAGTAAATATGAAAAAGTTCTTTTAGCTTCATGGTTTCATCATTGAATGTTATGCAAATACGAAGCCATCATGAATGCAGATAAGATTTAGAATAATAAATAATATACTAGCTCTCCGTTATGCAAAATAATATCTCCCTTAGGTAAAGATTGTTTTATATCTGAATATTATGTTGAAATAGTACTATATTTGTTACATAGCCTATATTACATAACAAATATAACCATATTATATGTTATGGAATTACATGAAATATGCCAACAACAAAAATGCGACAACTACAATTTGCATAACATTTATAAATGACAAAGAATGGATCCTAATATACTCACTAATAAAATTACAGTGATGCTAATTGTTTAAGAAACAAATGAATTAGCATTAGTAAATGAACAAGATCAAAAAGAAGTAAGATATATAATTCAAACACGTATATTTGAAGAACAAACACCAACAAGATATACAATGATATACTAGGTCAAAGGAACGAAAGCCTGCTCACTGCTCATTCCTTAAAAATTAAGATCTAATTGGCAAAAAAGAGTGGCTTAATACGAGTTTATTCCACGTGGTTCTTGGTTATACATTCGGTAAGAAGAAATATACATTCGGTAAACTTATATAATATAAAAACACTTCTCACTCACTCGTGATGAAGTCCCCTGAACCACTCAACAGATTGTGATAAAATTTGGAGATACATTTGCTTTTGTATCGTAGAAATCCACTAAGAGTATACCTACTCATTTGGTTCTGTATATCATCTACTATCCTGTTAGTTTATTGCCTTCATGAACTTTATCGTCTTTTTGTAATTAGAGTTGGCAAAGCACACGCCATACTAACCAAATACAGCAGTATATCACCTATCATATTAATCGTTTTCAATAATTACATTATAATTTTGTATTAATACGTTATTTTTCAACAAACTATATAGAAACTAAACAATAACAGAAAGGTTCTGCTACACCATGTTCCACATCCCCACCCTGCGTGAGTTCCTCAACCAATTGAACCAGACCTACCTCGCCAAAGCCGCTGACTCCCCCATACTGGCAGAGTACTTCACTGCACCGTACACCACCAGCCAATACTTCACCATCCATCATCTGATCCACGACCGTTTTTAACCCACCTCGTCCAGCCCCGCAACCATTAGCCACTCTTCACATAACCTACTACTGACGTCCAACTAACGGCATTCCCTCACACATATTCCACGTATAATCCTCATCCCCACTTCACCCTCAGTACCCTCAGTTAGCTCTAAAACAGTTTTAACTTCCCATGTTTTTTCTCTGCTTGTTTGTTTCAGGTGCCATGATTCCTTGGGGCCTTCTTTCCGGAGACCCGAGCTGCCTGCTTGCCTCGTACAGTCACGATCGGTATCGGTCCTGTTACCCTTCACCTACCTATCCTAGGCTGAAGAGGCCCTAGTGCCTACACCAGCCGTAGCTCCCTGCTGCACATTCACGATCCTGCTTCTGCTACAGAAAGGTTGTGTTTACTTTCTCCCATATGTGTTAGCTTATTGTGATCCAAAAGAATTTTACATATCGGTCTAAAAATCTATTTAAGGGTCCTCTGAACCCAAAAACAATTTTTTTTTTTTTTTTTTTTTTTTTTTTTATGTTGATGTTTGTCCGTATGTATGTCTGTCTGTGTGTATGTGCACTTCCCTGGAGACCAAACGGATTGATAGATTTTTAGAAAATTAGGTATATAGGTAAATTAAGCCAATATCACCAGACCGCTTTTTCACTTTTTTAAATTTGTTTTATGTGCAAAAAACATACAAAAATTAAATTTTCTTAAAAACGGCACTAAATATTTTGATTAAATTTTCAGCAAAAATGTGAATTACAATTTAAAATATTTTAGTAAATACCGAATGTCTCTAACTTTACTAGTTTTTTGGCAAAAAACATATTTGGGAATCAAATTGGTAATTTCCAAATTTTTATTTTTAGTGTTTAATATGGGAGAAAGTTTTTGCACATTCTTTGGAAATATTTACTTTAAATGTTTTAATATGAAGAAAAATCAACTAACCTTCTTAAAACAGTGCAGTGTCCATGACGATGTCTTTAACCATATGCAGTTTGTTGTGGAACCTTAGATCGTATTTCTTTGTGACTTTTGAGCATTGCCCATCCGCCATCCGCCAACTTGTACAATGTACATGTCGAATACTCATAATAATATCCTTAAAGATATGTGGATACTACCCTCTACAAGTGCCCATACATAAGTTACAGCAACAAGCATAGATTAGTTAGCAAAAAACAAATTATTTGGCCTGAAAAAAATATAGCCACTACAAAATTATTTTAAATAAGTTCATGCGTTAAAGCAAATATAAAATCAAAAACTCAAAAAACGAGAAAATACTTTAAAGGTGTCTTTAAAACCCTATTTCATTTTCATTAAATTTTACATGGTAGATGTAGTGTTCAATTAATTTCTGATTTGCATACAGTGTTGTGTATTATTGTAACATATTTATCTTGACAATTTAAAAACTTGCAAATGAAACTGGTTATAAATGTATACCTGATACCTGATAATGTGCAATGTTCATTGTCTCCCGTTTTATCTATGCGTGTTTTAACGGCACTAAAGTTATCAAAATGGAATACCAGACCATTAACATTACAATCCTGTAGGTAGACATGCCGGTGTTTAATGAACCCCGTCACCACAAACAACACTGTGCCGAGCTGTTAAACCTTCATTACCGTCATTGTAGTGTGATGTCATATTCAATGTTACCGTTGTACCTGTCATTACCTCGAACATTAATGGCCTCAAAGACAAAGGGAATGACTCCGTTTATGAACGTTTAAGTATCGTATTTAATGTGATTTTTAACAGGCAATATTCACATCAGAACGCATTACTTTTTTTTATTTAAGAACCAAATTTATTTCAGGTGTTTTGTTTCGAAACTTTATTTATATAAAATAAATAATATTTTAAATTACTAAGAGAGTGGCTAAATAATTTACCATAACGTGTGTTCGTAATAATAATCAACTTCAACACAAAATTCAACTTAAATATATTCAAATAGAGATGAACTTTTAAAAATTTATTGGTCTGAGGATGATAAACGAGGTTTTACTTTGTTTCGTTAAATCTGTCCAAAATGACGTTTACTTTGTATTTTGATCATCTCTTCAGGGCTTAAATGACTGACTTTAACAAAAAGTGGTTTATCAAAATCTGTCAGCACAATCATTGCCAACTTACTTGATGACGTTAACTTTCTTAAGCCTGAAACCAGTTCTCAGTACCTGGCGTTAACGTTTTCTCACAAGTCCTGCTCGATGCTTAAGGTGAAATTCTTTTCACATTTCCCAACTTGAACTCTGATGATTTGGTAAATTTTTTTTTTTTTTTTTTTTAACATGTTCAATTGATCTTATTTTTAAATTAACTCTGCTCATTTTCATAAGCAATAGGTCTTTGTGGGTAACATATAGAGAGTAAGGGAGAGAACCAGTTGAGTGTGAGGTAAATATTACTGACGAGTAAATATCAAGATCCAAGTAACTTAAAAAATTGTCATCTCTAAGTACTTATTACTACAAATTAAATGTTCTATTAATTTACATCACAGTAGTAAAATTGTAATAGTATACAAGTATGCCAAATTCTTAAGTAAAAGCATTCAAGTGTTTTTCAGAACTAATATTTTATTTTATTTCTATTTTTTTCTATTTGTTATGTATTAGCTCAGTATATGGACCTAATTCCTATTTACCAAAACTATTCAAAATGTATTCAACTGAATAATTTTTACCTTCTAAATTCTTTACCAAATGTTATATATCTCGATCAACGGCCAGATCACAGCCATCAAAACTTATATTACACTTTAAATTACGTAAGAAAGAAAATGTGTGTGTGACATCGTATGAAGGAATATAATTGTCAAAACCTAAAACGTATTTTATTTATGTTTAGAGAAAATACACATAAAATCAAGACATAAACTACTAAGATCAGAACAACATACCACTTCTTGGGTTCCATAAGGTTATACCAGATGTGTTCAGATCAGCTTTATATTCCTTAGATCGGTAAAAATCTAACTATGTTATACAGAATTAAAAGTTGATAGAAAGCACTGTATTGTCGTAGGGGTCTGATGATTGGTTAAACAGATCAACAAGAAGAATCAAAAGTTATAATTCATAATTTATGTAATCGATAATGAGTATTACATACCTGGTTAGGACAGTGTCTAATTACTGTACTGCAGGTCGTGAAGCCCTACTATTGTTCGTGGACACTTAATATTTCACACTGACAAATAACACTGTTTATAATACATCCCATAGTTTATTACGTCTATTGTAGTCTATATTTTAACGACACGCTAATTACCTTTGCCGTGACAAAATGATTGATACACTAAAACACAGATTGTTGTGATATAAACTATTCCTCAAACAATATTGTGACAAGAAATTAAAACCTAATTACCGAGTCAACAATGTGGTGTTTTATTACTCAATTTTCTGTGTTATTGTTGTATGCAGGTTATTTCCTGCATATCTAATAACGATTGAACCAAGTAATAAATACTTTATCCGTTATTTCAACTTACATTATGGTGATGTACTTTTTTATTTTACCTTAGTTAACATTAAATTTAAATGTATTATTTAAACATTTCAATATACAGAGTGATTCACGAAGATGTGCAATAACTTTAGTACACCATTCTACTTGTAAAAATAAAGATAACAGTTTGCATAGCTCTAGAAATTTTCCATTAGCAGATAGCAAAATATTTAGGCCAGCATTTTATTTCCTGGGTTGAATAATATAAATAATTAAAATAATTTTATACTGCACTGAATAAAAATTCATTAGACCAAACGCATATTTTCTCTCTGTATACCTCATTTATGCAGTTTTGTATAAAGTAAATATCTCTTCAAGTTTTGTTTTGAAATTATAAATTTGTATCAATAAAATGGCAAAGTTTTTAGTGCCCAAAAGCTAAACAATATTTTTGTTCATTCCTTTTTTGCATTTGTCACTGTTATTTTTATTTTGTTATTTTTATTTATTTATTTTTTTTTTTCAAAAACTGCTTAACTTACAGTTTGTTTCATTCAATTTGTACGGTTTTTTACTATAAGAATCATTTAATTTCGTCTCTTAATTGACCTTTCCACGATTCCAGGAAGCCTTTTTATCATAATACGAAATTCTGGGGAAATTCTTCCATTAGCTATAAAACGCTAGGGAAGCTTGTTTATTGAAGCTTTATCTTCATTTTTACGTGTAGAACGATCTATAAAAATGTCTACATACCTTTGTGAATTATGTTTATGAAAATAATTTTACTATTCAAACACTATGTGAAAACAAATTTTCTAGAGGCGATATAGTTAGACATTTTATTCAAATCTGTACCGTTAAGAAAATATTAAAAACTAGGAGGTTATGTACATTGAGAATTTAAATTTTGTAGGATGTAGGATTATTATGTAAAATTTATATATATATACAGTAGATCTAAACAACACAAATATACAACCTACCTATCTAATGTAGTTGATAACGGACTTTGCAAAATATACCTTCAAGATTTCTTGCCTTACATGGAAACTTGTTTCATCTAATATGTTACATTTTCATATGATTTCAAACAAATGTTGTTGTTAAACTGAGTTGAACTAACCCAGTGAGTTTATCATAGGTCTTGTTAATCTTTTCAGTTTTTTTTTAATGTAATTAAAGGCATATTTAATTTATCTGCAGGCATTTCACTATGTTTTACCACATAGCATTCTCCTAAACACACTCCACCATAAAGAAGATCAAGAAGACAGTTGTTGTTTGTGGTATTAAATCAAATACATTTTGGATAAAACAGCAAACAACATTAGATAATTTTGTCTATATTCTAGCGCTTAATTTATTTAAACTGGCAATTTCTAGTTTTCTAATTAAAAATCATACACTGTAAATTAGCTTTTTCAGTTACACCGGCAAAACTGTTTGAAACAAATAAATCGTTCTTTCAAAGTTCAATCGTATTTTTTATTTTTTTTTTTTATAAATACTTCATATTTTACAATTAACAACTGGTGATCAATAAGAATCAAAGAGATATTTTAAAATAGTTCCCTTCGTGTTGCTAGGAATATTGTTGTTTGTCGCAAATCTTAATGAAGTAATATTCCCATTTTTCCAATAAAACAGTTTGTCTTTTTTTACTGTTCGTATCAGAGATAAACAATCTGTGATAAAATAAAAGCTTAAATAAAATCGGCTAGCCTTATATAAATATCCTCTGAAATTAAACCTTCCATTGAGACATTTATAAGCTATAAGAGGAAGTTTTTTCATAGCAAATAATTTAAAGCCATTCATAACACAGATTGTACAATCATATTTACATCATATAAAAACAATATATAATAAATTTGGCAAATCCAAGGTAGCTTGGTTGCATCTTCGTAATAGTTATTTTTATTATTATTAATTATCTCTTAAGTCATCAGATGCCTCAAAGGAAACTATTATTTTAATTTACTCTCTCTCTATCCTTCTATTCTGATTTTATTCTTCTTCACAAGCTATCTCTTTTTATATTGCACTATTATTCAGTAGAACATAGAGCATGGTCAAATAAGTATTTCCTCTATTTGATCTTGAATTGATTACAACCACTTTCTTATTTATTCTTATTTTAATATTAGATAAAAATCTTTCAGTTAAATGTTTCTCACGTGTTTTTTCCGTATGATGTGAATTATTTTATTTCTAGTTTTATAATTATGTATCTGAAAATTATCACCTATTTCTTTTATTGATTTCATGCACAAATATCACCGAGTGAACAATGTATAGTTCTGTATTCAAGGGCAACGTGCATTAAAGACTGAAGTGTGCAGTAAAGAATGGGAAACGGGAGTCCATAAACAGTTGTATGGGTGGTGCATATTTCACAGCGCGTATCGCACGGAACAGTCCCCAAACACCGCACAACCCCGACCGAACTGACGTCCACAAGCTGGTTTAGGACTTTGTCTAACGTATTTACTTCTAGTGTTTCCGACAACTTTTTTCGTCGTGATGTATACGGAATGAAGTATAAAAAAAGTTATTTCATTGAGTAAAACACATGAGAACAATCTTTATTTATATTAAAATTAATGTTTAATATGATTATAAAACAAATTTCAATTTTAGAGTTGTTTATAATTTAAAAACTTTTTTTGTCGTTTTTATAACATTAACGTTCAACATTTTTAATATTTCGTAGATTTTTCCCCCTCTATAGATCTAAATCACAGAAGAACAATAAATGACTTTCTTATTTACAGTGAAATTGTTGAACTTAATAATGGATTTAGTATGGACTTCGTACCACTGGACAATGTGTCGATTCCAATACAAATTGGTTGGAATAGTCTATTTGTGGGTTGGGGGGTCTAGACTCTAAACCTAAAATGTGTTAGAATTTAGGGGAAAGATGTCAGCTGGGAATCATATGTTTAAAAAACGTCCTGTTAACAATTTTGTTTCGTAAAAAATGTGTTAAAAGTAAAAGAATTACTATAAGCGTAAACTGTTTTGATGGCTTCTATTTTGAAATGGTTGACAAAGGTAAAGCACATTGACTTAACCCTTTGCACGCTACATAAGAAATTTGCTATTTCTTTTAAACGTGTCATAAATTTAAAAAAATATTTTAAAAATGTTTAAAGTTCTATTTAGAATTTTGTTATAAGGCCAACAACTGTTAAGAAAACACAATCCAAACTGGTATTTTTAAATCAATATTTAATATACAGCAATTTGTAAAATTCCCATTGTTGAACAATTATTCTGTTTATTTACTCATAAATCTATAAAAAAATTAAATTAGATTAAGCTAAAATATATATTATGTAATCATAATAATTATTTACAAGTTTACTAATATAGATGACATACAAGCACTTACAAGTATCCCTAGAATGTTTTTTTTTTTTTTGTGTGAAATAACTCAAAACACTCATCTGGGTGGTCCGAGAAATCCCGTAATACGCGCGGCGCAGCAGCACACAATGGCCGCTCGGTTGCCATGGCGACGGTGCGTGAAGGTCACGATGACAAAAAACGTTGTCATCCTTTCTGTTGTCTTCAAAATTACCTCAATAACCATTTACGTACACGTTAGTATAGTTTTATCACTTAAATTTAAATATTTATCTCAAAATATTCAAATGCGAGAAATACCGTAATACGCGTTTTACGTAAATATAACGTTGCGAGAAATCCCGTAATACGCGTGGAACTTTCTGCTTAAGGACCTTTAGGTTGACTATGTATAATGTAACCTTTGATCTTGACGAAAAGTTGGACAATGGCATTGAGTCAGTGAGGTTGTACTCCCGCTTTGTTTAGAACGTAGGGTTATCTTTACAATCACTCCACCATCAAGAAGTGAAACAATAGAATGTAATGTAAAGAAGAATGTAACCAAATGACATTATTTCTTGTTTCTGGCACTATTCATTATTAAAACAGCGATCGTTGAGTGAGGGGTGAATTAGTGTGGTGAATGTATTTGAACGTGTGTGGTCATTGTTACTAACTAAGATCGACCATACTTGAGAAAGAGCCAGTCCTACAAAGGACCCTGCAAGTTCACATGGAATACGAATCACGTAGAATTGGTGGGATTTACAGCTAACTGACAAGCCAGATACTCTGCTATCTTCTTACACAGCATCCGGACACTCACCACCACCCATCACAGACAACCCAGACTTCTCTAGTAGTGAAAGCAAACAATGAGCAGTCGCCATGTCAGTGAGGATTGAGCATAGAACCTATCTATCACCTACAATCTCCGCAACACGTCGTCCCCAAGTAGCTGGATTACAGCACTGTGTTACTAGTGCTGACTGTAAAACAAAAATCTAACTAACATACGTAGATACACACCTAACTAAAAGTAACTACTGTTGACAAAGTAAATTCGTTCCAGAAGGAAGAGAGCTCAGCGTGCAGAGAACGTCTCAATATCTGAACTGTGCATTAGTCCTGAAAATCGTCCTGTAATTAGCGAAGTATCACAAGACAGATGTCCAGATCACGGCACCGTCTGGAGGCAACTACTAGCGCCTCAGGTAACTACCGGAAGTTAACTATATGAAGTACATGTTCTATAATTTTTAAAAACTAGATTGAATTTCTTCCCTCTCATTAGTATACATTAGTAATTTCAACTTCAACCCTTATCTATCATTAGGTTTAATTATATATGTGTGTTTATTATTATTATTACTTCTCATCGTAGTTCATTTGGTTTTGAAATACTGTACGTAAATAAAACCCTTTTTTATATTATTCATCATTACAAACATATATCTCATATAATATAAATATTTGTACCTTAATTTGATTAGTTACTAAGGCCTACTGTGTTTAAACTGCATTATACTTACATGGGACTACTACACTAGTGCTTCACAATGGACACCGAAAACAGCTGATAATTTGTGACACAAAATGTAATACAAAATTTAATCTATCTGTTTGCTTATAAAATCAATGGTAATACTCAAGGCCTTGGGTAATACTCACCTGTTACAATGTTTTTCTTCGGTTTTCTTGGATTTTTATTTGTTTCTGGTAATTTGAATAATCAATCATTTCTTTTTGTGTGGTAGCTGCCATAGCTGGGAGATCACACATTCGTGACAATCCAGCTACCAGGTTTGTTGTTCCTTTAGAACTAATCAGAGGATACGAACAACTGTAAAGGTTTGCTGTGGACGCGAACAACATCGTCCCTCTAGTATGAGAGCTGATTAGACGTAATAAATTATCTCAATTAATTGATTATTTAATTGAGTCAAAATTAAGCAATACTATAGTCTTTATCTTGTAGACTGTTGCAAGAAATAGTAGCTTCTCAAAATTTGTTCTTATTTAAGATGAAAATTACTCAGCAAAATATGTATTCAGTATTATACTCTTTACACAATGGGACAGTCTTAGTTTTGGAACTTGGTTAGTACAACTAGAACGAATAACAAAGGTTACGAGCAAATTTATACGCCTCCGTAATGCCATATATTGACTCAGTTAACAATGGGGAAAATTATGGAAAAGTTAAAATAAAAATGCCATGTAAAATGTACTTTAGGGTGTAACTGAAATACTTAGACAAACTTCAGGGGGTTGTTCCCCGGCTCAAAACAAACTAAAAATGTCTAATAAACATATTTCCTAATATGCACCGTTCTCTGTCTTTCTGTCCGTCTGTGTTTTTTACATTATAATTTTTTTAAGCAACCATAAAAGGTAGGGTGTTGAAGTTTGACACAAATTCTATACTAGTAATATTCTAGTAGACTAAAAAATTAATAAAATATTCGTTAGAAAATTTCAAATTGGCGGCTAGTTAAAACTTTGATGTTAAATTCCATTAAAACTACACCCCGTATAAATGACACAAACGTGATAAATTGTAGGAAATTTGATTATAAAATTAACTATACCTTATTTATTGAAAACAAACAAGAAATGCATATTTTGTGGTATTTCCTTCAATCTAGTTACACTTGAAGAATTAAACTAAATTCATTAAGTTTGAATTCCAATACTTTTGAACCACAACACTGCTATCGCAGCATTAATTTTTGTTGAGTTGGTAAGCAGTATTTTCTTATGTCACAAACTGTTTACATTAGGTATAATAGTATAATGATGTAGGCAAGGCCAAAGTTATTTACTTTTACATCAATTTCGAATACGATAATGCACAATGTATTTCTAATTTTTAAACGTTTATTCGCTGGACGAATGAAAAACACACATACATGTGCGGTGATAATGAAGTTGGCTGACATAACAAATTATGCAGGTCTTGTTTGTTTTCAATAAATAAGGTATCGTTAGTTTTATAATCAAATTTCCTACAGTTTATTACTTTTGCGTTATTTTTTTATATAGGGTGTAGTGTTTATGTAATTTAACGTCAAAGTTTTTAACTAGCCGACATTTTGAAATTTGTAACAGAATCTTTTTTTAATTTTTTTCTGTAATAAAGTATTACTAGTATTGCATTTCTGCCAAATCTCAACACCCCACCTTTTATGGTTGCTGAGAACAAAATTATAATGTAAAAACACAGACGGACAGACAAACAGAAAATGGGGCGTATTAGGACATAAGAACGTTTTGTTTGATTTTACCCCAGGAACAACCTCCTGAAGTTTGTCCAAGTATTTCAGTTACACCCGTAATTAGTTGCAATTAAAATCTGATTGCTTCAAATTAAATCAAGAACCAACTTCCCTGCCACTTCAGATTTATTGCTTTTCTTACAATGCCTTCAAATGTTGTCCTAGGCAAGTGTATTGTCTGTACGTTGGGCGGGCTGTGATCCGTGATTTTTAGTAGGCGCTTCTGAAGTGTAACAAAACACTTCTTGTTTCATAAATTATTAATAAAAGTTATACACTATCAAATATAATATCCAAACCGTACTTGGATTACTGATACAGTATACAGTTTCCAATAATGATAAATTTCAACCGTTATTATTAGAAATCAATTATCTTTAATATAACATATTTTTGAACATTTTAAGCTAATATAGAATCTGTTTGTCAACAATGCTAGTACAGGATCTGGACGATGTGTAGAAAAGAGAACTGAATGTCAGGCTTGTAAATTGGCTTGTTGGTATACCGAAAATCACACCAATACTACGTGGTTCGGATTCCACGTAAAGTTGTAGGCCCCTTAGTTGCCCTGGCTGTTGGGCTGTTAATGAATGGCCATTTTTTAGCTAAGCCAAACTCAGTGAGTAACAATACTATACAAGCCGTCCATACTCATACTACACTCAAGTAATCATTTATATTTCCCTTAAAATAAGCACAAGATGTGACGGAATTTCAAGTCTGAATAATAATAATAGTCATAATAAAAAAGGGGATGAAGAACGCACGAATCGAAGAAATTCACATAACAAACAGAGACGTATACAGGAACAAGATTACAAAGTGGAAGCCAGAACCAGAGAAGAAGAAAGAGACATGCCCAAATGGACAGAGGAATGAAAGATTGAATTTAGTGACAAGACCTTGACTTCCTTGCGACAGCGTGATTACGGGGACCGCCGTTCCCAGGAGAAAGCCTTTTTACATAATGAGCGACGTGAGTGAAATGACATAACTGGCAACAAGTGTCAATCAACCATAGCCTACCCAAGACTTGTCAACACATTACATCACTCCGGGACTAAAGGTCATGTATGACAAGACCTTGACCTCCTCGCGACAGCATGATTACGGGGACTACCGTTCCCAGGAGAAAGCCTTTTTACATAGTGAACGACGTGAGTGAAATGACATAACTGGCAACAAGTGTCAATCAACCATAGCCTACCTAAGACTTGTCAACACATTACATCACTCCGGGACTAAAGGTCATGTATGACAAGACCTTGACCTCCTCGCGACAGCATGATTACGGGGACTACCGTTCCCAGGAGAAAGCCTTTTTACATAGTGAACGACGTGAGTGAAATGACATAACTGGCAACAAGTGTCAATCAACTACAGCCTACCCAAGACTTGTCATCACATTACATCACTCCGGGACTGAAGGTCATGTGTGACAAAACCTTTACCTCCTCGCGACAGCGTGATTACGGGGACCACCGTTCCCTGGAGAAAGCCTTTTTACATAGTGAACGACGTGAGTGAAATGACATAACTGGCAACAAGTGTCAATCAACTGCAGCCTAACCAAGATTTGTCAACACATTACATCACTCCGGGACTGAAGGTCATGTGTGACAAGACCTTGACCTCCTCGCGACAGCGTGATTACGGGGACCGCCGTTCCCAGGAGAAAGCCTTTTTACATAATGAGCGACGTGAGTGAAATGACATAACTGGCAACAAGTGTCAATCAACTACAGCCTACCCAAGACTTGTCATCACATTACATCACTCCGGGACTGAAGGTCATGTGTGACAAAACCTTTACCTCCTCGCGACAGCGTGATCACGGGGACTACCGTTCCCTGGAGAAAGCCTTTTTACATAGTGAACGACGTGAGTGAAATGACATAACTGGCAACAAGTGTCAATCAACTGCAGCCTACCCAAGATTTGTCAACACATTCATCACTCCGGGACTGAAGGTCATGTGTGACAAGACCTTGACCTTCTCGCGACAGCATGATCACGGGGACTACCGTTCCCAGGAGAAAGCCTTTTTACATAGTGAACGACGTGAGTGAAATGATATAACTGGCAACAAGTGTCAATCAACCACATCCTACCCAAGACTTGTAGCCACTAGCCACATTACATCACTCCGGGACTGAAGGTCATGTGTGATAAGACCTTGATCCTCCTCGGAACAGCGTGATTACGGGGACTACCGTTCCCAGGAGAAAGCCTTTTTACATAATGAGCGACGTGAGTGAAATGACATAACTGGCAATAAGTGTCAATCAACTACAGCCTACCCAAGACTTGTACCCTCATTGTGAAGGCTGATTTGTCCATTGAAAGATAGTGTTAATATACCTATCCTGAAATCGTAATAGTTTTAGAATGAGAATTTTAACTAAGTTCCAAATTATATCACTCTAATATGTTCGAAAACTGTAACTGTGAAGTGTACAAACCAGGGTTTGAGAAATGTTGACACTACGAAGTTTAGTGTAAAAATAGAGATCGTATTATAGTATGTTCAGATTCACCGCCGCTAGTTTGCAAGAGTAAACTATATGGAATACTTTTCGGTTGAGAGGTCCAATTGTTTGCCTTTACTTTTATTAACATGGACTGGATCCAATGCTAGCATTGCGAATTGGCTTTTCAGTATAGATTCGTTTCTACAGCGATTGTGTCGTCTTTCGATAATGCTGACAGGAGCATGCTGTTTTTTTTTTCTTTTTTTTTTTTTTTTTTTTTACTGTATGACTGATCTGACACTTTAGTTCAGTCCCATATTTGGACCACGGTAAGGTGAAAGTGGAGCCCCTAAAAATTATAGTAATAATCTCCATATCCCCTTAACTTAAATATTCCCAAGCAACCCGTGTTCTGGACTTCTTTCAGTCTCATTTCAAGACTCCAGTTGTTTTCTACTGTTAACCTGCCTTGTACTTTAAGTGCTCATAAAGTACGCCTACCTGTTTGATGAAAGCCGGCGGACCAACTTTCTCCGGCAATGCATGTACTTGTCGAGTACTCAACCTCGATTCTCGAAGGTGTTCTTGAAGTCTAACTGAGCTATTGTTTGTCCTACAACCAAGCCGACAATTGGGACTTCCTTGCAACGTATTGCAGTTAGATAGTCATAAGTTAACTGTCGTAAACGAATTTTCAAATAATAACGACGTGTATAAATGAAATTAATAAACTAACCAGTATAAATGTACATGTATAGTCTGGCTAGTTTATCTATAAATGTACATGTATAGTCTGGCTAGTTTATCTATAAATGTACATGTATTGTCTGGCTAGTTTATCTATAAATGTACATGTATAGTCTGGCTAGTTTATCTATAAATGTACATGTATAGTCTGGCTAGTTTATCTATAATTGTACATGTATAGTCTGGCTAGTTTATCTATAAATGTACATGTATAGTCTGGCTAGTTTATCTATAAGTGTACATGTATAGTCTGGCTAGTTTATCTATAAATGTACATGTATAGTCTGGCTAGTTTATCTATAAATGTACATGTACAGTCTGGCTAGTTTATCCATTTCATTAGTATGTGTCTATATTATTTGAAAATTCGACTCAGAAGATAAATGTTTATTCATTTATAGTGTTGTTTCTACCACATTCCGTTTTCAAAATGAGTTGAAAATTAAATAGGCAATGAATATTTGGAATTTTCTATTCCGAAAATATTTGGAAAAACTTCTCTTTGATGTGCCTTTCAAACCAATTATACAATATTCTTAAATAAAGTAAAGCTCGCGCCGGGGCGTAGTGCTGTAACCCAGCTGCTTGGAGGATAAGTAATGTGCAAAATGTAGGCGATAGACTCTGTTCTCACTGTTGACTGTTGACACCAACATGACTTCAGCCATCGACATGGGCGTTATTAGTGAAGTATCCAATATGTTAATTTACTTTAGTCTTTGTTTTATTTGTTTAAAAATTATTTACTTTTCAATACGTTTACTTCCTCCCATATACGTTAGCATGAGAAAGTATTGTGATCGTCTAAAAAAACGTTTTTTACAAGTTGGTCTAAAAATCCATTTTAGGGTCCCCTAAACCCAAAAAATTGTTTTTTGAAAAAATGTCGGATGTCTGTCCGTATGTGCGTCTGTCTGTGTGTATGTGCACTTTGCTGGAGACCAAATGGATGGATCAATTTTTATGAAATTTGGTATGATGAAGGTATATTTAGCCAATATTTCCAGACCATTTTTTAACTTTTTTAAATATAAGTTTTTTTTGTTTTTATGTGCAAAAACATACAAAGATGGAATTTTCCCAAAACGGCTCTAATGATTTTTATAAAACTTTCAGGAAAGATGTGAATTGTATTTTTTGTGTGGAAAAAACCTATTTTGGAATCTAACTGGTAATTTTCAAATTTTAGTTTAATATGGGGGATAGTGTGTGCTAATTCTTTGGAACAATTTATTTTAATAGTTTCAATAAATTTTAATACCTGATAATATGTTGAAACAAAATTGTATAATTATTTTTATTTAGTACAATGTTAATATGGTTTTGTGTTATTCATTCATAATTAGTAATTTGTACTATTGGGCTATCAATAAATGGCTCTTTTTGAGAACATTGGCTACACACGATCATCTATACTCATCACTAGCATTCTCCACACAGTTTCCTATATATTGACTCTTGGCGTTTTTGTGTTGCCAACCACTTAACCATCTTCATCTTATAATGTGATTGGCTCAGACTGACATACAAATCGCACTTCCCTCTTCAGTGACATGCTAACAGCTAAGTCTAGATAATCTACCGGACTGATCAGTAACTGAACCGGTAACTTGACACAGAACCGGTGGCTTTCCCATCGTACTAATGTCATAGGTCGGCGAACTTATGAACGTTAACTCACAGTCATGACCATTGACATTTTTTATATCAGGTTACTACTTTTACTCCTGTGGCCACTCAAATCCAATGTGATTTTTGGCCTCCCCAACAAGTTGCCTCCACAGTCCTCTATCCTCTCGATGTCTCCATCAAGACCTGTCACATCCTGTTCCACTTGGTCATCCCATCTTATTCCTGGTCGTCAAATCAAATCAAAATATCTTTATTTGTATCAGTACAGAGTTGTACATTAAATAGCGTCACTACATTTATTCTATAAACTAAATAAACTTATTACTAAGAACTAAAATATTCGTCCAAAGAATATAACGATTTCAAAATAAGGTATGATTTAACCAGAGATTTAAAATTTAAAGAGTCAAATTTATTTTTAATACTATAAGGTAGAGCATTTATAAACTTCGCACCCATTACTGAAGTTTTCTTTTTAAATAACTCTAACCTGTGGTTGGGTACAACTATCGCCATTTTACCCCTTGTATTGTAAATGTGTATGTCAGAGTGAGTTTCCACTTCACGGAAGTGGTCTCTAACATACATTATACAACTTAAAATATATGAGCCAAATACCGTTAATATTTGCAAACCTTGGAAATGACCCCTTACAGAATCAGTAACTCTTAATTTTAAAATTATTCTGATTGCCTTTTTTTGCAGCATTAATATTTTGTTCAAATGTTGTAAAGAAGTGCTACCATAGACACATATGCCATAGGCTATATGTGACTGTATGTGAGCATGAAATATTAATTTTAATGTTGGTTCACTGCATAGGAGTGACATTCTTCTCAATGCAAACAACCCTGAATTAATTTTTGAAATAATGTGATTTACATGACTGCACCAGCTGAGACTACTGTAAATTAACAAATTTAGAAATTTCGTCCTAGAGGTCGCCTTCCTGCTGGTTTCATCCATACCCTTCTAGTAATTTTTTTCTTCTTCCCTTCTCCTCACATGACCAACCATGTTATTCTTCTACTCCTAACCACCACCACAATAGCAGGTCTCTTGTACAGTTCCAAACTCTCTGTTCTTTTTCATTTTCCACACTTCTGATTCATAGGTAGGTCCATATATGATTCTTAAAATTTTGTTTTCAAATGAAATCAGTCTTTTTTTGTATGCTTTGTTAGGGTCCACACGTCAAATCCATACAATAAAACAGGTTGTACAATAGCCATATACATTCTTATTTTTGTGTTTCTTGACAGCAGTTTACTTTTGAATAGCTTTAGAAGACTCCAGTAGCATATATTTGCTGCAGCATCTATTTTATATCAGACGTTAAAGAGAAAATGAGTTGAGACTTGACTTTGGGATTTTCACTTGGAAGTAACATAGAAAACGCAATCCATTGCTAGTGTGCGAATAACACCTAGGCTGCTTTTACACTGTAGTAACAGAATTACAAAAAAAATCTTAGTGCGTCTCTATGGTACAAAATCTGCATCCACTCAAGATTTGAAGTAAATCGAGCGTATAGTTTTGAAGATTTCAAAATTAACCTACAAAAAATAGCAGAACAATTATATATTATTGCTTATATTTATTATCAACTTTTTCGTATTTTATTAGTTTTTGTTTTTTGCGTATTGTTAAACTATTGACAATATTTTTATTATTATGAAAGCAGTGATTTCTTCTAAGGGATGTTTCTTCTCATTGAGTGTGGAATGTTTAAATACTTTCTTAAATGTTACTATGTATTAATTTTATCTCATAAAGAAATCATAAAAACAATGAAATGTAGAAGAAAGTTCATTGTTTGCAAGGAGTTTGATCAATCCTTATCTCTCTTAACAACAGTAATAAGCAAGGAAAGAACGTCTTACGTTACTTTTAATGACTTGATGTTGTTGACTTAGTATATTAAAAAGGCTATCAATATTTAATGTGTGATTATTTGGCGATTTCCTCTCTAAAGCTACCTCACCATAGAATAAATATAAACAGAGTGTATCCATTAATAAACACCGCCAACCGTTTTGATATAAAATCTCCAATCTCTCCAAATTTCTTGTCAAATAGACATAAGTTTAGGAGATATCGTAATGAGTCCATTAAAAGTATCAAAGCATTTTAGTATTTTAAAAAATTCTCAAAAATTCATAAAAAAACATAATAAAGCATTTTATTGGAATTTTTGAGAATTTCTTAAATTATTTACAATTTCCAATTAAGAACTCAAAGAAGAAATGGATTTTAGTATTGTTTGGTTAATCTGCAATTTGTTTGTATGGTTTTTTTAAGTTGAATTAAGGAGGATTAGTGTTATTCTTAAGGAATAAAATGGATATTTCAAAACATTCGCTGCGGCCGGTAACGACCGTTGCCACGATACGGTGTGAGCATAACACAATTTTTTTGTCTTGAAAAAGAAAGTACTGAAGAGTGTATAGAGTAATTCTTTCCACAACAACAATGTGTGAACTCTAAGTGTCACTAGGTGGCCTTTTCACCATTTTAAATCACAAAATGCCAAATTTTAAGGAACGAAAACTGCCAAGTTTCTTCAGCATTGACGTAATTGCATCACGTGATTTTCAGCAGGAAAAATGTTAGAGCTGATTCAACAATTTAGGAATGGAATTTCGAATTTTTTGTAATGGGACTCTATTATACAAAAACAGTACATCAGGCGTACAGGTTTTAAGATCTCGTGACGAGTCAGTCAGTGATATTTTGCTTGAATATGTGTGTGTTTAAATGATATAATATCTGTGTACTCTATCCGTTTGAAGTAATTATTGATCAACTTATCAAATAATTTGATTAGATCCATCATCGTATATTCAACAAAACTAAACTTACAATAGTTCAGCTATCTAACACTGTTCCATTAACGATACGTCATGTCACCTGAGGTCAACTGTCAGGCTACATGAGTGTGGGCGAGCCTCACCCTATCAGCAGAAAGTAACGGGCGGGGTACATGTACACATAAACAGACTGAGACAATGTGCCCACCGATACATTGTCTAATGTTATACAACTCACTGAGCAGATTCAATCAAGTGGCTTTCGAACTGTAAGAGTACATCCTCACAACTCGTAATGGATGCCAATTACAGTGGGCTTAGCTCTGTTGTTTGTGTAAGCTTTTAAAACTACGAACAGTACGAAGACTACAGAGGGCACAAAACTACTGTACACGTTTCCTCTTTGATCTACGATACTATGACCATGTTACACCTCACTTCATTCCGACTTCACCATTAAAAGTGACTTAAGACATATGCGTATTGCTGTACTGACTCACACATTACTTGACACAGGTTTCCTAAAGTACCTCGCAAATAATTTTAAACTGTTAACGGAAGGAGATGTGGGGGTAAGAACTCCCAGTGGCTCATCCTTATTGCGCATTCCACATTACAAGACTATTCTTTTTTCTTCTTAGATCTTTTCTAAGCCGTCGATCGTAGAAATTTTGGCGAATATGAGGGGTGAATACGTATGATGAGTGTAGATGAAAGAGTGTAGTCATTGTTACTATCCGAGTTCGACTTAGCTCAGAAAGGACTATTTATTGATAGCCCAATAGCCAGGGCAACTATGGGACCTACAGCCTTACGTGGAATCCGAACCACGTAGTAATGTTATACAATTAAACTACATTGTACAATAAATATTTTAAAAGATTTAAATCAATTTTCAAAAATATTTATAAAAATCTTTTTAAAAAAGATTATAATTTTATATGGAAGGGGGAGTTTTTTATTGGATAGCTTCAAGTACAATTATCTTAGGAATACGATTTCTACCTAAAATGTAACCGCCTTGGGTTTTGTTGCAATGTTAAGATAGGATCAACAAACTTCTCTATATTAATACTGCGACTTGTTTAGTCTGAGTTGTGACGTCGACATTATTAAAATACTAATCCACTATATAAATAATGTATAAATATAAGTATAAATATAAATATTAGTAAATGAGTACAGTATGACACCACGGTAGACTTTCCCTTTTAGGTGATTCTTTGTAATGAATTCTAGTCTGTGATATGCAGCAGGACATGTAATGATTGTATGACTTCATATAATTCAAATTATACTTTAGAACAATAAGCACAAGTGTTATGAAATCTATTTTGGGACTGTAGTTTTCTAAATACCACAAATTTGATCGGCAAGGATTGTAGGTTAAGCGTGAAATTAAAACGTATTATCTAAACACTAGCGAATTGAGAGCATGACAAGCGCTATAGCAAACAACAAGGACTTAAGGCTTGCCCCACAAAACTAACTCACTCAACTACAGTAACTGAAAACACACCCCAAGCAATCTAATGAATATATAATAAAAAGAATGTTAAAATCACTCCCACCGGAACACCCCTAATACTACCATTCGTTTTTCATCCAATGTAAATGACCAAAACTGAAAATACCCATTTTAATTATTTTTTTTTTTTTAACTTCACTTGTCAGTTCACACGAGCCTACAGGTCTTTATTCAACTTTATTCAAAGAGTGAAGTACCCATCTTTAGCTCAGTTGGGGATGCAAACCTTGGACCAAGTCCTCCGCAGTCTTAGCCACCACGCCACGTTAAGTTTAATTAACTAATTAATAATTCTGATGACTTTCCTAACAACAACCAAAAATAAAACTCTCCTACGACTCTTCGGAACGTTTCCACCCAACCAAAGAATAAGATGAACGTAAATGTAAATTTGAAGATAAATTTGTATTTAGAAATTATCTAATAAGATCAATAATTTACCAACGTTCTTAAAAGTGTTATCAAACTTGTAGACCTCTTTGGTACTAAGATAAATATTTAGTTGGTATTATTGTGAAGACAGCAATTTTACTTAACTCTTACAACACAAAAGTCACCCCTTCAGCCTCAAGTAGTTGATTGTATAGATAACTCATAAATCAGATAGACAAATTATATTTTCACTCAAATGGAAGACTTCTGCAAGTTTAATGTTAACTATAAAAAATGTTTGTGATTGCAGTAACCGCTAATAATAAAGGTGAAAACTAAATACAGATTATGTCAGAGCAGTGATGGCATGTATTCCTAATGTATTAAACACATAAAACTACCTTTAGGAAACGTTGAGAATTTGGAAACCATAGAAGCAGGTGAATTCCTAAGATCTAAATGTACAGTTCTATTACTCACATATTATATAAAAAGTTTTAAGATTGAACAACTATTAACTGAGAAATTACAATTTTTATCAAATAAAAATATGCTTGATATTAATAAAATTGAAAACTTTAGTTTTCAATTTTGATAAAAATTGTAATTTCTCAGTTAATAGTTGTTCAATCTTAAATTTTTTTATATAATTATTTATAGAAATGAATTCTTAAACTTTTTTGTAATATACAAGTTTTTAGTAAAATTTAAGGTTATTAAGATATTTGGCTTTAAAAATTTAAAATGGCAGCCATTTTGAAAAAGATTGTTGCAAAAAAATGAAATTTAAATAGTACATGAATACTGTAAAGATCAACATTCATACTAATTTTCATGGTTTTATCTTAAATAACCTTTGAGATATTAAGTTTTTAGTAAAAAACACATACAGACAGATAGCCGGATAATGGAGCGAGATAGACGATTTGTACACATGAAATTTTTTGTTTGTTTTAACCAAAGGAATGACCTCCAGAAGTATATAACAAACAGAGAAAATGCGGTTTCTTTAAACATCTGTAATGTAAGATATATATTTCGTTTCTTGATATTTTTACTGTTACAGTTAATAACTTTATGTTTTAATATTCTTATTGTTAAAATTAATAATTTCATAAATTATTTTTTCATATTTTAAAATCAAAATGAAGTCACGCAAGTCAACAAAAGAAATAAATTAATTACAACAATACAGTTTTATATTATTTATCTTTGTAGAACTTTTATTTTGTAATTTGAAGCGATGATAACTTCAGAACAGGCTTCTCCTATAGAACGTGTCTTTGTTTAATCATTCTCCTTTGTCAAGTAGGTTGTTTAATCAATAAGTTGCTTACAGCTGTTTCTATTGATTTGTGAATAGTTTTTAGTTCCGTGCAGTTTGTATGGAAGGAAAAATAAAACAAATCATACCTTATGATATCACACATCATTGATTTCGTCAACCACCATTTTCTTTTTTAAACAAATATGGCAGTTTATATCTGTCATATCTTAGTATCTAAGAAACAACAACTTGTTTTTACTCACATATTATATTCATAGTATAATTTTTACTACAAAGTGTCCTTCCAGTACTAAATATGTCCATTACTAAGTGTCCTAGTGATTAAAGTACAACCTTCCTCCAGACTACTATTTCTAATTTGACCTGTCCTGGAGCCAGTCAATAAAGAAAATAATTATCCTGTCCAGTTCATCTATAAAAAAATGTTACGCCACATATTTGAGATCATGTGACACCAAATCTCTAAACTTACTTGTTTCCAGTTTAGGAAAAGGTCCAGTTCCCAGCTTCCGGCTTCTGTACCAGTAGTATTTATATTTCGACCATACACACACGCGCAGACACGCGCGCACGCACACACAAAAACGGCCCAGTTCCGCATTGGTGGAATGAAAGCGCGGCCTCACCTGTAAATCTATGTATATGAGTGGTCGGAATTGTATAACTTCATCAGTTGCTCTGAATACCATCGGAGGTCTTTAGTCCACAGAGGGTGTTTTATTTGACTAAACATATGTCCAGGAGACGTAATTATTTAGCACGTCTGAAATTTAGTGGTGGAAATTTACGTTAAAATAAGTTAAAAATTAAATTGGTTACTTATTGATATTAAATTATTTTTGCTTTTTTTTTAAACTAAAAGAATCTTCCCATTTATCCAACGTTCAAATATATTATCATATGAATATATTTACTGTAAAACAACTCAACGCTTAAGACATCTAAAATCCTTCTAAGGCCACTTAACCTTCACATGAATTTTAAGACGTATATGAGTTTACGTCTTACTACAGAGAAACGGGTCCAACCTCGACTAGTTCATAGGCTTACTCTTCATACACATTATTTACACATATACAAAGATTAAACATAACATTTGAAATCATTAGAGTAATCTCATGGTTTTATAAATAATCTAAGTCCATAGCTCGATTCAGTAAAGTCTTAAGCTGTAAGCGAATTGTTTTATATTATTTTTAATCAAATTGTAATATAATGGCTGCGTTTTATCTTTATGTTCTTAATTAGCTTACTGCGTGTTCTTGTTGTGAACGCCACGCAGGAAAAATGAATTACAGAATAAATAAAAAATGTACAAACTTATAGTTTACCCTCCTCAGTCTAGAGGGATTCGCAAGTTTTCCCTCTACTCTGATGAGAGTAAACGATCACCGAAATATTTATTGTTTCTATCTTACCACAGCCAGTAACGATTTTTGTTTATGGCAAATATATTTCTCCTGGTTTGTTCTGTGACCGTGGACAGTTGCTATATTCTCAGTAGGAACTCATATCTAAATTGATGAAAGTCAACTTTGTTTTTGAAATTTGTTAATGATGGAGTATCAGATGAGGAAGACAGAGGTTGTTGGACATTTGCCAACATTACGTGAAAATAACCAATCACGACGTTTCAATTTGGTAAAACCCAAATCTTGCTCAAGTGCTAAAAACTAAATTACATCTACACAAACATGTTATAAAACTACGTTCTTAAACTAATCAACTTATCTAAATTAATAATTATCAACATTTTAACCTAGATCATAGAATGGGGTACAACAAAATGAACTTCTACTAAATATAAAAAATTGTTATGTCTAGTAGAAGCATGCTTAATGTTATTTTAAATTAATAGTGTTTTTCAGGTACCATATATTTATTTTATTTATGCTTAATTAATTTAATCTAATTTCAGTCTGATTGGAATATTAATTTAATTGTTTTAACATTTTTTCGTTGACATCGTGATCTTGGCATCGCTAAATTGGTTACATTAATTTCACCTTGTTAACATTTTTTATATTTAGTAGAAGCACATTTTGTTGTACCCCATTCTATGATCTAGGTTGAAATGTAGATAATTATTGATGTAGATAAGTTTATTAGTTTAAGAACGTAGTTTTATAACATGTTTGTGTAGATGTAATTTAGTTTTTAGCACTTGAAAAAGATTTGGGTTTTATCAAATCGAAACGTCATGATTGGTAATTTTCACGTAATGATGGTAAATGTCCAACAATCTTTGTCTTCCTCATTTGATGAAAGTGTGGGAAATATGTCTGGAAACAATAAACCATTACTAAATACAGTTTGTTTTTTAGCAATGTGTTTAACTGTACACTTAAAAAGCTGAAATGAGCATAAAATTTCATACTCTTACATTCTGGTATGCTGACCTCCTCTGTAAACGTACACCATGTAACAATATCTGCTGTAAGTATGTAACCGAGGAATTCCTGCAGTAGCACCATCTGTACTTCCTCAATTATATCGTTACTAATTGTAACCAGCCTTTGTAGTACTTACATTGTCTAAACCGAAGTAGGCTAAACTTGGAACGAACGGCGTTAGCCAATCAAAAAGTCACGTGACCTCTTAAAACTCGGTACACATGACAGCTGGGCCGGGAACACCCTGTGACCTCATTGCTACGTCACTACAGATACTGGACTGTTTCAACAGTAAACATAAGGGTTAGATGATCATTGATCATTATAAATGTTTGCATACTACAAGGTAGATTTGGTATGTTATACCTCTGGAGGACAAGAATTAATGTCCGTTCTATCGATGTTGTGCATAAATGAATTACCAAAGAGAAAATATACAATCAATCATTGCTTATGTTATCAAATGACATTGGTCACCTTCTGAAATATTTTAATTCAAACATCTAGATATGACATCGTTTGAGGAAAAAATACATTAGTAATTATTTTATTTTAATCGTAAAGACAGAGGAACATGCCTACAAATTTGTTTGCTCAGTCCATTTATGAGGAAAATATAAACCTATTAGAGAAAAGCATACAATCAGAATAGTGAGCACAAATCATATGTAAAATGTTAATTTCAACTCATTTTATTTCTCAAGAATAATGTTTCTTCACGCCTCTTAACCTCTAAGTTTTAGATGTAGAATTACAAAGGGTCCAATCCTTAAAATGTGTCATTAATTATTAGGCCAATCGCAAATTAACTGTCAGTGCTTATCAGCTATTACCTTTCAAAGTTCCTTTGATTCTAGTTATGACTAAACCGAGATCACTTAGAAAATCAAATTGGCCTGAAAAAAATATGCAACGGGTCAAATTTTTATTCATGACAAAATTTGGAGAGAGATTGTAAAAAATCCAAAAGAAGTTTTTGCTTTTAGGTGTTCACAGTTTAATGGGCTTAGAATTTGATGATAACTTCACCTTTCGATTCTATCAGCCCTATATAATGTGGTTGACCTGTTGTTCTTTCACAGAGTCTTGCATTTCCACAGCATCTCGGTCGATCCAGTAATTTTGAGAATTCAAGAACTCTTTTAGAAGGAGAATAATGTTTGTTGCACCACAAAACGATGTTGTTTGTAACCCTTCCTTAGATGCATAACAATCTCCAGTCATTAAATTTTGTTCAAGTATCTAGTAATTTTAATAGTCAAATGAGAATGGCCTTAGAAAACTGACGTGTAAAATATCTGTGATCATTCTTAGTGGTATTAAATGTTATAACTTTATGACCAATGACTTCAGGGAAAAGCTTCAAGTATATTCAGACTTAAAAGGCCGTTAAGTTCTGAAAAAAACCTGTCATACTTTATCAACTCATTTTCTAACGTTGACAAAAAATACTCTGTTTTAGACTAAAGCATTTCTTCCCAACTTGCCAAACACAAAAAATTTCTCACTGACATACATGATTACAAAATAATAGTCAAATGCAACTTCCACTATTAAACACTCACAATGCATGTCATACTGACACAAAATGGACTAATTTGCACGCAGACACCTACTGCAGTCACGTCCAGAACAAAACTGCTTTCAGCCCATGTCCACCGGTAACGGTTGTGCAACGAGGAAGTCCCCACGCATTCCTGTATGATGAATAAGCACCCGAGGGACAATGCTGCAGAAAGCCGATCAGGAAGAATGAATGTTATGTGTGGAGAAAGCCTCTCCCAAATCTAGGGGCCCAGGAGTTGTGGCAAGGAGTGGACCATGAGGTGAACGAGTGCTGGAGTGAAACTGTGATTTGCATCAGAACGTTACCTTTAACGAGGCACACTTGTCATCGCGAGAGCCTACTGTTGACATACCCTCGCACGTGCACAAGAGTGAGGCAGGGCTGCCAACGTATGTTGGGGCAAGCAGTGACCATAACTGAACGAGTGTTTGAGTAGAACTGTGATTTGCATCAGAACGTTACCTTTAACGAGGCACACTTGTCATCGCGAGAGCCTACTGTTGACATATCCTCGCACGTGCACAAGAGTGAGGCAGGGCTACCAACGTATGTTGGGGCAAGCAGTGACCATAACTGAACGAGTGTTTGAGTAGAACTGTGATTTGCATCAGAACCTTTAACGAGGCACACTTGTCATCGCGAGAGCCTACTGTTGACATACCCTCGCACGTGCACAAGAGTGAGGCAGGGCTGCCAACGTATGTTGGGGCAAGCAGTGACCATAACTGAACGAGTGCTTGAGTAGAACTGTGATTTGCATCAGAACGTTACCTTTAACGAGGCATCGTGAGAGCCTACTGTTGACATACCCTCGCACGTGCACAAGATTGAGGCAGGGCTGCCAACGTATGTTGGGGCAAACAGTGTACCATAACTGAACGAGTGTTTGAGTAGAACTGTGATTTGCATCAGAACGTTACCATTAACGAGGCATCGCGAGAGCCTACTGTTGACATACCCTCGCACGTGCACAAGGGTGAGGCAGGGCTGCCAACGTATGTTGGGGCAAGCAGTGTACCATAACTGAACGAGTGTTTGAGTAGAACTGTGATTTGCATCAGAACTTTACCTTTAAAGAGGCACACTTGTCATCGCGAGACCCACCCAATCGAAATATAAATGGTGGGTCAGTACCAATGTACGTAACATTTTATAGTACGTAAGGACGTAACAGACACGTACAATGGTACTGACCCACCCACCCGCCCCTACACGTACATTGGTACTGACACTGGGTTACTGGTGTGTCAGTAGGCACTGTTGACATACTCTCGCACGTGCACAAGAGTGAGGCAGGGCTGCCAACGTATGTTGGGGCAAGCAGTGACCATAACTGAACGAGTGTTTGAGTAGAACTGAGATTTGCATCAGAACGTTACCTTTAACGAGGCACACTTGTCATCGCGGGAGCCTACTGTTGACATATCCTCGCACGTGCACAAGAGTGAGGCAGGGCTGCCAACGTATGTTGGGGCAAGCAGTGACCATAACTGAACGAGTGTTTGAGTAGAACTGAGATTTGCATCAGAACGTTACCTTTAACGAGGCACACTTGTCATCGCGAGAGCCTACTGTTGACATACCCTCGCACGTGCACAAGAGTGAGGCAGGGCTGCCAACGTATGTTGGGGCAAGCAGTGTACCATAACTGAACGAGTGTTTGAGTAGAACTGTGATTTGCATCAGAACGTTACCTTTAACGAGGCACACTTGTCATCGCGAGACCCACCCAATCGAAATATAAATGGTGGGTCAGTACCAATGTACGTAACATTTTATAGTACGTAAGGACGTAACATACACGTACAGTGGTACTGACCCACCCACCCGCCCCTACACGTACATTGGTACTGACACTGGGTTACTGGTGTGTCAGTAGGCACTGTTGACATACTCTCGCATGTGCACAAGAGTGAGGCAGGGCTGCCAACGTATGTTAGGGCAAGCAGTGACCATAACTGAACGAGTGCTTGAGTAGAACTGTGATTTGCATCAGAACGTTACCTTTAACGAGGCGCACTTGTCATCGCGAGAGCCTACTGTTTACATACTCTCGCACGTGCACAAGAGTGAGGCAAGGCTGCCAACGTATTTTGGGGCAAGCAGTGTACCATAACTGAACGAGTGCTTGAGTAGAACTGTGATTTGCATCAGAACGTTACCTTTAACGAGGCATCGTGAGAGCCTACTGTTGACATACCCTCGCACGTGCACAAGAGTGAGGCAGGGCTGCCAACGTTTGTTGGGGCAAACAGTGTACCATAACTGAACGAGTGTTTGAGTAGAACTGTGATTTGCATCAGAACGTTACCTTTAACGAGGCATCGCGAGAGCCTACTGTTGACATACCCTCGCACGTGCACAAGGGTGAGGCAGGGCTGCCAACGTATGTTGGGGCAAGCAGTGTACCATAACTGAACGAGTGTTTGAGTAGAACTGTGATTTGCATCAGAACTTTACCTTTAAAGAGGCACACTTGTCATCGCGATACCCACCCAATCGAAAAATAAATGGTGGGTCAGTACCAATGTACGTAACATTTTATAGTACGTAAGGACGTAACATACACGTACAGTGGTACTGACCCACCCACCCGCCCCTACACGTACATTGGTACTGACACTGGGTTACTGGTGTGTCAGTAGGCACTGTTGACATACTCTCGCACGTGCACAAGAGTGAGGCAGGGCTGCCAACGTATGTTGGGGCAAGCAGTGACCATAACTGAACGAGTGTTTGAGTAGAACTGAGATTTGCATCAGAACGTTACCTTTAACGAGGCACACTTGTCATCGCGAGAGCCTACTGTTGACATATCCTCGCACGTGCACAAGAGTGAGGCAGGGCTACCAACGTATGTTGGGGCAAGCAGTGACCATAACTGAACGAGTGCTTGAGTAGAACTGTGATTTGCATCAGAACCTTTAACGAGGCACACTTGTCATCGCGAGAGCCTACTGTTGACATACCCTCGCACGTGCACAAGAGTGAGGCAGGGCTGCCAACGTATGTTGGGGCAAGCAGTGACCATAACTGAACGAGTGCTTGAGTAGAACTGTGATTTGCATCAGAACGTTACCTTTAACGAGGCACACTTGTCATCGCGAGAGCCTACTGTTTACATACTCTCGCATGTGCACAAGAGTGAGGCAGGGCTGCCAACGTATGTTGGGGCAAGCAGTGTACCATAACTGAATGAGTGCTTGAGTAGAACTGTGATTTGCATCAGAACGTTATCTTTAACGAGGCATCGCGAGAGCCTACTGTTGACATACGCACGTGCACAACAGGGAGACACGGCTGCCAACTTATATTGAGAGAGTGAAAATACATTTAACAAACCTTATTACTTTATCAGTTGATTTTTTTTTTTTTTTTTTTTTTTTTTTTTTTTTTTTTTTTTTTTTTTTTTTTTTTAGGGCAGTAATATAAAATGTGTAAGTCAATCGGGAAAATAAACTATAACAAAATTATAGGTGGATAACATGCTTATATATAAACAGGGGGCACAGTGAAAAAGTTGAATGTTTAGATCTGGCGCTTTAAAAAAAGTATGGAATAATTTATTGGCTTCACAAATTCCAGACGATATCAGGAAATATAGTCATATTCTTCAGTACAAATACGTTAATACGTCGAAATACAAAACGCTTTTTTAAATCTCGTTAAAGCTAATGAGAATTGTACATACAAATAAAAACGACGTCTGCATAAATATTGTATGATAGCAAAGGATCCATTTATCGAGCTCAAATAGTCTCATACGAGATATTATTGCTACACAAAAAATAGTAACAAGAACTTGAATAAAACTGTAATAAGAACTGGAATGAGAACCTTTGCGCTCGTCTAGCACAATGACTTGGAAACAAAGAGTGTTCCAAAGTGGATCTGCCAAGCCCAATTATCGACTTGCATGGTGGGTCTTTCTTCTTCTGTCGATAGTAATTACTTAAAAGAATTATCCTCGTATGATGTTTAGTTGTGATGGTGAACATTGCTACGAGTACCAGTATCATTGAACACTCACACGAGTTATAAGTGAGTGTTCAAAACTCGAAATTTTGTTTATAAGTCAATGTACAAATTGAGAGTTTATTCTCGACTCTCGACAACAAATTTCTGTAAAAACTGTAATTCGGTTATTCCACTTTTGTATATTTATTAGTGTAAAATGGTAACAAGGTCTACCCAAGGTGTTTGCTTTGTACAGCTGTTCCAAGTAGTAAAAATTGTTCAGATTTTAACTCGGTAATTTGTAAGGGTTTATGAACCTATAAGATTGGAGGATAAGATATATGTGTTGGTTAGAGAAAGCAACGTATAAGCACTAGTTAGAGATGACTTCTATTATAGTATTCAATAGTTTAATCTATCATACGCCTCTGAATGACATTCGTATGACACCAGCACCTCTTGGCTAACCACAGGCCGCAATATTAATCTCCCAACCTCTAATCGCATTGAGAAAGCCAAGGCCGAAGGTGTCCTGATACGGTTAACGAGGTGAGGCTGTCGAAAGGCTGCCACAGACATTGTTTAAAGTTCAAACAACTGAGGCGATCACCATCCGCAGTTTGTCGCTTGATCGGGAGTGAGATTGGGGCAAGAACTAGAGATAACAGGCAGTAGAGAAACGTTCCAAGGTTTATTCAGTCGATGGAAAAGATGGAACAGACATTATCTAAGTTCACACGACCAGAGAGGTCGCAATCCTCAGTTTACCGCTTAATCGGCAAAGGGATTGGTGCACTAACTAAAGAGAACAGGCAGTAGAGAAACGTTCTCAAATATATTCGGTTAACGGAAAGGCTGGCGCAGACATTGTCAAAATTCACACAACCAGAACGATCGCAATCCCATGTTTACCACTTTTGGGAGGAAGATTTGTGCAAGAACTACAAAGAACGTAGAAAAGCGTTCCAAGGTATATTCGGTTGACTGAAAGGCTGGCGCAGACATTGTCAAAATTCACATAACTAGAGCGATAAAAATCCTTAGTTTACCGCTTAATTGGGAAGGAGATTGGTCCAAGAACTACAGAAAACAAGCAGTAGGGAAACGTTGCTAGGTCTAATCAGTTGATGCAAAAACTGGAGCAGATATTGTCAAAAGTTTGAATGACCAGGACAATTACAATCCATAATATATCGTTTGATCAGGAGTAATGACAATTACTTCAGGGAACAACCGATATGGAGTCAACTTCCAAGGTCTAATCGGATGACATACGGAAGGTTAGTTTATGAGGAAAGGTGCAAAAAAATGATAGAGTATTGCTTGATAGTTGATCAAAAATGAGAACCAACAAAACCAGGCGACAAGAACCACAGGAGACATACAGTAAGAATTCTGCCAAGTTCTAGTTGTTTAACGCACGGAAAGGTAGAAAAGGAAGAAAGGAAAAAAAGCGTTATTCAATGCATTAAGATTTGGACAAAATCTTAATTGCACTAAAAACTATTAACTTATTCCATGTAAAGTAGGTTTGAAAAAAGTTCATAAAAAGTCTAACAATGTTTAATTTCCATCTTTTATGTGTGTTTTTCATAAAAACTCAAATGATTCTTTTGTTTGAATAAAGATATTTAAACACAGGATTTTTCTTAGAACTTACACAGGATTTTTTTGTGTAATAGATACTACTAGAGTTCATATATTGAATCTCTTTCCTTGACATCAGAGAACTCCTACAGCAAGTAAACTACGAAGATGTTTATCGAAACAATCGTGTTACGACCAATGCTGTAACGATATTAGCCAGCCGTAACCATAACAACACATTAACGCCTACATGGCTGTAAAATTTTAGTTCTTTATCTGCACTTTCTAACAACTTGCTAATAAATATTTGACTATCGCAGATTTATCATATAGACACGTGGTGTGCTCTTGACAAGACCCTGTATCAGAGCTTCACTCTCGCACCACTAAGCATATTCATATATTCACTAAGTATAAAACAATATTTTCTATGTAACTGAAATCATTTAAGGACATTCTCACAACACACAACCACGAACTTAAATAGTGGATATTTATGTATATCTCCTTCTAAATTGATATTTAAGTTCACTTTATTCAGTAGTTTGACTGGTGGCACTCCATATATCTCCATGTATGTACAAATGCAACGTTCCCATTGTATCTTGGAAGTGACGTAATTGTAATCAGTTTACATAATAAATTCAAAGGCTTTAATTTCATTATTTAAAGAAAGCATACATCCACCGATACTGTAGCTTCAGCCGATTCTAACATTTATCCTCATTGCTGAAAGGAACAGGAGGAACAGCCTTCTACAAAGAAAGTGGTCATAAATCATCACGGCCATACTTCCAACTGCTCAGAGACGACCTGGAGTCGAGTTAATCTGCCGACTCACCACACTCTCTTCCCTGGAGGTCTCCCGGCAGGAACATGCCCTCGACAAACGACGGAGGTTCTGAAGGGGTTCCACAATAACTGAGGACTTACATAGAGGTTGTATACACGGTGTCCCAAAAGTAAATTGGCAAACTTCAGGAAATGATTATATAGTTCAAAATAAAGAGAAAATCAAGAATCAATTCTTCCCAAAAAACGCTTCATTTACCAGATATCCGCAATTTTTTTTTCTCTCTCTCTTTTTCACAAAAGAATTTCTATATCCGAGTTGATTCAACTTACCTTTATGAAACTCGCTGTGCATGTTAAAATAATAATAAAGACCTATTCTAGGGGAAAAAATCAACTTGATCCAATCAAAAATTTTCAAAATGGTAGCAATTTTAAATGTTTAAACGGAAATTACGGGAAAACGGTAAAAAATAAAAAGTACCATTTGTTTAGAAAATTGTATTGCCAATCTCTCAGTATTAAAAAATTTATAATCGAACACAAAACAAAAAACATCAATGTATCACGGTCCGATTCTAAGTTTGTTGTACTGACAGATTGGCAATAAAATTATCTTTAAAATGCGTACTTCGTTTTTTTTTTTTTTAATTTAAAAATTTGATCAAGTTGATTTTTGTCATAGAATAGGTCTCCATTATCTTAACATGCATAGCAAGTTTTACTAATATCGTTTAAACAAACTCGGATATAAAAGTTCTTTTGTGAATAAAAAATAGCGGATATCTGGTAAACTAAGCATTTTTGGAAAAATAATAATTCTTGATTTTCTCTTTATTTTGAGCTATATAACCACTTCCCGAAGAGTGGCTCTTTAATTTTGGGATACTCTGTATATACGTTTGAAGCACTCAAATGACTTTTAACGCTATTTGGTTGGCTAAAATAGCAACAAAAAAAATGACTAATTGGTTTCTAAAACCAGTCGGTAACTAAACAGGTGATACCCTTTTCTACTGTGCATACTGTGCATCGGCCTAGTAATCTATCAAAATTCAACAAGAAACGCCCCTACATCGACGGCATTGTTAGTTATGGATTCATTAGTAACTTGACACAATACTTAACTTGGAAAAACGTTGAACTTTTCTAAGCAATCAGTTTAGGAAAAGATTAATTTTATAACCATATAATCTTAATACATTCTGATCTCAGGTAAAATCTGTAAATGTTTCAAAAGCGAAACATTCCTCATATAAACCAGTATTTTAATTTTTTCCCGTTAAGCTGCACTAACTGTGTCATAGGCTTCTTGTCGTGTAACACAGAACAACAAACTAGTTTTACTATAAAAAAATTTATTTGTCCTTATTTGCATTTATTAGCATTGTTTATTAGCACTTATAGTCAGGATTGTCTGCTTAAAAATATTTTAAACAACATTTTTATATAGTAATATTTACATTATTAAAAACTAAGAAATTTTTCTGATAACAATAAAGATAATTTGTTTCGATTAAGAATTCTTTTTATATTAACTTGTTTGGTTGTGTTTTTCTTTCATTTGCTACTCGTACGACATGAAAATTTCAAACTTTAAAATTCGGAGTTATGTAAATAAATGTATCTGCTCATGTGTTTTTTGTAATTTACTAAACCTAACAGTTCTTCGTTTGTAAATTATAACATTTTACAGCAAAGAATAACAATTGATATAGCAATTTCCAAACGCTTTTTAGCGTCAAATTGACATATTTTTAACAAATACGAAATAGAATAGTAAAGGAGATACAGAAAAATAAACAACATCATCATCATGAATATCTATGGGTCTAAAATTTTATATTTAATTCCAATTAATACTTCCTGAAATTTAGGGAGTTAAACATCAGAAAGAGATAACAGATGACAACCAATTAAAACAATGTTGCCATAATTTGTAAGATTCTTTATTTCAATAATTAGGACAAAATATTTGTGAAACAATTTTCTTTTCTCAAACCAATTAATTCAGATACTTCATTTAATTGGACAATAATGCAGGTATTCTTTAAATGAATCAAATTCAATGCAACTTTCTCATGTTGTGAAGTGTTAAAAAACCCCAATGGAGCACTCTCGCCTGATCACGCTTTCGATTCTTTCTATGGAAATTAAAAGGAAGTGTTTTAAATATTAAATATATATATTTAATATATATTTAATATTTAATATTAATATTAAATATTAATATTAATATTTAATATTCAATATTAATAAATATTGAAACTGCGAGACACCCCTGCATGCTTTTAGTACCAACCCCACCAGACGATGGCTCGTGACACCTCGGCCTCTGGCCTCAGTCTGTGATTGCATTATCATTAGTATGTAGTCAGTGTAGAGACTAAGAGCGCCAGGACTAATATGTGTTATTGCTTTTGTTATACAGATGTTTTTAGGAAGTAAAGAAATCAGATGGCAATATTGTATGATGGACTTGGTATGATGACAAATGTACGCAATGATTACATCAGCATGAACAATAAAAACATTAGCAGTTGTATGTATAAATAAAAACCCTGATGATAGAATACCGTTGGAGCTTTCCAGTCTATTAGGGAGGAGCCTAGGCAATTGTTTACATTTCTGAATTTTCCCACCACCTTAGCCCTTAAGCATTAAAATTAATCCAATCCAGCTAACATAATTTAATCAAGCCAACATAATCCAATCAAGCTAACATAATCCAATCCAGCTAACATAATCCAATCAAGCTAACATAATCCAATCAAGCTATTTTATGTTTTTCCTATATTAATAAATGTTTGGGTACGGATTCTCTAATGAAATTAAATATGCAGACAAGTTATTGTAGATAGTTAATTGTTGTTAATATTCTATAAAATGCTTGTTCACTATTATAATGCATGTCCTGATCGTAACATTTGTATACAAATACTAAGTGTCGAAACAATTCAACTATCTGATCCCTTGAATGAATCGTTTAAGATAAAATACATACGAAAGTTTTACATTGTTACATACAGCCTAGAATAACTAATATTCCATAGGAAAAGTTTGTTGTATATTATTGCACAATTTATTTCCTGTACTTCCAAACGGATAAGTATCCAAAACTACTCGTAAGAAATATTAAAGCTAACTAGGCAATTTCTTTGAAAACTATGTGTAAGTAATTTAGAGAAAGGGTGTTTTGGGATTTAATTTTAACGAGTCGTTCTAGTTTACAATAAATAATGTAACAAATAAATATGGTAAATTACGACCTTGGAATAATTAAGGCCTATCTCAATTATATTTTGAAAAAGTCACGTTAACTGATGTGTTTTTCCAATGTCATGTCAAAACTAAACCATATCGAACCCACTTTACTTTGGGACGTTATTCGTTTTTCATGATAAATTATATGCAAATACCTTTGTTATTATAAGTTATTTTTGAAATAACGCACCGGATTTCTAACTACGATCATTCCACAAATTCTGAATCAGGACACTTCTAACTTGTTAAATTTACGTCGAAAAATGTAAAAGGTTTTAACTGGACTTGGTGGTTTTGTGATCAAGATTTTTAGTCATAAATGAACACACTACCATCTGCTTGATTGCTGTTTATAAATCTAAAATCTATGCATTCATATGTATGTAAAATTAACCGGATGTTCAAAAGGTCTGAACTCACTAAATATGTATTAGATTAATAAATACAGAACAATGAAACTATGATTACGTCCTCACTGTAGTTACTGACTTTTTGGCCATTTTAACTGTCCTTTTTCACTTTGGGGGGACGTCCTGTGGAGGAAGTCTGAAAATCTTAAGTGTAAACATAGGTTGAGTTATTTCAAAGGTCATTGTTGGAGGAACACATTTCCACAACCCCGACTGAAAAAGGACAATTCGTTTGGAAATAGCAGCCTCTCAAAGTTGCTGAGATTAAGAGGCAGAGTGAACACTCAAGCGTGTTAGTTATGTTAGTGTTTAAGCTATAAGAATTTCACAGTTGGAGTGTGCTGGGATAGGAAGTATCAGTAATGGTTGATGTAATTGTATAAAACGTTAAGAGTGCACAGATGTAATTGGGGACAATTATATAATCAGTAAAATTGAAATGACAGTATGTCAGTTGTTTGTTTATGAACTCCTCAGATATACTCAATGTAACTTTGTATCATATTTTCATCATAAGTCTAAGAGAGAACCATATGGTTTTTGTCTAAGTAAATATAGCTTTTTTTTCATTTCGTTTCAAGTTCCCTATGACGTGTTATTCAAACGTGTTCTGCAATGACCAGTTCTTTACGTGCTAGAAGATAGCACATCAGTATTTTGTGAGACCCTGACCTGGCGGAAGGGTGTTGTCCACCTAGTTACCGGGTTCAAGGCAGGGTTGCCTCAGACGGGTCACTTTGGGCCGGTCTGACAATGTAGCACAACCCCAAACTGACCTTCAAGAGTGAACTGTTGATCAATGTGGTAGGACATGGGTTAGGAAGTAAATCACACTTGATGTTAAAACATTTCATTTATATCAGCCTCAGTAAATATTAAAGAAACGTTTTCATTTTTTTTTTTTTTTTTTCTTTTTTCTTGTCGTTAAAACTTCACTTGCCAGTTCACAACGGTTTTCTGCTCTTGGCGTGAACTTTGTTCAAGTACCAACCGTTAGCTCAGTTGGAGATTCGAACCTTGGATTTGTCCTCCGCAGTCCGAAGCCTTAACTACTGAGCCTCCACGTCGGCACTGCGTCGTACTTAATTTCCATACTTCAGGAGTTGATATTTGAATCCCTAAGTTCAAATCTAAGGAGCTAGTCTTTTCTAAGGTGGCTAAGGGTGAATGTTCTCTAAATGTGAATGCGGAGTGTAAATAAGACATGGCGGACAATTGCAGTACAATAAGCAATCCCTTTAAAATACAAACAAAGAGAATCCACTGTTCGTATGTCTTGCATCAAACGGAACAGTGGTCAGCATCTTCGCTAGACGGCTGAAACTTATATTCTGGATCTAACCCATCCAGTCTTAATACACTGGCTTTCCAAACCCAACCCCGCCTGATTCCAGGTACAGCCATGGAGCGTCTTGAAAATGACTGTATTAAGTCAGGAGGTAACCAATCCTCCACCAGTGACACTGTTAACTAACATGGTCGGCACTGGTGGCGCAGTGTAACCCAGCTACTTGGGGACAAAGTGTTTTCGATATTGTAGGTGAAAGGTTCTATGCTCAATCCTCTTGATACCGACATGATTTCCACTCATTAGTTGCTATCAACGTGGACACTACTATAGATGTGGTAGTTAGAGTCCAGATGTTGTGTAGGGAAAGTCAATTAGCTGAAAACCATACCAATAATACGTGGCTCGGATATCACGTGAAGCTGTAGGTACCCTGCCTATTGCTATTGATAAGTAGCTCTTTAACAGTCGACCTTCGTAAAAATTACTACACTTATTCATATTCGCTCATCACACTAATTCACCCCTCATATTCGCCTAAATATCAATGATTGGCGTCTTACTGATGAATAACTAAAAGTAATTTTATGAATATTTACTAGCCAAATTGACGCCATGCAATCAAACCAAATGGTTATCTATTTTGTAATTACTTCATTTTAGTAGAAATATTTTAAAAAACTTAATATCCTAAACATCCTGAAAAAAAATCAGCCCCGTAGGTATTCTGCTTCAATAAGTTTGCTGTAGAGTCTGAAGAATTTGAAGTTCAGACACTTCAATACAGCTATTAAAGTAGAATATCTACGGAACCTTAATTTGAAACAAAATCGTTGGCATCATATAATTTAAAACCATAGAAAGAAAGATTATCCGAAACAGGCTATTCGATCCGTTACATATTGAATTTTTAAGCGAACCTACTGAGACGTAGTCAACAAATAAAAAACACACGATTATAAATCCTGACATGTGAAATTTAAGGCTAATATTCAATGGAATGAAACCCACTAATTAACACAACAAATTGTGGAATTTTATGACAGTTTAAGTGGGACAAAAACAAGCGATTAAATTAATTGGTGCAGTAATACAAGACTTAACAGCAGATACAAAAGTGTACTTGAAACAGGAACACTTTCATGCAAAAAATGTTGGTCAGAGAATGACAGTAAGAACCGGATAAACTTGGTTTAGTGAAAGAATGACAGCTCACTCTGAAAGAATAAAATAATTAAAACAGAGTTGATCGTACTTGGTGAGGTCCCATTGGATGCATGCTTGAATAATAAAACTACTGTAGATCTACAATTTTATGTTTGACGTTATACAATGAATTAACTATTCAGATATTCAGATTTTGGCCTACTTTTGTAAATTATACAAGTTTTTTTTTTTATTTTTCATTAAATGTTCTTGTTGTTATCACGAATCTAATGACACAACATCTGGCTGCTGATTCATACTTATCGCTCTTCTCGAGTTACGAGAATGTTAGTGTGAGAAATAAGCCTTTTGAACCCTTGGTGATAAGACCTTTTTCAATGCAGACGGTTACATCAGCATGAACAATAAAAACATTAGCAGTTGTATGTATAAATAAAACCCCTGATGATAGAATACCGTTGGAGCTTTCAAGTCTCTTAGGGAGGAGCCTAGGTAGTTACTTACATTTCTGAGTTTTCCCACCACCTTAGCCCTTAAGCATTAAAATTAATCCAATCCAGCTAACATAATTTAATCAAGCCAACATAATCCAATCAAGCTAACATAATCCAATCCAGCTAACATAATCCAATCAAGCTAACATAATCCAATCAAGCTATTTTATGTTTTTCCTATATTAATAAATGTTTGGGTACGGATTCTCTAATGAAATTAAATATGCAGACAAGTTATTGTAGATAGTTAATTGTTGTTAATATTCTATAAAATGCTTGTTCACTATTATAATGCATGTCCTGATCGTAACATTTGTATACAAATACTAAGTGTCGAAACAATTCAACTATCTGATCCCTTGAATGAATCGTTTAAGATAAAATACATACGAAAGTTTTACATTGTTACATACAGCCTAGAATAACTAATATTCCATAGGAAAAGAGTTTGTTGTATATTATTGCACAATTTATTTCCTGTACTTCCAAACGGATAAGTATCCAAAACTACTCGTAAGAAATATTAAAGCTAACTAGGCAATTTCTTTGAAAACTATGTGTAAGTAATTTAGAGAAAGGGTGTTTTGGGATTTAATTTTAACGAGTCGTTCTAGTTTACAATAAATAATGTAACAAATAAATATGGTAAATTACGACCTTGGAATAATTAAGGCCTATCTCAATTATATTTTGAAAAAGTCACGTTAACTGATGTGTTTTTCCAATGTCATGTCAAAACTAAACCATATCGAACCCACTTTACTTTGGGACGTTATTCGTTTTTCATGATAAATTATATGCAAATACCTTTGTTATTATAAGTTATTTTTGAAATAACGCACCGGATTTCTAACTACGATCATTCCACAAATTCTGAATCAGGACACTTCTAACTTGTTAAATTTACGTCGAAAAATGTAAAAGGTTTTAACTGGACTTGGTGGTTTTGTGATCAAGATTTTTAGTCATAAATGAACACACTACCATCTGCTTGATTGCTGTTTATAAATCTAAAATCTATGCATTCATATGTATGTAAAATTAACCGGATGTTCAAAAGGTCTGAACTCACTAAATATGTATTAGATTAATAAATACAGAACAATGAAACTATGATTACGTCCTCACTGTAGTTACTGACTTTTTGGCCATTTTAACTGTCCTTTTTCACTTTGGGGGGACGTCCTGTGGAGGAAGTCTGAAAATCTTAAGTGTAAACATAGGTTGAGTTATTTCAAAGGTCATTGTTGGAGGAACACATTTCCACAACCCCGACTGAAAAAGGACAATTCGTTTGGAAATAGCAGCCTCTCAAAGTTGCTGAGATTAAGAGGCAGAGTGAACACTCAAGCGTGTTAGTTATGTTAGTGTTTAAGCTATAAGAATTTCACAGTTGGAGTGTGCTGGGATAGGAAGTATCAGTAATGGTTGATGTAATTGTATAAAACGTTAAGAGTGCACAGATGTAATTGGGGACAATTATATAATCAGTAAAATTGAAATGACAGTATGTCAGTTGTTTGTTTATGAACTCCTCAGATATACTCAATGTAATTTTGTATCATATTTTCACTATGAGGATAAGACTAAGAGAGAACCATATGGTTTTTTCTCAGTAAATAAAGCTTTTTTTTCATTTCGTTTCAAGTTCCCTATGACGTGTTATTCAAACGTGTTCTGCAATGACCAGTTCTTTAAGTGCTGGAAGATAGCACATCAGTATTTTGTGAGACCCTGACCTGGCGGAAGGGTGTTGTCCACCTAGTTACCGGGTTCAAGGCAGGGTTGCCTCAGACGGGTCACTTTGGGCCGGTCTGACAATGTAGCACAACCCCAAACTGACCTTCAAGAGTGAACTGTTGATCAATGTGGTAGGACATGGGTTAGGAAGTAAATCACACTTGATGTTAAAACATTTCATTTATATCAGCCTCAGTAAATATTAAAGAAACGTTTTCATTTTTTTTTTTTTTTTCTTTTTTCTTGTCGTTAAAACTTCACTTGCCAGTTCACAACGGTTTTCTGCTCTTGGCGTGAACTTTGTTCAAGTACCAACCGTTAGCTCAGTTGGAGATTTGAACCTTGGATTTGTTCTCCGCAGTCCGAAGCCTTAACTACTGAGCCTCCACGTCGGCACTGCGTCGAACTTGATTTCCATACTTCAGGAGTTGATATTTGAATCCCTAAATTCAAATGTATGTAGCTAGTCTTTTCTAAGGTGGCTGAGGGTGAATGTTCTCTAAATGTGAATGCAGAGTGTAAATAAGACATGGCGGACAATTGTAGTACAATAAGCAATCCCTTTAAAATACAAACAAAGAGAATCCACTGTTCGTATGTCTTGCATCAAACGGAACAGTGGTCAGCATCTTCGCTAGACGGCTGAAACTTATATTCTGGATCTAACCCATCCAGTCTTAATACACTGGCTTTCCAAACCCAACCCCGCCTGATTCCAGGTACAGCCATGGAGCGTCTTGAAAATGACTGTATTAAGTCAGGAGGTAACCAATCCTCCACCAGTGACACTGTTAACTAACATGGTCGGCACTGGTGGCGCAGTGTAACCCAGCTACTTGGGGACAAAGTGTTTTCGATATTGTAGGTGAAAGGTTCTATGCTCAATCCTCTTGATACCGACATGATTTCCACTCATTAGTTGCTATCAACGTGGACACTACTATAGATGTGGTAGTTAGAGTCCAGATGTTGTGTAGGGAAAGTCAATTAGCAGAAAACCATAGCGATACTACCTGGCTCGGATATCACGTGAAGCTGTAGGTACCCTGCCTATTGGGCTATTGATAAGTGGCTCTTTAACAGTCGACCTTCGTAAAAATTACTACACTTATTCATTTTCGCTCATCACACTAATTCGCCCCTCATATTCGCCTAAATATCAATGATTGGCGTCTTACTGATGAATAACTAAAAGTAATTTTATGAATATTTACTAGCCAAATTGACGCCATGCAATCAAACCAAATGGTTATCTATTTTGTAATTACTTCATTTTAGTAGAAATATTTTAAAAAACTTAATATCCTAAACATCCTGAAAAAAAATCAGCCCCGTAGGTATTCTGCTTCAATAAGTTTGCTGTAGAGTCTGAAGAATTTGAAGTTCAGACACTTCAATACAGCTATTAAAGTAGAATATCTACGGAACCTTAATTTGAAACAAAATCGTTGGCATCATATAATTTAAAACCATAGAAAGAAAGATTATCCGAAACAGGCTATTCGATCCGTTACATATTGAATTTTTAAGCGAACCTACTGAGACGTAGTCAACAAATAAAAAACACACGATTATAAATCCTGACATGTGAAATTTAAGGCTAATATTCAATGGAATGAAACCCACTAATTAACACAACAAATTGTGGAATTTTATGTCAGTTTAAGTGGGACAAAAACAAGCAATTAAATTAATTGGTGCAGTAATATAAGACTTAACAGCAGATACAAATGTATACTTGAAACAGGAACACTTTCAAGCAAAAAAATGTTGGTCAGAGGATGACAGGAAAAGGAACCGGATAAACTTGGTCTAGTGAAAGAATGAGAGCTCACTCTGAAAGAATAAAATAATTAAAAGAGAGTTGATCGTACTTGGTGAGGTCCCATTGGATGCATGCTTGAATAATAAAACTACTGTAGATCTACAATTTTATGTTTGACGTTATACAATGAATTAACTATTCAGATATTCAGATTTTGGCCTACTTTTGTAAATTATACAAGTTTTTTTTTTTATTTTTCATTAAATGTTCTTGTTGTTATCACGAATCTAAAGACACAACATCTGGCTGCTGATTTGTACTTATCGCTCATATCGAGTTACGAGAATGTCAGTGTGAGAAATAAGCCTTTTGAACCCTTGGTGATAAGACCTTTTTCAATGCAGACGGTTAAGGGTTGAAATATCGGTTTTCTAACAACACTTTTTAAATGTGTTTGGATCATTGTCTCTTGTTATTTTTTCAATACGTTTGTATCTAGAATCAAAAATTCCACCTGAATTGAAATATTAGCAAAATGTATGACATGGTGTTAAACTATAGTTTTATTAAAAGTCCTAATTAAAACACAAGTATTTTTAAGTTTGGCATCAGTTTGTGAGCTTTTTAAATCCATAATAACTAAAAACCTATTAGTCGGCACTAGTGACGCAGTGCTGTAACCCAGCTACTTGGGGACACAGTGTTGTGGTGATTGTAGGCGACAGGTCCTTTACTCGGTCCTTTAAATACCGACATAGTGTCCGCTCAATGGCTGCCATCAACGTGGACACTACTAGAGAGGTCTGGGGTTATGGTCCGGATATTGTGTAGGAAGAGAACTGAGTATCACGTTTGTCATTAGCTACCTGGTTCGGATTCCACGTAACGCTATAGGTTCCTTAGTTAACCGGACTATTTAGTAATAAATGGATTTCTAAGGTAACAGTTGACCTTAGTAACCAGACTACACGGGTCATCCACACTCATACTACAATCAAGTAATCATTAATATTTGTCCTAAAATACGTGCAAATACGTTACGGTGTCTCAAATTTGACCAATTATCTGAACCTACTTTATTGATAAAGCTAGGTAAGTTCGTCATACAAAAATAAACGAGACAACATTCGAATTTTTTTAATGGAAAACATTTTGTATTATTGTCCAAAGTAAATTAAACAATGTCCAACTTGTCACAATAAACAATGAGTTAGACATGTTCGCATTCAATTGCTGCACAATTCAATTGTTGAAGAACCAACAATAAAGCCTGCCACGATGAGTGACTTCCCACCACATGACTTGGTGATCCTAATGAAATGTAATATATTTTTTTAATACTTATATGTTGTTTCCTACATTATTAGTACTTAAATTGTAGTACATAATACCTTTATTTACTAGAGGACGTGTTGTTGGTGTACAGTTAATTATTACTGCTTCAGTCTATTGTCCGATCTATACTTCTTTGAAGAGGTCTATTCAGTTATCTATTTTAAGTTAAGTAACAACATAGAAGGGTGTAAGTATTTTAAGTTACGGTATTAACACTAAGTATTATCACGGTGACGGGAAAATACACAGAGAATCATCGAATTTTTAAATTTGATCAAAGTATCCTTCGGTTGAGTATAGAGCAATAATTGTCAAGAGGTAATATTTTTACTTCTAATCTGAATTTTTTCAACTTCCTTTTTTCCCTGTTTCACTTTGGCTAACCTCGCTCCGGTTATTACATTATTTAGTTTATATATCGTGTATTTACCTGCACCTATCTATCGAATATGAATTCAGACAATTATTTTGTATACTTAATAAATACTTGTAAAAGACCGCCTTTTTGCAATGATCGTTTGCCTCTTGTGTAAGTTATATGGAAAACAAGGAAATTTATAGTTATGACAGTATAACTTGTTATTTTAAGGTTGTTTGTTTAGAATTTGAATGAAATTAACCTACCTAACAATACTTTTAAACTCGCTAGTAATAAGATGTCAATCATCATCAAATCATTAATATTTAGTAAAACTTTTTCAGTTAATCACTATCACTACTTTGGTTATGTTATGTTAGGTTCAGTTAAGTTATGTTATATTTGGTTTGTTTATGTTAAGTTAACCTAAGTTATGGTTATGGTATTCAAAATATATCGAAAAGTATAAAAAGGAACTCCAAGAAAATCCATAATTTAACCATAAAACCTACTCTAAAGTTATGAACAGTTGCAGTGAATTCATCGTCATTGAAAACACAAGTTTGTAAAACCGAAAATATTTTCAAAAATTACATCATAACTATACTAGAAACGCTTGTTCAATTAAGTAATCATTTTTCATAACCAACAATTAATAATATGCTTTATTAAATATTTTTTCAATATCATCCTTATTTTGAAATCGACTAACAACAGGTTTTGTTTACAAATAAATCATTAATGTTGACCTAGTGAGATAAATATTTCAAAGTAAGTAATGTTTTATTTTTATGTCTAGGAGAATTTGTGTTGAAAGTATAAACTACGAAATAATCGCTTTCTCAGCAAAGTTATTTTAGAGCCGTGGGAAAACTTATAAGTTACATTTGCTGATTGTTCCATAATAATTTTCTATATCTTAAATATTGGAAACCCCTCAAAATAAAATAGATTAATTAGTAACCACGAAAATTGTTTGGGTTTACAATTTTTTTTGGAGGATTCAAATGTTTCATAGTTTTATAACTGTTCCTATGTATAAATAACAATAATTCTCATCCAAATAAAAATCATTGGGTACTATTATTAAAATCTATTGGGTATAACGCAATATATTTTGTAATGAGAAGAGGTAATATTACTAATGCCCGAAAGATAAACTGAGTAGTTTCACAGAATGAGGCAGTTTGAAACAGGTTTTCTAACATTTGCAACACAATAAATTACCAAACTCGATTTTTATGTAATGGCAAGTTATGTGGTTACTCTTGCTGATACCCAGGCTGTATCTCCTCAAAATAACATCTTCAAGCGAGTAATAGTGGTTACTTTAAGGTTATATGGTAAGTGGGTGGCCCTTAAAGGACTATGAAAGTTGGTCGGTAGCGTAGTTGGTTCAATCCCAGCTTCATGTGCTAAAGGTTCTCAGTTCGATCCCAATCAGATTCAATACATTTTGAGAAGGATCAGCTGGTAACCACCGGCTGTTCATTTGTCATTGGGCTATTAATTAATGACACTTTCTAAGGAATAGTCGGCCTTAGTTTGTAAGAATGACTACATTCGCTCATCTACACTCATCACACTCATTCGAAATCCATATTCGCCCATATCTTGACGATCGGCATCTTATGAATAAATAAAAAAAAATAAAAGAACTAGTAAATCTTTTCGGATAATCATGAATAATACTATTGCAAATGATTCAATTTTCGGAATTCTTTAATATTATACCTATAACAATATTCAACAACAAATGATGTTGTAGAATATCGTTATTATAATACGACAAAGTCTGGGGTATCCGTGTTGGCTGGTAGTCAGGGTCCGGATGTTGTGTAGAGAAGAGAACTGAGTATCAGGACTGGAAATTAGCTGAAAATCAGACCAATACTACGTCGTTCGTATTCTACGTAAAGCCTATTGTACGTACACTGGCTATTGGGCTATTAATAAATGGCTCTTTCTGAGCGTAAGTTGAACTCAGTAACCAGACCACATCCTATTATCATATAATTATTCATATTGGCTAAAATTACGCACAAACCTCTCATATATGAGAATCTGATAAATTATGTAAGTGTTAACACTTAGAATGTTAAGTTGCTATGTCGTGATGCGGGGAGTCTATCCAAACAATGGATCACATAATTACAGAGTGTCCCCTGCGCTCTTTTACCAGCACAAACAGAATAAGTGAGGCAGGTTGTAAATGGCTCGATGGATTGGATTTAGTTTTGAGACTTTTATTTTACATTATACAATTGCATGACTTTTGAATCTTAATCCAAATATGTATCATAGCTTTTTGAAATTTTATCAAATGGTAGCTGACAAAAAACAATATGATATCTCTATACATATATAAAAGAGAAAGCCCTTACTCACTCATCACTAATTCTCCCACTTCGCGTCATCCTATAGAGGTGAAATTTCATACAAATATTTGTTGTAAGCTAAATAAGAAAACTTAAGTATTTTCATCTTGATAAAATACTCCTAAAGGGTAGAAACCACTCCTAAATTGTTCCTTAAGGATAACATTGGGTTGATTTTAGTAAATTAATAACAGCTGTTTTGTCAATAAATAAACATGTTTAAATTGTATGTTTGGCATTTTATAATATCGATTCAATAATTAAAGTTTATAATTAATTACACTTTTTCTATATATTTGTTCTGTATACGTGTAAGATTTTTGCGAAATTTACAATATTGAGGTAACCGTATTAAAAATCCCTTAAAGCAGACTCGATTATGGGTTTTCTAGGCCATACAACTTTGTTGTATAGAAGAACGGCAGCAGGTTGAACTTTTATATTGACGTGGTGGTTTAGAGGGAACTACAGGGGAAGTGTAAGAAGCGCTGAGAATAACCCCGTAGCGAAGAAAGGGCTGTCGGCTAGTAGATATATGTCGTGATGATACACAATCTATAACAACTGAGTGAGTTGTGAACATATGTTTTTTTACTATAACTCCACAGACTGTGGTGTTTGTTCCCACTCAAGAGGTGTCAGAGAATGCGAAACTAACTACTAACAAACTATTGCGACAACCGCGAGTTTGGCAACAGGCGGAACTGTGTCGAGCAATTGTCTCACTAACTGTGCTGTCATTATCTCAGTTATACAGTAATTAATTATGAGCACAACTACCAGCAGACCGTAGCACTGTAATTGCATTGCACTAACACAAACACATGAGTGCCGAGGAATGAGGGACACAGCGTGTGACTATTTGGAGGCGAATGGAATGATTACATGAGTGTAATATGAGTGTGGATGACCTGCGTAGTCTGGTTACTAGCTGAGTTTGACTTATACTTAGAAAGGGCCATTTATCAATAGTTAGGGCAACTAAGCAGCTTTTACGTGGAATCCGAACCACGTTGTATTGGTCTGATTTGTTCTCTCTCCTACAAAATATCTGTGCAATAACTACCATCCAACATACACACCTCAGACTTCTGTAGTAGAGACCACGCTGAAAGCAGACGCCTTGTTATTAAGAGGACCGAGCATATAGCCTATCTCCTTCAATCTCCACAGCACTTTGACCCCAAGTAACTGGACTACAGCACTGCGCCGACGCGTGTTGCATTAGTTGAACATGAGTATTGCATGAGTGTGGATTATTGTGCAGTCTGGTTACTAATTATTGAGTAACCAGCTACTAACTGTGCCAATTATTATTTGCTCAATAGCCAGGGCAATTATTTACTTTAGGTAGAATCCGAACCATGAAGTATTGGTTTGACTATAGTAGTTGAAATTATAGTTAATGAACATTTTAGACAGATTACAGCATTGTGTTATATATATATGTGATATATACATAAAACATACAGTGTACGTAAAATATCAACCATGATTAACTTTTATAATAAGGATGTCAAATTTTCTTTAATCTAATCACATTTATCATCTTAAAAATTAATAAAATATTCTAATTTCTTTTATTATTTTTGAATATTCTCAATATAATACACATGAGACACTATACCATTACTATAACAAAGCATGGATGCATCACACTATCCCGACTTGACATTGACGTTCATCATAAATGACTCTGGTCATTTCAAGCTTTTTTGTTTTCACTGGTACAGAATGTATCTCTAGGATCTTCACAAATGATTACCAATTATTAGGATTGAACCAAAAATTAAAAACATTCTCTTTCTGTTCTTTTGTTAAATTTTCTCGGTAGACCTAAAATAAAAAAGATGATAAATACAATATATAAATCAAATTTGACCAAAAACGGGTGAAAAGTTTGGCCCTTACCTTAAGAGCACTCCACTTGTAAGATCTACTGATGACCTCAACGGGGTGCGTCCGACGCCTATGAACATTCAAACATTAATGGTTTATAAATCAGTCCGTCAACCTGCCGACAAAAATGCATACAATCTACACTATACAAAGTATGGGCGCCATTTAAAGTGTTAAAGCATTTTACTACTTAAGAACCAAACAAGGGATCACAGCTTTGGCAACTTGACTAGATGACATTTTTACAGAATTTCATAAATCGTAGTGAACAAATGTAAAATATTGTCCTTTGACAGATTTAATTTCGTGTTATTAAGTGAAAAATTAAAATGTCTTCAATGGTTCTCATAAAGTGAGGAAATATTCATTACAAGTAGAACAATACTGCCCCAAAGCTTTCTTAAGTTGTTATAAGCTGCTAGAAAAGTGTTAGTATATAAAAAAATATTACCTACTTTAAATTTCAGTGCTCTTATTGACCAAGCTGCTTTAGAACTGATCGAAACTGGTATGTTTTTTAATGGTAAACTTTCTCAAATTGGTATTACTATCAAAGAGCACTTAACAATATCCGGTGAAAGAAATAATTTACAGCTATTTTTATTATGCAATATTTGTTATATGATGAATTCAAAAGTTTTAACTTTAATTGAACACTTCAATGAGGATACATCACTCAAATTTACAACTCTATGCTTATTTAACCATTGATAACTAGTCTATCTGCTAATTCCTTAGATTACAATTCTCTTAAAATGCAGTCAGCGTCATCTCTTCTGCAAGGGTGACTCGTGAAGTATGCTGATGACACAACTCTCTGTTTTACCCAAAAATGAAAATAAATAGAAAAATTTATGTAGCTAAACAGCTGCATTCAACATTTTTCTAACATCAAACTAAAAACAAATACTAAAAGTTACACTCTATTAGCTTTTGTCTTCGACCGTCAAACATCGAATTCACTCCGGCCACTGTTGGATAAGACAGAGGTTGAAAGAAGTACAATCAATAAAATTCCTTGGAATAAACATCGACAAAGGCCTATCTTGGAGCAACCATATTGACAGTGTGTGTTCCAAACTGTCCACAGGAATTTATATTTTGAGGACGTTACAAAAATTCACCAATTCAGGTACTGATGACGGCATATTATGGCCTCACCTACCCTCCACATATCCTATGGAGTATTGCGTTTGGGTGGATGTGCAAATGTCGAGTTCTTCCACCTATTCAGCCTATAGAAAAAAGCGGTTCAAATAATTTCAAAATTGAAAAACAGAGAGTAGTTGAACTGTTTTCCAAAACCAACAATTGTTGACACTGCCCAGCATTTACATCTTTAAAACAATCATGTAATGTATGTCAAAACGTGTACTTACAAGAGGGACTGACATCCACAGTTATTAAATCATAAGCAGGGCAACTACCGTACTGGGCAACATAGGACGGTGGTCTAGGAGCGCCTCCCTTGACAGGCTGGCGTTCTAAACTGTTTGCCTCGCAAAATTAAACTTTCCAGAACGGTGAAGGCATTCAAAACTCGCCTCAAAATTAGGGGACGAATAATTGGCATAAGACCGGTTCTGGATAGGCATGCCTTCTAGAATGTATGTATGATTGAATGGAACAACTGCACTTATGAATGCTAAATTTGTACATATATTCTTTCTTTCCTCTAAAGATTGTGATAAAATTTACTATTAAAATTGTCTATGCAATAAAAATATTCTGTTCTGATATCTACAGTATATATTTCATTCCACAAGTGAAACGGTCCCTAAGACATTTCTCGAGCTAAGATGAAGATAGGATACCTTAATTAGATTCATTTTAAAGCTTAGGGACCAAGGACAGTGAGAAAAATATCAGAAAAAAATTACGGTGGGTTACAAATTATCCATCGTTCACCCCGGTGGTTCTAAAATATTCAAAATTTGTTTTATAACGTCCGTTTGTATCTATAACTTAATGTTAATGTGTCTGGAAGCATTGCGTAATTTCTATGTATTGCATAAAAATTCTCAATAGGGATTTGAGAATTTCTAATTTTTACGTCGTTGATCTAATTTGTATTTCTAATTCTAATCGTTGAAAACACTAATTTTCTAAACAAAAATATTAATTAATATTTGTTCTGTGGTTTTTAATGGTTCTATATCACAGCAGTTGGTAATCACAAACCGAAGCCGAGTTGGCACAAACGCAGAGAGTGCGACTTACACTAACCGGCATTATTAAGGCCGAAGACTCTGGTGATAGCGTACTGACTGACGGAGTCGGTATGTGAAGCGTGCAGGGGTTTCCCTTAGTTAAGATTAAAAACCCCAAGAGATAGATAAGAATAAAATATCATTCTATCAGTCCAATGTTTTATATACCTAATAACTTTTTTCTGCACTGTTTGCACTATACACATAAAATGATCGATTTGTCTCCGCTGCTTATCACATGCTAAAGACCGCCCTTGCAATTCACTATACAGCACCAAGAAAACATATTGTTGACCAAAGCTGCACGCAATTCGTCTCCAACTGTATTACTGGAGCCAGTACAGTGGAGGTTATGTAGTTGCAGGTATTTGCACGTAACCAATATCCACGCTGCTTAGTACTTCATGTGCGCACCACTTCTACTTTCACTGTCACAGTTGCCCTTGACTTTGTTGGCCCAGCCACTTTCGTTCTTGTCGCGACGGACGGTGTCCACCGATATCGATACCATAAACTTCCTTGCCCACTGGAAGGCTACCAATAACATTTGCTTTCACTGAGTGCTTTGATGGGAAATTGTGCAGTCTTTCGTAAAGTAAATTGCAATTCTTTGTAGAGTACTTAATGAAGTTTATCTTTCACCCTTTTGTTCTTTTTTTATATTACCTTTTCCTTCACATTAAATGTCTAACGATCCCAACGATGTGCAATACATGGCGTATTCCACACTTTCCAAGGTGTGGAATGTAATACAAATGCCTTTACTAAACAAATTGCTTCGACTGGTATGATTATAACTACAAAATACTCTCTTGCACCTAAACATTTCCTACTTTCCTTAAAGATTCCTTTGAGATGTTTTTTTAATGCGAGCATTTTTATACACCTGAACTGGCAACAAAGTTCTCTGAAGATACGTAATCCAATCGTAAGTTAATTGCCCTGCCAAAAAGTTAGATTTTATCCACTGAATAATCCCCAGGGGAGAATCCGTAAAAGTTTATCATCTTTTAAAATAAATGATGAGGATGCTTGTCGTATATGATAACTAAATAACTTCAAATAGGCATTGATATATATTTAATGTTCATAAAATTAGTCCAAAAGTATTTTAAATTTAATATAATATATCCGGTAACAAAATTCAGCTAATACAAATATAACGTTATTACGGGTTTTCTAATGTTTTAACCGTTTAGTTTAGTTTAGGAGAAGGGCTGCCCTTAAATATCTCTAAGCTCACCTCCCATAAGTCGGATATAAATTTTAGGTTTTATGAGCTCCCCTCTTGTCACCTAGTATGGGGTTCCGATTCCAAGTGATTTGACCACTTGTAGAATATGTTCCCCCAAACTAGCTCTCAATTTTCTTTTTGGAAATTTCACCCCGACAATTCTCCAGGGCTTCACATCACATCGGTAATTGTTTGGCAGACTCTGCAGCCTACCCACAGAGCCTGCAACTGGTCTCGTATCTGCAGATCCCTTCTACTGTTGCCAGAGTAACCATGTCCAAGTGTATATAAGTAATCACCAGCCTGATATTATTTCATTTAAGTTCATTCTATTTAGTTATTCCGTTAGCATATAATTGGGTCCACTTAGCGGTGTTTTTATACACGCTTGGTCGTTTGTCAGTATTGGCAGTAGTAAATTTAATACCACAAGCAGGTTCTGGCCCTACGTGTGGAGTCATTGCTCCCATCTTGGCAAGGAAATCTGCCTCCTCGTTGCCTCTGAAGCCACTGCACCCTGAAAATCACCGCAATGAAACATTTTTTATGCATGCTAGAACACATAGATTCTGGCAGTACTTCCAAGTAAGTCTTGACTACCTGACATAATGCTGATCTGTTGATTCTTGTGGCGTCTTGCAAGCTCTAGTTTGGTGCAAACAAGATTAGCAAAGTGACCATCTTCATAGATCGCACAGCTCCTCTCTAGATTGCCTCAGAGGTAAGTACCAGGAGAGGAGTCGTACATCTCATACCCAGCTCCAACCACCATGTTAAATATCTAATTTTTAGCTGCAGATTGTGATATTGTGTTCCGAGTCACCAGAGCTAGCAGGAAAGTGGTCTGAAGAAAGTCACCAGGGAAAATCATATCGTAATTAGATCAAAACTCTAAGACAATCGATGCAATGATATTGTGTCCCAAGCCACCAGAGCTAGCAGGAAAGTGGTCTGAAGAAAGTCACCAGGGAAAATCATATCGTAATTAGATCAAAACTCTAAGACAATCGATGCAATGATATTGTGTCCCAAGCCACCAGAGCTAGCAGGAAAGTGGTTCGAAGAAAGCCACCAGGGAACGATCATATCGTAATTAGACCAACACTCAGGACGGACAAGGTCATTATCACGCGATTCCCAACGACCGGCCGATTTCTCTCCTTTCTTGTTTTGGAAAATTTTTAATTCCATATTTCTACAAAATAAATTTGTATTTTTTTATAAAATTAAAAAGTATTATCATTTGTTTCCAAATAATAGGATTTTTTAATTTTAATTACTCGCCTACAGACAACAATTGTTTAGTTAATAACTCATATTAGGCCTATCGTATTAATAGTTTGAATAGAACACCATTAATACAAATTTCTCAGTACCTTTTATGAATAACCCAATTACTGTGAAAAAATTATTTAGGCTACTTTCATTCAAATTATTTTACTACTAAGAAGTCTAAGAAAAAGCTTATTGCTGACCATCGTTTCTAAAATACAAGGTTATATTGAAATTCTAATCCATACCAATCATTAGAATTATCTTTCTTTTGATTTCGTCAATAGATAGATGTTAACGAAAAATATTTTAAAAGTGCAAAAAATATTCAATAACTTGGAATTATAAAAAGCAAGAATTAAATTTATTTTGTCTATAGGAACTTTTATACATTCCAAGTTGTGGTTAATGTGTGTTAGATTTGTGGGATTGTAAATAATTTACGTTTTGTGCTAGTTAAACTTAAGATTTTAGTTAAACGTCAAATTAAAATAAAAATTACGGATTGCTCTACGATATTAACAAAAAAAAAGGTTATTTCAATCATATTTTTTAATAAGGTACGAATTAAGGTTCACAATATACAAGAACAGAAGGCTAGTAAAGACAACAAATTACATTTGGACTTACGAACTCTAGTTGCTTACTGTAATTACTGTGACAACAGTAAACATATCACCATTAATATTCCAGTTAAATGTTATTATAGTTTTCCTCTATTTGTTTATAAATACATTTGTGATGAATACCATAAAATAGTATCATTCCATCTTGATATCCACCAATGACATACTTTCACCAAACAAGCTAAGATATAACCATTCTACCATTCCAGCCTTCAGTTTTGTCCATTTTTAAGTATTTCACAGCCCATTTAGTAGTCATTTAGATGTTCTTATAAATATGTTCACTAGTTACCTAAATCATTTGACTAATACACATCAAATCCCATATATTTTTTTTATTGATTGATCTATTTCAATAAATTTTATATGAAGAGGCAATAATAAATTGTATAAAAACAAATATATAATTTGTTGTGCTGTTAAGTTTGTATTTTTTTTTTTATTTTAGTTATCTTGTTTCGTGACTATGGATATCTATATTTTGAAAGTTTTTATGTATATTATTATTTTTTATTTTTGAATATCAATATCAAGAGTATATATAAACTTTAAAAAAAGACTTGCTTTGAAATATTTTCCACTATTTACTCTATTTATTTTAATTTTATATAATTTACTTGAATTTAACCCCTACTATCATTGTATTTATATATCTATTTTTAGTTAATATCTTAAACATTTACACCACCGTTCAAATCACAAGTCATATAACCTTATGTCTGTTTTAAATAACTTAGTGTTTTCGTTTTTACTTACGTGTATATTTTCAATGACTAATATCTCAAACATTACATACCACCGTTAAAGTCTCCAGTCGTATAACGATACGTCTCTCCTAAATAATCTAGTGCCATCGTTTTTACTTACGTGTAAATATCTCAAACATTAACATACCTCCGTTAAAGTATCCGGTCGTATAACATTACATCTCTCCTAAAAATCCTAAGTTAATTATATTAAAATAATTATTTTTTCCACGTCCTACAGTTTTTAATCAATTGGTACATTGATCTTTATTTGAGAATAATTAAGTACTCTTATTGTTGTGCCTTTTATTGAAAAATATATCTTATAACAATTTTGTAACAATTTTACGTGGTTCAAAAACAGAGAGTGGCAAACCAAAATGTAATCGCTAGTTATAAACTTTAATTGTGTTCCTAGCAACGCGCTATACTTTTTTGTTAAGATACATTTGTAACCTGTGCAATCCACAGCCTCTTAGATCTAGTTAATGAGTTAGTTGGTTAGGTCTACTAATGCTGATAGTTAGTTACGTCAGTTACACAAAGGCATGTCTTCTGGAGCATGTTTTACCACACCACAGACCGTCACCAAACATGATGGCGGTACTGTCACCGTCATAGCCCACATGTTTACTCCAGTTATCTCACAATTTTCACTACGGTTAGCTTTCCACTTACCACGCGGTTTTCTCGGGTTTCCACCTCAAATGTGGCCCTCCCCCTACCTCCCTCACTGGCATCCCCTCCATAAGATGGTCCCTCAATATGGCGGCTATATAAGAGTAATAGGCTCGCTCGCCGGCTGCCTGTCGTGTGTTTGTTTGTGTTTCAGTACCGGACTGTATACTAGGAAAAAGTAAGTAAAGAACCAGTTTAAATATATACCACTATTATAGATTATCCGATTAATTATTTATAGTAATACTGTCTTTGTGTAAACAAGCCAAGTTTTTATTTCAAACTAGATTTTGCATTTAATCATTACTATGAGTATGTACTTATTTTTATTTTTTTAGTGTATTTATATTTTTGTTACTTATAATTTAATTTCATAACAAATTTTTATATCCTTGTACTTCTTCAATGATAGTGAAAAATATACAATATTCTGGATTTTAAAATTAAGATTTATATACGTCGTACAATTCATGATTGTTTAAGTTAATTTTATTCTGAATTATTAAAATAGTTTATATTAGCTACTGAAAGTACAGAAATAAAATGTGCTTTGCTACTGCAGGTGAAATTATCAATATGTTGCTATTATTGCAATTAATATGTTTAGTTATTATTAAACTGATCAAGAAAAAGCTATACAAATTTCATTATATAACACTTAACTATTAGTGAAATTTAAAACTTATTGTTGCATTCACATAAAATTATATCATATAATTGAATTTTACTACAGTTATTCAAGTCTGTCTTTACCATTTAGCAATTATTTTTTACCGGCGCCTTCAAACTTCGACAGTCAATTCAGATATAGGGATCTACTATACAGCTAGGGGTGGATGTGCTTCCAAGATACATGTTTAGCTCCAGAATATTTTATCACGTATTTATACAATATACAAATCTAGAGTTAAACTACTTTGTTTACTTTATATACTACAGTTAAATAAAATAACCTTTACAAAATATTTTCAAAAAGATACAATTTTTAGTTACTTACATTGAGTTTGTGAATATTTTCGTCCTTCCCTTAAATCTGTACCGTCGGTATTTTTAATTATATTATATTTGATATAAAATTACTTACTTAATTTTGTTTTTAAACCGTATTTATGGCGCCTGTTATTCAATTATATTTACGTTGAAAGTGTTTAAATAGGCCTAACGGTCTTCAATGGGAAAATCATTTTTCGTTTATCTAAAAACAAAATAAAAGTGGAGCGAGAATTATACTTATTACAAGCCAAGTTTAATTGAAAAAATGGTGTAAACTACTGTAACTGGTTGGACTGTGTAAACTCGTTTAGTCTTTATATCCACTTCTTAACAAAACCATTTAATTTTTCTGACCCAACTGGCTATTATTGTGTTTCTAACCCAACTGGCTAATATTGTGTTTCTGACCCAACTGGCTAATATTATGTTTCTGACCCAACTGGCTATTATTGTGTTTCTGACCCAACTGGCTAATGTTGTGTTTCTGACCCAACTGGCTAATATTGTGTTTCTGACCCAACTGGCTAATATTGTGTTTCTGACCCAACTGGCTGATATTGTGTTTCTGACCCAACTGGCTAATATTGTGTTTCTGACCCAACTGGCTAATATTGTGTTTCTGACCCAACTGGCTAATATTGTGTTTCTAACCCAAGTGGCTAATATTGTGTCTAATAAAAAACAAATGCATGACTAATCGTCTAAAGTATTCTGCTACTTAAGTTTCATTTTAAGAACTTGAAGTTAGTTTTTAATTAACAAATTATTATATACCATAACAATAATTGATTATAAAAATAATAAAAAGATAATGTATTTTTTATTTTATTTTTATCTTATATTGAAGATATAAGAAGTCTTCAAAACTAATACATAAATCATTTTTGTCCGGACAAACCAAAAAATCGTACACTTTCTGTTCGATTCATTCAACCCACTCGCACATACATACTTCTAGGTGCCCTATACAATGTGCATATACAAATTCCTTTCGAATAAATTGGAGTTACTACAACACTCATTTTTTACAAACATTAGTTATTTGTGTATAGAATACAAGGTATCCATCCAGTTACCTGCAAATGGTAGATACTCTGTAATGACAAAGAAATGTTCGATAGGTTTTTAAAAATTGTGCAAAAGCAAAACGAGCCCTAAGACAAAGACCAAGATGGTGAGTGCTATGAAAAAATATATGGCATTGTACTATGAAAAAAAGATATGCAGCGATTTTTATATTGACTTCAATTAGACAATTTCGTGATATTGCAAACGATACTCAGGTATAATCATAAATTTTTGGAAATGCTATAATTTGTTTTTGTTGCAATGCTATAATTATTAAATTACACACAAAGTTAATTACTGTTTTTTTCGCCTCGTTTTAATTCAATATTTTACAAAACCTTAAATTATGTTGTCGTGCGGTAAGAAATGTTAAATGGTAAACGTTTGATGCAACATGCACATTTTTCATTTTAATGTGCAATCACATTTTTTATGATAATCTACTTTTCACAGATAACAAAGAAACGGTCCTTTGAGTGTTGAATATTATGTGTTATTCTATTGTACTTAAGTATAAACTCGTCAAGATAAAATAACATATGTATTAATAGTTTCAGCACTCATAACTATTTTTTATTTAACTCCTGAAACAGTTGTAAGGATAAAATGTGTTGGTGTGGCTCAGTATTACGGTTAATACTTGTTGTTTAGCTTGGAAAATTTCTTATAAACGTTTCTAACCGCATTTAGCTTTGTTTACGTAATCTGGTTAGAGAGAAAGTGGTCATGATTCTCGGTTACCAAAACATCGTCAACTGACGAGAAATCCTAATTAGGAGTACGACTGTAACAAACATTGTTTTCGTTCTTTCCTAACTGTGATAACACTGACGTAATGCTAAGAATAAAATGTGTTTTACTAATAGCACTAGTACGTGCTGAGAAATCAAGTAATCCACGTCTTTACACGTATAAACGGTTGGTTCCTTAGATAATTTCGTTTTTTTTTTTTTTTTTTTTTTTTTTTTTTTTTTTTTTTTTTTTTTTTTTTTTTTTTTTACCAAATAAAGCGTGAAATACTGCGTTGATTGGAAATAGTAGAATTCTGAAAAAAAAATACAAAGTCAATTTTTTTACAATGGTTATAGTGAAATGTGTCGATAATTTGTAATATTTTACAACTTGATTGATCTGATGCAGGCCTAATTACTTCAGGTAATTGTTTGGGAAATAAACCAGTATCACTTAGGCTACATACTGTCATTTCTCGTACAAATTACTTTGTAGGATTAAATAATCACCAAACTTTCAATTAAAATAATTAAGCCCAAATTACTTCATAAATTAAATAATAAATGTAATATCACAGTCTGCAGTTACCCATGAAACACTATCTAAATGTTTAGGTTAGCTTATGAACCGTAAAAAATTAAAAAGTATCTTTATTATGATGTTATTATAAAAAAATCTAGTAAATTCATCATCATGAGCAATAACATTTTTCAATTACCTTTATATTTTGTTTCCTTGTACAGTGTGACGTCAGAAAAAAAGGCTGTTATAGTAATTGTATTGATTATAAAGTACTGTCTAAAAAATAGTAAAAATATTATAAGTTCTAGGTATGTACATGAAACTGTGTTTTAAGTGAATATACAAAGTTGCCCACAAAACAACGTTACTGTTAAGAGCTACCTTCGAGATGAGCAAGTGTATTGATACACTTTTAAACCACCAAAACGTAAACATCAATAAGTGCCAGTTTCGACTAAGGCACCCCTCAGCTTACATTACAGAAAGTGTCTCAGTCCGGAATTCTTCCTAATGAAAGGGTATTATTTAACCCACTGGCAGGAGGAAGGTCCCCGCTGTGTCTCAACTATTTTGTCACCTCTGATGGGGTTGTCACGATCACAATCAAAGTCAGCTTTCTCAGGCTGAAGCCCAGACACCTGCGGAGGCCGGAGAAAGTAACAGCTTCAGGGCGGTTACGTCATTGGTAATAAATAACTACGGTGTGGTGTTAGAGGAAAAATTCACGTACGGATTAATGATAGGTGCAGCCCTCATGTACACAAGGGGGGGGGGGTATATCAAGTTCCAGGTCTAACACAGGTCCAAGAGACATTCAGTGTCCATATATTTCGATTTTGGAAGAGAAAATACTCCAGATAGATGTCTGGGGTGCTCCCATCTGGAGTAAGGAGATATCTCTTAGAATAAGATCGTTCTCCTCAACTCTACTTCTACTCCTTTGTCGATATATCCGAAATACCGTTCCATAAATCCAGGTTATTTTTTCTGCAAAATACTACAAGTAAATATACTAAGGATAGATGTACGATGTACTCCCATCACTTCAGATAAAATCATTCAACACAACTCACTTTTACACCTCTGTCAAAATATTCTATATATCGTACGACAAACAATGCAGTTGTTATCTTCACCAAGATATTACAAGGAAATATACTAGGGATCGATGTCCATTTTCTCCCATCTCTTCAGCTAATATCGATCTCTGTAAGTCACTTCCACACACTCCTCAACAAATTAGATACATCTACCATAAGCAATGCAGATATTATTCTCGACAAAATATTTATAATATTTTATAATTCAATATTTATTTATATATTATTTATATATATTTATAATTCAAGTAATCGATGTCCTGTGAGCTGAGAGATAAAATCTTCACATAAGATCGTCCTCCACGACTCACTTCCTCACCTTTATCAACATATTCGATCAATCAATTAATAAACAGTTTAGATATTATCCTTGACAAGATACTACAAGAAAATAGTACAGGAATCGAGAACTGATATTCTCTTTTCAGATAACATCGTTCTATTTCAACTCAACTCCCACACCTTTCTCGACGCATTCGATGTATCGTTTCCTAAACAATGCATCTTTCCAAAGGGAAAACTTTCTTCCATACGTAAATTTTCTCTCCGATAAGGTATCATTAAGTTCTCAATTGTTTGAACTCCAAACCTTTCACACCTCTACAGTATCAGTTTGCGGACGACAGATAATTGCTATATAAGTGGTAACTATTCTTTCCTCATCACAACTAACTTGTTCCCAAAGCTTTCTAAACACACGTACATCAATTGCTTCAACAAGATCAGCATCACTCACCTACGTTCTGAGTCGTATATATTCTATACTTTCTAGCACATAAACAGTGTACTACTTTTTTTCTTATACGTGCAGAGATATATTCTCTAGACCCTTGTTTTCCAATCCACAAGTCTACTTTCTAGTCATCTTGTCTTATTAAACGGATGTCACCAGAGAGTCGTAGAGTCAGCATGCTGACATCATTGTTGTGCTGAGTCAGCAGTACCGTGGGGCTGCTTGGCCTACTGAGTTTCTCTACATGTGAAAATTGTCAAACTAATTTCAGTTTCACTGTAAAACTCGGATGTCACCAAAACAATTGAGTTCTGCTTGCTTCGTTTTCAGTTACATTTTTAGAAAGCAACTTTCATACATGTACGGTCCAGTGAGAGCACCAAGGATGATAAGTGTGACTTTCTAAGGAGCACTCGGTCTTATCAAGTTATACTTTCAATTACTCCTTATCTACTCCAACGTCCACTCGCTGATTAGTCACGAAAGTAATGAGACATCGTTGTTATGTAGGTTCACCGCATTATATACTCTTCATTCATCTTCATCCCTACATTGATTTGTCGATACTGAATGAACCATTTTAAAACTTAGCATATATCGATCGAAAAATATAGTTTATTGATGGGTAAGTTTTATAATCACCGACTAACTTTTTGAGTTAAGAAATAATGTTTGTTTATATGTCCATGTGTACCTTACTAGCTATGGATATCGAGTCAGATATCCTCAGTCCTCTTAGTACCGACATGGCGTCCGCTCAATAGTTGCCATCGACGTGGACATTACTAGTGAAGTCTGAGTTGTCCATGTTGAGTGGTAGTCAAGGATAAGATGTTGTTTACGGAAGAGAACTGAGTGTTAGCCTTGTCAGTTATCTGAAAATCAGATCAACACTACGTGGTTCGGATTCCACGTAAAGCTCTAGGTCCCATAGTTTCCCTGGCTATTGGGCTATTAACAAATAGTCTTTCTAAGGACCTTTTGACTTCAGTTGGTAACAATGACTACACTCGTTCATGTACACTCATCACGCGCATTCACCCCTCACATTCGCCTATATCTCTACGATCGGTTTTTTACAAATGAATAATGAGTGAATAATGAATAATAAATGGATATTGTTCTACTAAGAATAATCTACTTGTTAACATTTGACTGTGATATTTGTAAATTAACGTTTTAATTTTTGTTATAATAGTAAAATTAAACTCATAAGTCTTTGACAAGAATATCAAATAGAAAATGTTTATTATAGAACCTCGTTACAGCAAAAACTAATGTCAAACTCAAATAGTATTAAAAAACTGATACAATTTAAAGTAAACGTTTTATGATAATCAATTTAACAACAGCCGAAAACCAGTTAAATAATATAAACTTATAAAAAGATGCATTTTCATACGTCTGTTGTAATAGTTTTTAACAATGATATCCACATAAAATTTTATATATTTACAGTAATAATATTACAAACAAACAGGACGTAACAGTAACTACAAGCAATAAATTAAATCAATAACAATGGCCGATAAATTAACAACAATATGACAGTATATTTTAGGAAGGTAAATATCATGTAATAAACTAATATAACAAAATCACTATAAAAAGAATTAATGACTGTAATAAAATATGTAAACTAAAATAAATTAACAATAAAACCAATTAAAGTAGCTATAATATAGAAATAGTTACTATTAGGGAAAAATAAATATTGAAATTAAAAAAGTGTGGGTCAAGAAAACTTTGTAATAAGTTTAAGCTGGTAAGAATCATTAATTTTGTTTTAATTATCAATAATGAGTTGTGCATTATATCAACCCTAGGTGCCAGAATACATATAATCTGCAGATATTGATAAAGGGTGAAAAATGATCACTCTAAATTTGTTCTTCAAAACACTGGCAATGAAATCCTTCGAGAGCCAAATTTTCTCTTCTTGCTACGTTCCATGGATGTTCAAGGTTCAGTTTTCTTTCACTGAGAAGTTAACGTGTATATTGAATCCTCACCAAATAACTGTCAACGGACACCTCACCAAACAACTGTCAACGGACACCTCACCAAATAACTGTCAACGGACACCTCACCAAACAACTGTCAACGGACACCTCACCATTTATACAACACAAACCGCAATTGGTAATCGAGAAAGTCGATCGGTAAAATTGACAAAAAGCCGTTTTTACCCACAATCAGCCGGTGGCACGTGTTCATGGGACGGTTCAGCGCACATAACGTTCGGCGGGGAAAGTCCGCTTTTCTTCGGTCGCCCGCGGACCATGACAGCAGCTCTTTTACACGGCGGTTTGGGTTGACATTAAATAGCCTATGTATACGTCCCATACTGGACACCGAGGTAATTGCTTTGTTTGATTTTTCTGCTTGTCAGTTTTTGTTTCCATGCGTCATGAGCGTAGTGGGTTATACAACAGTGACAGCCCCTGAAGCCTTCACTTGAGAGCTTCCTAGTTTAACATTTTCTCACAGCTCGGTGGTTAAATATTACGTGACCCGTTTATTTTTCGCATGGTATCAATGCAAAATATTTTACAACTACAACTCCAATACTTTTTAAATTATTGTATATAATGGCCAATTTTGACCGGTTATTTCTCATAAGCTTCGTAACCATATTTTTGGTTCAAAACTCAGCGTATTTTGGAGTAATTGCAACCTTCTATTTTGATTTTTTTTCGTAAAAATGTTTCGGAGTTATTTTTAATGTTTATAATAAAAATAAATAAATAAACTACATTTTGAAAAAGTCCCTTGGCTTGCCTGATTAATAGATATCGAAAATGCTAACGCCATTTGGAAGCTTAATTGGAAGTTTACTTATTTCTTTAAACCATCATTTCATTTTAGTGGTTTTCCGAAAGTTATAAAATTTCCACAAAAAAATGATTTCGCAAAAAATTTAAACTGTACGAAAATGTAATTACTTTGCAAAAAATATAAAGTATAATCGTTATTTATGCTGTTTTACACAATTAAGAGTTTTACCCCTAATATGAAGGTATAAACGATAGGGTTCAAAAGTCGAGAAAAAAAAGTGGTTTTTATGACTTTTTTAATTTCTTAATAATAACAGCAATAATTTTGTTGTGTACATTTTTTATTCTTATAGTTTTTCTTCTACAATTAGAATTAACTTATTAAGTTACAAACAAAATAAAAATACTATTTTTTAACAAATTTCACATTTTGATTTTGCACGGCGTAAAACACTTTACTGTCAGGTGGGAACTAACAGCATTGTCCCTTGTGGGATTCCAGACACATTTCCATAAAAACCTGTCTGTTCTCTCAAATTGTCGAACACTCAAATTATATTACAGATCATTCCTTTACTACACTAAAAATACGCAATTTTTCTCCAGCATAACACCATAACCATAAGTAGCTCTTATATTTATCAATAAAACTCCTACAGATCTTTTAGGGCCAATGGTGTGGAACGTTGGAGCGTCGGTTATTGATTAAATTTCTGATATTTTCCCCACCTTTAAGCTTTAAAATGGATCTGACCGAGATGTTCTATCGTCTTCCTTGCAAGATACATTTCATGTGGGGCCCCAAATACATAGACTATTAATGTATTAAGGCCACGGTGAGTCTGTGTTCGTTCTCTTGGCCATGTTTCACTGTCGTCCTGTTGTTCCAGGATGCGAGTGACCGTGGTGGTGTGTGGACTGTTGGCCACCCTGGCGAGTGTCCGTGCCCAGGACCCCACGACGGCAGAGGAACCCGAGGACCGAGACAAGAGGCAGACCCAGCCCTACTACACAGGAGGGTTGGGGCCCATCCGGCCCACACCCAAGCCCCAACCCTTCGTACCCTCCCTCCAGCAAACGGTGCAGCCTAGGTTCCAGGTAAGATTTAGTGCTTGTGAAGAACTTACTCCCTTGAGTAGGGATGGCAACGATGTATCGATATATCATAAATATCGATAAATATGTTACTATATATAGATATATGACTATTGATATTATCTTTCGATAATATCGGCCATATGGATATTTTAGGCCTATGTATCATATTACTAATATTGACGCTATTGTCCTCCTCAAAAACTTATCGATTAAAAAACACATTCAAATGGCCCCTTATGCGTACAAAACATAAAGTTACTTTATTGAAATAATAAAGTAACTTTATTTAGTACGGAAAAATGAAACAGACAAAGAGAAAAATTGATTTCCAAACTGTTCTTTTTTTTTACCCTACTAATATTGGAAGTAGGTTTAGTGAGTTAATTTGTTTAATCATTGGTGTTTATAAGAAACCTAATACCATTTTTTAAGCGTGAAAAACAAAAATTACAATGTTATTACATTTTTTGTAATTAACATATTAATTAGAGTCATAATTATTCTTATTTTGATTTTTTTTTTTTTTCGCTCTACTCCACAGGCCACAACTTGTTCCGTGTACATAGGCCCTAAATGAATTCAATTTTTACATTCAGTAGGTTATTCTAAATAGTGACCGCAAAACATGAGTATATTTTTGGTCATGACATAAAAGAGTTAGTGCATAATTGTTAACAGATAAATCATTTACAGTTCGATACATCAGTTATCTGATATATCGATATTTTTCTTTCGATATTATCGATAGATCGATATTTGGTTTGCGATACATCGATATATTTAAAATAGTTGCCATCCCTATCCTTGTCAGTATCTCTACTACCCGTATTTATACATGAGTCAGTGTTCCCAGATCTTGTGAGTAAAAGACAAACAGTGTGTCGATCTAGAGAGGGGAATCTTCCCCTTATAGGAGAGTCGATATGACTCGTACGTAAATAAGGGTGATTTACCTCTCCCCCTTTTCTACCGTATTTTGTTCTTAGGGTGGATAAGATAGATCTTTAGTTCTTGTATATAAGGAAGGAATATGGTGAGCCTTTTTATCACGTTTATGTAGCGTGAATAGCGTTTTAAATCTCATTGTAAAGTACAATTTGTACTCAAAATCAATTAGTATGTACGTAACAAGTCACACGAAGGCTACGAGAGACACGAAATTTTGAAAAAATAAATTCATAATCTCTTAACGGCTCAGAAATGCATTATTGACACTATTTTCTGTTGCAGTGGAGTTCTATTTTCATTCAATTTATACTCTTTCGGAAGCTTTTCGATCTGGAAAATCGGTTTAACAGAGTTGCTATAGTTGGTATTTCGTCAATTACGTGTATTAACACAAAATAGTGTTGTACTTAATAACATCACGACAATGGTAAATAACATCAGAACCTTTTAAGGTTGTCGGTTTCAGTTTCCATGTTCTTGTCATCGATGTATCAGATCTGAAAATAGAAATATAGATATAAAATAATACCTTTGGATTTTATGTTGAATACTAAAATACAATTAACAACAGATGTGTAAAGTTTTATCAATATTACTGTTGGCAAATATTTTATCTGTTCGATGATAGAAATCATCTGTCTAACTGAACGATAAAGTTAATAGTGTCAACTGCAACTAACTGTACCAACAGCCAATTCAGTTTTTTCGATCAGTAAGAACCAGTTCATCGGAACTAGTTTCGAAAGACTGTCCATCTTTGAAACAAAACTTTGTCGACCTCTTTGATGACGCTTTATTAGAAAGGCTTAGAATACAATCAGGAAATCACAAGTACTCGTATGTTTCTGGATTCAAGAGTTGATAGTGTTTCGTGTTCTTTTGAATAGCTCAAATAAAATAATAAGATAAAATGTTTGTATAGTTATATATTTAAATATTCGTATAAATGAATACCTAGTAAAATAAATAAAAACAAAAAATTTTGTCACATTTTAGTTAAAATTATACTTGACAATTGCACACTCATCATCATCCCAAAACAAATACTCAAACTTAGCTAATACATGTTACGATATCGGTTCAGTTGTCTCTTGGTTCCAGGGGCTGCTGGGTTCCTCCCCCCAGGGGTTCCGCACAGTGACACCCATCGAGGATGAGTCCGGCGAGATCGATCGCAACACTGTCTCCCCAACTCCACAAACCCTGGTGCATCGCTCCCAACAACCCCAACAGGTAGGACTGTTACTTCTTTGACGTTTACTTAAGTAGGCCTGTTTGTTTATGATGACGATCTTCATGTAACCACGAATGTGGAGTGATGAGTGTGGATGAGAGTTACAAACTAATGACGACTATTCCTTAGGACATGTTTAATTAATATCCCAGTGACAAATTAACAACATGTGTTTATCAGCTGATCCCTTTCATACTTGACTCTGATTGGATGTTGGACCTTCAAAACTTGGTCGATGTTGATGACTCTCTTAGACACACTGACTTTAAAGAAAAGACGCTTCGCACGATCTATCGGCTACTTCTCATATTAGTGTTTTCAAGCTCGACGTCAGTCTCTTTTCTGCCTTCCTTTTGAGATCTACTTATGAAAGGCACCCCGTATATCTTACGATTTAAGGCTTTACGGTATACTTTAGCTTTGGTCTTTCTCAGAGTTTTTCACTTCAATGAGATTTTCTATTTGACCTTTTATAATGTAATTTCTTTGTATTATTAGCTTGTTTCGCTTTTTCTGGATGCTCTTCCATAGTGATCTTTCCACTACATCTCTTCTAAAAACAACCTCATTTGTGACTCTCTCATCCTAACTAATGTTCAACATTTTTCAATAGCACCAGGTTACGAACGCGTCCAGTCTTTTCCGACCGTCCGTCTTACACAATGCTACACCCGAGAGACAAATAGGCTTTAATAAATCTTTTTCTAATTCATATACTAATATTTTTATTTACGAGCATTTTTTTCTTGGTAAGGCCATTTTAGCTTGATTTATATATAACTCTTTTGCTTCTACCATGACTGTTTGACGTAAAGTCTCTCTCGATCTACGTCCTCAGGGCTTCTAACCTAAAAAGTTATAAAACAGTCACGTAACACCTCACTTAATCACCGGAAGTCGATTGACCTAGATATTAATAGCAGGCAGATGCAATCAGCTGTTCCAGACCGTTGCGTCACGAGACTACGGAAGTCGGCTGTTGGACTGACCGGTAACCGGTGTAGGCGCGCCGCGATCCGTCTAAGGAGCAGAAAACAGGTTGTTAACCCCAATCACTTTACCTTGTTATGTAGCTCTAAGTGATTCTTAGAACGGCAATTTATCTCGATCTAGGTTGCAAGGCAGTCTATATGCCAGACATGTAGGCCTATTGGTGTAACAACTTATCTAACGTTTGTCTTTTGACTTCTTTCACAGTTTTGATTTTGGGTTGTCTCCATTTCAACTACAGTATAAACTCCGTAAAACTTGGCACTTTTTGTAATTATACTTCGCAAGTTTATAACATATCAACTAGAATGTAGGATATGGAGATCGATTTGATCTGTTTAGGCCCACACATGAGTTCAATTTCTTGTTATTCATATTCAAATTATTTCTCCAAAAACATTATTGTCAAGTCAGGATTCAATGGGTAGCTTTCATAGAATCTTTTATGATTATCTTGCAAACAAAAAGTTATTACGATACAAAAAAATAGCTTAAGGATGGATATATTGGATATTACAAGGAAAAAACAACAAGTGTGTAGAACCAGAGATCAAAAGTGGTTTAGATAATACCAATTTTCATTTATCAACTGGACAGCTCAGATACTAAGGCTTAAAAGTTAAAAAAATGTTAAAGATCGTCTTGTTTTACCAGGCGGTTAGGGCTAAGAAGCCCTCTCTAACACTTAACCTGGGGACAAGCGGCCACCAGTGACCGGGCAGGCGGGCTGCGTTCAAGGACGGGATCGCTCAGACGGTCATCCAACCAAGGGACAATCTCTCTCGATGTTGCTTGACTCCGTTATCTTGCGATAACGTCGGAAGCCTCCGGTAAGGCCACTGGCTAAGGGTCAAGGCTTTTAAGACTACAAAGGGTGAGGTTCATGGATTGATTCTCCAACTGAGCCAATAGTCGGTATTTTACTCGTTGAACAAAGTGTGTAAACTGGCGAGTGAAGTTTTTGTACAGGTATAAACTTGTATTCATTTATTTTAATTTTTTTATTGTAGAGTATATGATTCTTACTCGTCAAATTGGTTGCCAGTTGGCGTAGATGGGAGATTACATAAGTTGCAATTCAGCTAGCAAAATCGTCATTCGTACAGCTGCAGACACGAACATCATCATCAACCAGATGATTGTAAGGAATGGACTTTGGTGAGTCGCTTTCGTATGGGTTTGGGTAGATGCAACTTCTGAAAATGTTAGTGGAAAATGACAGAAGATCAATCATGTGATTGCTGGGTTGAAATTCAAACTACCGTATGAGTCACGTAGTTCAGGAAGGATTGGCCAGCCCTCATTGAAGCGATAGGCAGGTGTTGATTGGTCACGAAACCTGGAGTTAGTTCTGTGACGGGAGATCAGTATTTAAACTCTAAGACACAAGTACTTTTTACTGTACATTTTACCTATCGATCTGATTTTTGATATGTCATTCCCTCTCCTTTTTTAATTTGGTAGCTGACTTTGAAAGGCAACGAGATATATTTCTTATATGCCTTATAAGTTTGGCATATAAGTTATATGCCTTATTTGCCAAAAGTAATCAAAACTTGTCCATGCAAACCAGTTTTGGGGCTTAGAGATGTATAATAAAATGTTTATTGTTACGTACAAGTGACGTTACAAAAAGAAAAGTCATTATAATACAAGCACAAAGAAGGTACAAATATTATGAAGATCGATTTTGATAAACCAGTTCACCATTTTCAGACCAGAGAGAGTCACAAAGGAATAATTCTTTAGTACTTTAATTGGAAGATAAGTAGCCAAATATTATAGTAATTACCTCGGGACTCAAATCCAAAAAAAGTGCGTAAATATTTCAGTCTTGCAAAGATATGTAAATTCATTTATTTTGACTCACTAAAATGAAGCCTCTTTGTTGGCGTTTGATTTCGGATCCACCTCAACAAAACACAGGAGAGCAACAATAGACCCAAGCGCAGACGACAATGAGTGTGTTCTGTGATGAGTCATCCATGGGCTAATGACAGATGTAGTCCTGCGGCGGTAATCAAGGTTGGATGACCAATGCCAGTGTCAAGGATGCGGCAACAATAACCCCATCAGGTCCTATTGTATCATTTCTACATCTCTGCCACAACAATCAAGTCAGCTGATTGAAAGATGAATCGCCAATCTCATCGTCTAGACTCTAGACACTATATTCTGTTATCCTGTGATGGACTTCATTGTTTCTGTTATCCTGATACTTCGCACTCTTTTCATTGTTTCTGATTTCCTGATACTAATCATTGAAGCGTTGTTTGGTGGATGAATTATTCATTTAAATTTAAAGTAAAATTTATGGTGTTTTAAATGACTTTTAACTCTAAAACTTTTAATGATTTTCTCTATTAACACAAATGCAAAATTACATCAAATCAGTGTTTACTTCTTCTTACACATGTCTGTGATCACATACAAATCTAAATGTCATAGTTAACAATATTGAACATACTCTATTTTGGTTTGAATAAGAGAGAGTGTGTTACTTTTTAACAAATATATTTAAAAGGAAGCTAGATTATCCTATGCTCTTGTACTATTACATAAAAATAATTAAATCCAGTCAGTACACGTCATTTTAAGAGGATTCATTTGAATCTTAGGCTCAACCAAAATCTAAATATTGCAAAACTATAACAAAACAGTTATAACCTGAGTTGAATATACCTCATTAATATCCGTTTGAATTGATGAAATGTGTCAGATAATGAAGAGTTACACAACAACCATTGGAATACTAAAAACAAAACCATCCAAATTCGTTTCCCTCGCCAAATATGACATGGCTTAGCTGTATCGTACCAAAGAAATGCTTTTCTTAAACCATCGTATCCATTTACAGAATAATGTTGATCTAGCGTTCTACAAACGTTGATATAGTTAAATAAATTATCCTCAAGAAAAACTCAGAAGCTGTTTCTTCAATAACTCCACCAAAATGGGCTTGCAAAATAAGTTAGACCACATTATTTATTTTCTTTTTCAAGAAGGCACGCGAGTAGGACACGCGACACGCCCTCTGTCGACGACAGCCTCTCGCTTTCTGTACCACTTTCTCTGAGAACTCGCCTCGGTTACCTCACCCGGCTCCTTCACCTCGCCCAAGGACTCGCCGAGTCACTTGTGTGACCAGAGTCGTGCGAGAGTAGCCGGCCAGTGGTTAACTAGTTCTAGAGCATCCTCAAACACTTACTTTTTTGATAAGCGCTAATGATTCAAATGAACTGGTTGTCAGATCACTTCAGACCAATGACGGATTAGTAGGCCAATGTCGCACGTAACCGTTGACAACGGTCCTAGATAGGGGGATGGCAACGATATATCGGAAATATCGATAATTATGTTTCGATATATCGATAATTAGTATCGATTCTTTTCTTCCGATAGTATCGGCCATATCGATATTTTGGTCCGATATATCATATCACTAAATATTGACATTATTCTCTCTCCTAAAAATCATTCGATTTGAAGAAAAAAAACACATGTAAATTACCTCTTATGCGTATGAAACATACATTGAAATAACGAAGTAACTTTATTCAGTTTTTTTACGTGAGGTTAACGAACTAAAACATAGTTTATTGTAGACTAGTGGGTGGAACGGGTAAATGAAGCTGTGTGTGAGTTGGCAACGCTGACTCTAAGATACCTAGAGGCAGTCGGCTTACAAATGTGTAAACATAATAATTCCAGGCATAATTATTATTATTCTTATTTTCAACTTTTTTCATTCAATCCCACAGACCACAAATCGTTTCGTGTAAATAAATATATTCAATTTTTACATTCAATAGGCTATTCTAAATAGTAACATCAAAACATGAGTATATTTTTGTTAATGACATAAATGTTAGTGCATAATCTTAAACAGATAAATTATTTAAAATTCGATATATCGGTTACCCGATACATCGATACTTTTCTTTCGATATTATCGCTATATCAGTATTTGGTTTTTAATATATCGATATGTTGAAAATATTTTCAAACCCTAGTCCCAGAGGTCCTGAAACTGATCACTGATTGTAGGTCTTAGGATATCCAGATGACGAGCCTTTGAGCGAATATGAGAGTGATGAGGCTAGATGACTGAGTGTAGTCTTTCTTACTGACTTATGTCAACTGTTCCTTTGAAAGAGCCATTTACTAATAGTCCAACAGCCAGGGCAATCAAGGGACCTACAGTTTTACGTGGAATCCGAACCACATGGTGTTGATCTGATTTTCAGCTAACTGACAAGCCTGACACTCAGTTCTCTTCCCTACACAACATCTAGACCCTGACTACTATCCGACAAGTACACCCCAGACTTCTTTAGGAGTGCCCACATTAATGGCAACTATACAGTGAAAGCTATCTGGGTATTAAGAGGACTGAACTTATAGCCTATCCCCTACGCCACCAGTGCCGACTCTAGTCTACTGTTATAAGACTGTTAATAATGTTCTATTACTGTTATATTGATAATCATGAACAAGCCGATCTGAATATAAAGTGCACAATACTAATGGACGTAGAGAAAAAAGTCAAAAAAATACCCCATTATACACCATTAGAAGTTAAGGTAGTACTAAAAATATTACCAAATCAAATAACGTACAACTTTGAAATTATGGTTTTCAAAATAATTGTCATACAATGTTACTTTTTTGGATTGCAAATGAAATTAGCAAAAAAGTATTCTTGTGAATTGTTGTATTCCTAACCTTTCAAAAGTTATTAAGGATCAACAATTTGAAAGTGCCGCCATTTTTAAAATAATTAAAACAGTTTTTTTTATATTTGTTATTTCAGTAAGAAAATGGTTTTATTAAAGTGTATACTAAATTTGAATTGTATAGGTTAAATAGTTTTAGAATTAAAAAATAATTTGTACAAAGTAAAAAATGGCGGCTATATGGGTACCAGAGGTGATCTGGAATTTTTAAATACGATATTACGTCTTGTTTTTGACCCACAATCAATACCTAAAAAGATCCTCAGAGAGTTCGAGGACACCTGTATAGAGGGTTAGGTATATTAGGATACTATAATTATTATGGTTAGTGTTTATTTAATTTGTTTAGTTATTTTATTTTTAATAGTAATTATTGATAATTTATTATCTTATGTGATGTAAGTTAGATCACATATTATTGTATTGCTAAACAGTAATGTGTTTATAATTGAGTCTTCCCAAATAATATAGATATTAGGTTATGTTTATTGTTTTTTGAGATAACTTTAATTTATAGTCCTAGGATAAGTTGATGATGCCTATGCAATCAAGTATATTTTACACTATATTGTATTGTTCTGGTAATAAACAACTTTTATTTGACTTGTATTATTTAAAGGCATGACTACTTTTGAAAGGGATCAGCTGATAACCACTGTCTGTTCGTTTGTCATTTGGACATTATTTATTTGAAGTCCATATTCCCTCTGTCTTCACAATGAGTGTCTAAAGAATAATTAAATAATACTGAAGTAGTATTTAAAGTAAAGTAAAGGATATTTTAGAGTCCCCATTAATCAGATTTGAGACACCAACCAGTTTATGCATATTTTAAGGTGAATATGAATGATTCTATGAATGTGGAATCAATGTGAATGACCTGTAGTCTGATAACTAACTGACTTCAACTTATACTCAGAAAGGGCCATTTAATATTAGCCCAACAGCCAGGGCAAGTAAGGGACCTCCACAACATGGAATGCAAACCACATAGTATTGATCTGATATGTGTTTGGAAGATTGTAGGTGATAGGTTCCATGCTTGATCCTCTTAATACCAACACGGCATCCGCTCAATGGTTGCCATCGACGTATACACTACTAGAGAATTCTGGGGTGTCCATGTTGGATGGTAGTCAAGGTTCAGATATTTTGTAAGAAAGATAATTGAGTGTCAGACTTGTCAGTTAGCTGAAAATCAGACCAACACTACGTGGTTTAGATTCCACGTAGCTGTAGGTCCCATAGTTTCCCTGGCTATTGGGCTATTAATATATAGTCTTTTCTGAGCTAAATCGAACTCAGATAGTAACAATGACTACACTCATTCATCTACTCTCATTCATCCCTCATATTCGCCCATATCTCTACGATCGGCATCATAGAAATGGATAATGGATATTTAGGTAATTGACAAACCTGATATCTGCCCTAGACTACATCCGGACCTTGTCACCATAGAAAACTAACTTCCACCATAAGCCATACTACTATCTTAACTTTACCTTTATTGTCAAACTAAATATGGGTTTTTTTAATGTTTTTCAATAGTATAATATTCACTACATTGATTCATAACCCATACGTACTATATCTGTACAGTCAACAGCTTAATGGCAAACAAATAACAGTAAACTTTGATTTAACTTTCACAATGTGGTTGGTTTCAGGTCCAACAGTACAGGCCGGCACCTTCCCCAACACCTCAAGTTGTGGTGCGCTCCCGACCCCAACAGCCTCAACAACAGGACTTCCGCAGACCTCAACAACAGCAACAAGGTCAAAGAAACAAATACCCACTGCAACAACTAACTGTAAGTTGATTTCATCAAAAAACAATAATTTGTATTCTATTTCCTAATTAATTCACAGTAATAAAGTAATTAATTAAAAACGCATATCATTACAACTATAGTAATTAACTCTTGTTTAATTTTGACTAGAGGCTCCAGTCAAAGTGTACTTTGTACTCAGTACTTCCTAATGAGTAATAGCTATCAATTAGAAACTTTTAATACAGGGTGATTGGCACTTAGTTTTTAAAATTTAACTGGGTTATTGTACATGATATTTGGAGTAAAACAGTAAAATTTTACTCTAATTCCTCTTTAAATAGCAAATTTTTAAATGTTTTTTATAAAATTAGTGACTTGACTAATAAAGTTTCTAATAATAAATTTGACTAATGAGTTTTTCCTATACTAATCTAAATTAAATACTAAAAAGTGTGATATATTCATAAAGAACGTTAAATTTCCATCAGAATTAATTGTTTTAGTTAAGATTGGTTGTCTGTTATTGTGGTTTAAGGTGCATGAAAATACAAAATTTGTAAGTTTTGTAAATTCACTACTAACTGTAAGAGGACTTTTCATTATCAAAATGTGACTGTGAAGGATATTATACTATCTTACAAACTTCCTTAATTAATCCTCTTTTGTTTGGTACATTGTACTTTAAGGACATATTTCGTTGGCTGACATAGCTTGACATATTTGTAAATGAAAGCACGAGTTTCAATAAATTATTTTACAGTCTTGTGATTGTATCAGCTATGATTTTTATGGTTCACTAAAATCATGTGATTCAATAAAAGACAATAACAATTTTACATTAGTAATAATATGTTTATTTTAACAATATTAACAAATGTCTTTAAATATCACCATGGAAGTAGCCTCCTTACTTCCTTAAGCACGTTCTAGCTCTTTTTCTTATTGCTCGAACAGTAACTTTGAAGGATTCGGTTGATAACGAAGAAGATCTTAGAATCAAGATTGAGGCAGGAGCAGTAATAGTTTGACAGAAACTCTTTTTCAAAGTTACCGTATGAGCAATGAGAAAAAGAGCTAGAACGTGCTTAAGGAAATAAGGATGCCACTTCCAAGGTGATATTTAACGACATTTGTTAATATTGCCATTCAATAATGTTTGGAAAAGTTATTGGTCTTGTAAATAAACATGTTATTATTAATGTAAAAGTGTTATTGTCTTTTATTGAATCACATGATTTTAGTGAATCATAATAACGACAGCTGACACAATCACAAGACTGAAAAATAATTTATTGAAACCCGTGCTTTCAGTTAAAAAAAAACATCAAACTATGTCAGCCAAGGATAGGATTCTTAAAGTCCAATTTACCAAACAAAAGAGGATTTATTAGGGAACTTTTTAAGATAGTTTAACAGCTTTCACGTTCACTTTTTGGTAGTTAAAAGTCCTCTTAAAGTTTGATGTGAATTTGTAAAACTTAAAAATGTTGTACTTTCATGCACCTTAAACCACAATAAAAGTCAATCAATCTTTACTAAAAACAGTTTATTCTGATGGAAATTTAACGCTTTTTAAGAATATATCAAAAGCTTTAGTGTTTTATTTCAATTACTATGGGAAAACTGACTTTATTAGTCACAAGTCACTAATTTTGTAAAAAAACCTTTAAAAAATCGCTATTTAAAGAGGAATTAGAATAAAACATTTCTAAAACCGTTATTTTACTCCAAATTCTATGTACAATAACCCAGTAAAATTTTAAACACTAAGTGCCAAACATCCTGTATGATTTTTAGTTAGTAAAATTAGAATAGCAGGAAAATGTAGTACCTGTTTTGTATCCACCACGTTGGAGGAAGATCGTCTAATGAGTTCTTTGAGCTCAGTATTCCTATGAAAGCTAAACACCATGTTAATGTAGATATCTAGGCATGTGTTTGGTTAGCAGGTCTGTATCATCATCAACATGGACATTGTTAGACGGATGATGGGCAATCAATAGTTTGAATAGTGTTGATTAGTGGACGATAATTCAGAATTGATTTTAACAATACAGTATTATATGATTTTGCCCTTCTTTCTTCTATGAACAGCACTGTTATTGCAATATATAGGAAGAGATCTCAGTAAACAGCAACAAAGAACACATTTATTCATACTTCTTCTTATGTTCACTTCATCCATCATACATCGCTTAGAATGTAAAATTTACTGAATTTAGAATTTAATCAAGGACAATTTCTGCCAACTATTAACTTTCAATGACTTTGACACTCACTCTAATGAAGACTATCGAGTTATTTATTTGTTTAAAGCTGTTGGTTGAAGCTGAAGATTTACAAGGATTGTGTAATTAAAGCACAAACTTTCAGTTGTTAAAGTAAATACAAGATCATTCCTTTCACATCAGATTCATTAAAACATAATACGATTCATGGCATAAAATTCTCAAGCTTACTGTTAAACAGTACTTTAATAATGAAAATTCATATTAATACTCGTCCAGTAGAGGTGCCCCAAGCATAATTTATGATTGCCAATATTACATACAAGTGACTGTAGCAAGACCTTTAAATCAAGGACAACCCTTTCTCTATGGAAAAATTACTATGGCACTCTGATAGTTTAAATGATTGAAGTGTCATTGTCAGGGTAGTCTAAATCATTGTCAATTGTCAGTGTCACTGCATTCTAAACCATATCTCGTAGTATCAAGTGGTTCTGGTCTGCAAGAACTTGGTGTATATGGTGTGAATTAAAGTTTATTAATTAAAATATTTTAAACAACTGTGTGACCTTATTAAGGAGAATATTATGCTGGCTGCAAAAAGGATGATGAATGAATTCCATAGAGAAATTCATGAAATGGATTCACCTCATCCATAAAAATTTCTATTTAACTGGCATATTTTATACTATACTTGTTATGGTTCTTTATAACTATTGCATCTAATATGCTACAGGAGAGGTAGGCAACCTTCTTACAACTTAGGGCCAATTTTAAACCTGGCATGGCCCTAAATCTTAAACCCTACATTATCGCTTATATTACACAAACATATCAAATAAATTAATGAATAATGACGTTAAAAGTATAAAGCGTTTTACAATTTGTCTATTTAGATTTATATTTATAAGTAAATTAAATATATATCTCTGCTATTTAATTTACTAATATAAACTCTCAGTGTATGAAATTAGTTTGAGAATTAAATACAAGAGACTTTACTTCAAAATATTTACTTCAAATATTTATCGTCTTCATGTCAAGCGGGCTGCGGATTGCCGACCCCTGTGCTATAGGATAGAGTCAGTTTTGAAATGTTATGTTTAAGTTTTGAGTTTATTTAAAATGTTTAAATAAGGACTAATCATAGCACATTAAATACATATTGTGTCCTAATCACATACTGGTAAAAGAGTAATTAGAAGGAAATGCCATTTTTTTACATTTTGTTTCTTTAATGTAGATTATTTTTCTGTGACCTTATATTATTGTACAACTCTTCTTGAATCATTGTTTAGTATGGCATGCCTAATACAAACTATTATGAATTTTCTTTAATGATACTTTGATGTATATACAATTTGAAAAGCATTTATTATTGTTGTTTATTTGTATTCATTTACCGCATTCCTATTTGAAAAAATATGTCATCTATAGTTTATTATATTTTTTACTTAATGCAGGAAGAACAGTTGGAAGAACTGGAAGAGGATAAGGAAGAACCTGACCGTCTGACTGAACTGCTGCCTCTGAGCAAGTTCGACTGCCATGGTCGTAACACAGGCTACTACGCTGACGACGGCTTGGACTGTGAGGTGTTCCATTACTGTCAAGACAACGCCAGGCACTCCTGGGTCTGCCCTGAGGGCTTCCTCTTCCACCAGGTAAGCTAACAGTCTGGTCATTGTTGTGGAAACTGTAGGTGATCAGTTCTCTGTCCTCTTAATAATGACTTGCCGTCCGCTCAATGGTTGCTATCGGCGTGGACACTACTAGAGAAGTCTGATGTGTCCGTATTGAGTGTTGGTCAGGTCCGAATGTTATGTATGGAGAAATGAGTGTCAGGCTTGTCAGTTAGACCAAAACTACATGGTTCGAATTCCACATAAAGCGTAGGTCCCTTAGTTAGTTGTGTTGGAAATTGGGCAATATATGGTTCTTTCTAAGGGATAGATGACATTAGTTAGTAACTATGACTATACTCACTCAGCTACACGCATTCGCTTTTCAAATTCGCCCATATCTACACAAACTTTTTTATGAGTAGTCACTCATTTATTCACCGGATATCCTATGGGATAACCCATTCTGTACTAGCAACGCCAGATATCCGGCCTCAATACAGACTCCCGATACATCCAATATTTCTTACGAACAAGTAATGTAATAATAATAATTTTTGTACCGAATTAAAGAACATCGTTTTATCTATCCAACAGAAGTTGTTTCATTCGAATTTTAGTACCGATTTTTATTTTAAAAGGCTTTGAAATCATATGTTTCATTTGGCTGGCAGTCGTCACAAGCTGTGTTCGGGAGACGGCTTGTTTAAGTCATTTCCCCATCACTTGTCTTACGTTATCGTCAACTGAACAATTCTCGCCTCCATTTTACGCCATTCTCAAATTCTCGATTCATTTGTCGTCCCGATCAGTATTATTCTAACTTGAAAGAAAATAGTAAATTTATGATTTAAAACTATTTTAAGCAGTTAAGATTTAATACAATTTTAGCTTCTGTGGTACTTAATAAATTAGTTTTGTAATAATGTTTTAGTTTATTGTTATTGTATCAAAATACTGCACGCTTATAATAATAATCAGAAGCTTTATTCGCAAACATCAAGTTTAGAACAGTTTTCGAACTGTACAATACAAAATAATACTATGAATGATAAAAAGTATAATGGTGGTTAGTTTTGGCATTCCTTTATTCTTTTGATTATGTCTCATCCTGACTGTGTTGGTGTTTGCTCTAGATTGTTATTGCAATCTATTTACATGGTCTAGAAATTCGTCAGTTGAGTAAACTGACTTACTAACAAGCCAGAAGCATAGTTCTTTTTGGAGCTTTTTTCTTCTATTCTCTTAAGATGAATTGGTAGCGCATTATACAATCTTGTCCCAGCGTATGATGGATTTTTAGCAAATAGGGTAGTTCCGTGGGCAGATAAATTGAAGTTAACTCAATTTCTTATTATTTGGCCATATTGGCTGTTGTGAGTCAAATTTAAACTAACAGCATCCTTGATGAATTTGTGAATGTAAAGAGATGTTATGGTTAGTATATTTTGGTGTCTGTAAGCTTCTCTATAGCTATCCCGTGATGCAATATAAGCCATCTTATTGCTCGTTTCTGTAGAATGAGTACTCGCTGGAGGTTGTTATTTGGAGATGCCTCCCAAATTATAATTCAATATCGGACTCTACATTCAAACAGTGCGTAATAAGCTGTTGTGATAGCTTCTGGAGTAATTACAGATGTTATCCTTCTTAGAGCAAACAATGCTGTCCTGAGCTGATGACACAAATGATCTATGTGAAAATTCCAGCAGAGACGATCATCTAGCTTAAGTCCAAAGTGTTTCATGTACAGTATTGAGAAATTTTAAAGTCATTTGGGATTGTAATATTATTTTGGTTTTTTCCAATCATAATGTGTTGAGTTTTTGTTTGATTAAAAACCAAGTAATTTTCAACGCAATATTGATGAGCCATGTTTACAGCTATATATCTATTAATTTCAAGGAGCTCAGTTGATTTGTGAGAGGTAGTCAGAACAGTGTCACATGACTGGATAACATTGTCAGTCAATGTAGTAAGGTAAGTCACTAGTAAACAAAATAAATTAAACGGGGCCCAATACAGAACCTTGTGGAACGACACATTTACAACCGCTCTCAAAACAAATTGCCCTTTAAAAACATCAAGATGCAAACCTACAAAAATAAAACTTAAAAACGTCCATCCCAGTGAAGCTGAAGAAGCAAAAATAGTATTTATGGAAGCACAAGATAAGTACTCTCAAAACAACAAGCCAGAGAATAAATTAGACTTTATCCAAAAAAAGAAAGCCTTTGATTTAAAGCTAAGAGACCTCAGAAGGAAGGCAAACGAAAACCATATAAATACAAATAGCAAGAAAACAAGAGCAAGCGGGCACCTAAAAAAGAGGCATACACCAGTAGTATATGGGAGCTAAACATAGGGGATGACATTGTAAGCAATATTGACCATGTAGCAAGACTCTTTAATGAATACTTCACATCAACTGCTGAAGAAACCCTAAAAAAACAACATTGCTCCACATCTAAATATTAATCCAAAAAAATCTGACAAAACTGACTGCCTACTAACTAATTTTCATTTGACAAAGTCGGATGAGGTGCTCAAAACTACCCAACCTCTTAAACCCTCTTCAGCAGGAATGGATGAAGCCTTATCAAGAATAATAAAAACCTGTAACAAAGAACTGTGCCATCCACTAAATAACTTAATTAACAAATCCTTGACTCAAGGAGTCTTCACTTAAAAAAAATTTAAACATCAAAAGTTTACCCTTTACATATAAAAGGTAACAAGCATGAACTACAAAAAAAATTCAGGCATATATCCCTTGTATCAACATTTTCTAAATTCTTAGAGAAAATTATACTGAAAAGGCTCATAAATCACAACACACCTTCTTACTGAAAGGCAACATGGTTTTTTAGCTGGACGATCCACCACAACAGCACTTACTAATTTAGTAGAACACATAATACATAACATTGAAGAAGAGAAAAATGTCACCAGTTCTTTCCTTGATACGAGTAAGGCATTTGATTGCATGGATCATAATTTAATTCTAGCTATATTAAGTTCCTTAGGTATCAAGGAGATGACACTGCAGTGGTTCAAGAGTTATTTAAATTAACTAGGACTGGTAGTACAATAAAACAGAAAATTGATGGAATCATAAGAACGGCAGTGACATTGCCACTAGCTGTGACTTAAGAGGTTTTTTTTGTATTTATGTGTCTTCTTGTTGATAATGTTGGGGTTTTTTGTTGAGTCAGAATATTTAATGTGGTATGTTGTCCTGTATGGTCAGAAAGGCTTAATTTAACTGTACACAATTGTATGATAAAACGGTTGTAACTCATATTGGATTAGCATTGATAGCATTGATTAGTCTATAATTAGTGTTATTTTTACTAAAAGGTATAACTTGCTCACTGTGTTTGATTTCTTAATTTTAACTGAGTTTGTGTATTTGCATATAGATCTTATATAGAGGACTCTCTGATAAGCTCTCTTGTTTATTGTTTCTGGTTCATTAAGAATCACAAATATCATATTTTAAGTGTCCAAAACCCATCAATTATCCTTGCAGCCGCCATTTTTTTTATTTTTTTATTTTTACTTTGAAATTTATGTCTCAAAAATAAAAATGTGTATGAGGCTGAGATTTGCGTGGTCTTTATAACATAAACATCCATTTTGAGAAAAAATATTATCTTTCCTGAATTAATATTTATAAAATGGTGGCATTTTAAATGTTTAATCCTGAATAACTCATAACCAATTATTATATTAAAAATTATACAAAACAATAGTTTTTAGCAAATTTAATTATAAATCCAATGATATAAAGTATTTTTTTTTTTTTTTTTTTTTTTTTTTTTTTTTTTTTTTTTTTTTGTAATAAGATGAAAAATAACATAGAAAATATCATTTATGTGACTATGTAGACAATGTGGAACGTACATGTAACAGCTGATAACAATAAAGTAATTTGAGATAGTCTTAAATCAGATGTTTACATAAACTTTATTGTTGCACTGATCAGCTGATTTAAGAATATTACAAAATACTTTACTATTATTAGCTGTTACATGTGTGTTCTACATTGTACTGGCGTAATGCATTGCACATATTGAAACATAAATCATTTTCTATGTTATTTTTCATCTGATTTTTAAAAACGTTAGATCATTGTATTTCTAATTTAATTTGCTAAAACACTATTTAGTGTAACTTTTAATTTAATTGTTGGTTTATGAGTTATTCAGGATTTAAAATGTTGCCTACCAGCATGAGGATTAATAAATTATAGATCATAGTGAAGAAATTTGGGTAGAAAGATACAAAAACACAATAAACATGTGTTTTGTTAATGAAGTTATAACACTTGGCAATCATTAAACATTTATTGATAAAATCAATTTCAATCTCATAAGAGCATCATCAATTGAACTAAGATCAAATTGATAGTACTGCAAATATATAAAGTATGTCTATTGTTAACGATTAAATGCTCGTATTTGAAATACAAACCTAAATTTTATTTGTTGATATTGAATTCTCACTGCTGTTTGAAAGTTATTTATTAGCATTGGATTGTTCATAATATGTAGATAATATTTGGAGATTTCCAATGCTTTGAGTGTTTAAGAAACAAACACAAAGCATTGTAAATCTCCAAATATTATCTACATATCATGAATTCATACAATGAACACTTTGCGTATAGTTCAGACTACTAAATTCCCTAATTTCGTTATCAGCTCATTCATTTTTATTATTAAAATAAATTTGCAGTTTATTAATAGCCATACAGCTAGGCCAGCTACTAATAGCCAACAGTGGAATTTAAGGGAGTAGGTGCACGGAACATTTTAATTTTTATCGAAAAATATTTTTTTTTTATCATTTTATAATTTAAAATGTCCTCTTTCCAACGGTAAATAACACTAATTATTTATTATTTTCTAAATGTGCTTAAAAATTAGTTTTCTAAAAGTGTCCTACTCGATTTTCTATTGAAATCATCTCCCTGAGTGCCACACATTGTGTATTCAATTATTACACTAATATCATCTTCATATAGTAATACGAGTGCATATAGTAATTGTAGTAATAAATTTGAAGAAGATGAAGGGAAGGAACCATCATATGCACCAGGATTTTATTAATGTAAGTTTTTGTGTTGTTTTTATTAGTAAAACTGTATTTATTTTGGTTTATTGCGATTTTCCGAAAGTGTGTTTTTTTACACATATGTTCCTTTTTCTCAAAAACAAGATGAAACTTTTTGTGGTTTATATGTAACTTAGTTACATAAGCAGAATAAAAAAATAATCAAGATTAACAAAGAATAAAATTTAAAAAAAAATTATAAATAAAAAGAATTTGAAAAAATGTTATAGACTTTTTAAAATTTTGTGAAAAATTTATAATTATTCCAAAGTTAGATTTTACACCCGTAGTTTATGTAACAAAGGCCAATGTATCAGGTAAAAAAACAGAAATGAAATATCTTTTGTACTTTCTGAGACACCCCTTAAAACACATAGAGTTGGTTAAGTCTGATACTCTCTTCTCTCCCCTGGATGACATCCAAACCCTAACTACCACAAAACATCCTAGACTTCTCTAGTAGTCTTCAAGCTGATGGAAAGCACTGAGTAGACGCTGTGTTAGTAATGATTGAGAACAGAACCTATTAGTGTTAGAAAGGGCTTCTTAGCCCTAACTAAGTTGGTAAAATAAGACAACATTGTAATATTTTATACGTCTCATCTTTTCAGATAAAGAGGTATAGAGTGAAATTATAATTTTATAACGACTTTGTCTCTAGGTTCACCTGATCTGCATGCCTCCCAGTAGTGACAACATCTGCAAACAGTCATCTCAGTTCCACTTTGTCAACGACTACCTCTACCGGCCCATCAACCAGGAGGAGTTCGACAAGAAACCCAACATCACCCTGCGCTACTCTGACAGATACTATCCAGGTACCGTAACAAATGTACTTAAAAATGTTACAATACAGGTAGCGTAGCAAATTTACTTAAAAATGTTACAATATAGGTAGAGTAACAAATCTACTTAACAATGCTACAATACAGGTAGTGTAAAAAATGTACTTAAAAATGTTACAATATAGGTAGCGTAACAAATGTATTGCACTTTAGATGTCACTCACATCTGCTCTTGTGGTATTGTATTTAAAAGCATCACATTTGTTCAGTAATGGTTTTCTGTCGATACTCAACTAAACAATTAATTATTATGTATATTCATTATTATTTTTTGTGATGAATATTTTTTTTCTTTTGTTATGATTTTAGGCTATCATTGTTACCACTGGTAGTTGACTCTTGATGTTATATGTTATTATTTTATTAGTATTATTTATTGTTGCAGTTAAGCTGCATGGTTTATATTACTTGTTACTGATTGTTAACAGTTGATCCTTATTAAATGGAAGAAATTGTTTGCTTGGACTGAAGGATTCCTCTTGTCGAGAATTAGTGAAGTCAGATACATGATTTTAAGATTTCCTCAGTCTCTTCCACTCTAAAATCTTGTTATACATACTTTCCTCATAATTTTTAAAATAACCAATTTCAATCAAACATTATTGAAAAGAATAAATTTATGACTTTCAAAAGCTAAGCTTATTTCTTCATTCACTACACAAGATCTGTGTATTAAATAGTGTAACTGTAACAAGAAAATTGTCTTTATCAATTCCCTTGAGGTAGAATGCCACTGATAAATAATGTAAAACAAAACGTTTATAGTCTAATTGTAAACATGTAAAGTCTTTTCTCTGAATGTAAGACCACTCTCTTCTGATGTTTACTGCTTCGGCTTTCGCAACATATTAAAGAAAATACTTAGTGTAAACCAAATCAAAATAGTTTGGTGACTCAGAGAAACTACTGAAGATGCCACATCACAGTTTGGGCGAAACGTCTGGTTATCTTGTAGATAGTACCTTGACGCGGTTGTCACCGAAAAATGTAGATTCTAGTCCAATGACGTTTTAGGCGGTGTTGCCATATCGTTTCTGAAGACCACTTAACTACATGCTTTATCTATGACAAGTATTCATAATAATGTTCAATACTGTCAATTTGAATGGCTTTATGTGTACATACCATTCTTGTGTGCCAAATCTGTCATGAGCGCATTGAGTGACAATCTTCGGCCTCGGCACATATTTGACTACAAATATTAGTGGTTAAACTGTAGTAAGGAAAATCTTCTTTTTTTTGTAGTAAATAAATCAATTAATAGATTGTTTGACAGCTTGTGATAAATAATAGTTCCATAAGAACAGCGTTGAAAGTTTGGTTGCCAGTGGGGCAAATTCCTGAGGTCTGAGAGAGAAATAATTTCTTAGTGGGTCTCTAGGGTCTTAGGGAAAAATATGTACCAAATTTCAAGTCAATCAGCCTTGTAGTTTTGGAGGTTTTGTGATCAATAATTCAGTGTATATAATTTGGCTTATATCGACCGCACACAACTATGAATTTCCGCATACAACTATTCTCAGACTCAACCAATTTGGTTAATGAAAGGCCCAAATAAAAGGGCATGATCTCTTGAGTGATTTTATACCAAAACGAACTACCTATCCCAATAAGAACCTGGGATATATGAGTTTTTGTTCTAGTGAGAAAAACAAAACCTTGGAAAATCATAAATAAATTTACGTTTAAGTACAACTTGAGTCAGTTCAGCTTAGGTGAAAACGGTTCACTAATACCTTTCATACAAAAATAAAATTGAAGCAAATCAGCCAGACAAAACATCCAGACGAACTCGGAATAGATTTTGCCAATTCTTTTAATATATAGCTGGTAAAATTAATAATGGCATTTGTTATTATATAATTTTTTTATTCATTTTTCTGTTGATCTATTGCTAATAGTATTTCGAAACAAAAATTTAAAACAATAATTATTATAAAAAATATTCAAAAATATTAATAAGGAAATATTGAAAAATAATAACTAACATAAACATATTTCTTCCACTAAATATACATAAACAAAACACTTACATTTGTTTAAAATAACAAATGATGATGTTTGTTTACTGCAACAGATGTTTTGAGAGACTATTAAAAATGTTCAAAGAATTTATATCTGACTACATTGCTGGGCGAGAAGTGAAGAGATAGGCTTCACATTCAGCAACTATCATCGGACTATTTTGGTGCAGTTTACACTAAAACATGGCATATTAAGTAAATCTTCATTAAATATGTGGATTATTAGTAATGTATTGCAATCTTTATAATTATTTTATATTATTAAATATTTATCAGCATGACAGCTCAGTGTTTACATGACAGCTGCAGACTACTGAGAGTAAAGTCCATGGTTAATCCCCACCTGAGATGACGGTTAGTGATTCATTCGTTGATAAAGTTTACGCCAGGCATGTGGCACATGAGAACTAGGAAATAACATTTTATAGAAAGAAATTTTTAAATAATTTAAACATATATAAAAAAAATTAATCACCAAAAACCAGATGCCAGAAGGGGCAGTCCCAACAGGTGTTTATGGATATTGTGACATACCAGAGCAGGTAGAGGTAGAAAGAGAGCTCTTAGACTTGGGGTGTTTTTTTAGCTATCCTGCTGGGATTTCCTACCTCACCCCCTAGAGAAGCAACACTCACTTTTGGACCTCAAACATATACTTGGCAGAATACATTTTAACTGCTTTAAAATAAGTTATTTAATAAATTCAGAGGAACTTATGGTGACTTGCATTTCCTTCCCCATGATGCAAGTTCACCGAACTAGTATGGTTTCAGTGGTATATTCCAAGTATGTGTTGTGAGATCCAGGCACGATTAAGATACATCAAAGTACTTTGTTGACATTTAACTTTTCACTTCAGTTGCAACATTTCTTGTAAAATTTGTTGTTTTATCAATAATAAATGGTCCTGTCCTGTACAGAGAACTACTATGAGGAGGAGGTAGAGAGTCGGCCAGTACCTGTGAAGGCAAGCCGCCCCGTGTCCCAGTCACAGTCCTTGAGGCCTTCCCCCACCCCTCAGCAATACCGGGTGAACAATCAAGTATTCCACTCACCCGAGGAAGTCAACATCCCCCTCCAGCACAGGAGGCCAGTGAGTCCGCAGAACCAGAGGTCTTTCCCCGGCCCTGGTAGTGAGGAGTATGAGTACTAACCGCAGTTCAAGGACTATTACTGAACTGTCGTAACCACAAGAACTGTGTGTTTATTGCCCAAGAGTTTTTCAAATGTATCTATGAATATAAGATGGTAAAACAATTAGAGGTAATTCAAAAATGTCTTCATATATTACCTAATTACTGAAAAATACTCCAGTATTACTAGTGCTTAAAACCAATCATTACTTGATCTAAGTGTAGACGAATAGAGATAAAAAAACATGAATTTTAATATGTTACAGATTGAAATGTATTTGTTTTTTGTTTTTTTGTTTTTTTTATGAAATTCATTTATATTCATGATTTAAAGTTATTATGGTATATAATACTCAATGCTTTAGCTGTATGCACAATTCGGAAGATACAAACAATTTTTTTTATTTTTCAATGTATAATTTTCTTTAACTGTGTTTTCCTTATTTTGTATGTTTTTTGCGTCGAAAATGTAAATATTCAAAAATAAACTTTAGTAAAATGATATTCAATAAACGCATCTTTATCTGTTATTTTTTTGCAGAGTATATAGTTGCACTTTTAAGAAAAAAATACAAGATAATGGTATATAAATGTATTGTTAACACTTGTATCAAATCAAATGCCATTTTAAAATTATTTTAAACTGTCAAAAAACATGTTTTAATTTTATTATACTCCAAGAGATCTTCTTCGTTTGCAATAATTACAGACATATCCCAAATTAGAATAGTATGTAACATTGTTATGTCAATGCAAAAATATTTTTGTATATTAGGTTAAGTCTTATTTGTTATCGTAAATGTGTAAATATAAATAATACTTTAATAAATATATTAATAAATAAGATTAAAATTTCTCTTCTCAATTCCTGTCTAACCTTCAAAAATGCAATGGTGCTTTCAGCTTTGTGGATTTGTAAATAAGTAGGTAGCTTTGGGGGGGAGGGGTTTAAGGGGTATGTATACCCCAAGACCATTTTTGAAAATTTAGTCTGAAAAAGTATTATTGATGGCTTTATTTTATAAATCATATACTTCATAACTTACAATTTTTGCTCTTAAAAAGTACAAGGAATTTATTTATTTAATAACTGCTCCATACGTTTACATTTAGTGTGGAAAAGTTACTGACAGGAAGTAACAAGCAACCCTCAGATACAATTGTTAATGCATAGTAGCCATAATGTTTTTATCATAAAGTAATTGGTCTTATTTTGCTGATAATAAACATGAAATCTTACTACTTTATAAAAATCTAATGGTGTCTGAGTGTGTGTGTGTTACTCAATCACACTGAAACAACTAAACCCATTCATCTGAACTTTTGCATGGACATTCTTAGGGTCTCTGGTTAAAGCATAGGCCTATCTTTATTATGAAATTCCATCAGGAAACTATCCCAGGGGTTCAAAGAAGTATCAATGCAACTTCTATGATAATACCAATTTGACAATTAAATGTTTATAAAGTTTCATTAATCGGCTGTTGGAATATGTACCGTGTCTTTAACCGGTACATTTTGGTTTCTTTACTCGTTCGTTTGCCAGGCTGACTGAAATCGTTCTTGCGCTGTCAGCTCTTTCTTTTGTGGCCGTTGACTTGGACTCTGGTCTGTCCGTAGTTCCTGCTAGCGGTCGTTTTGGATGGCCTGTTTGTTTTCTTTTCGACAGTCTGTCATTCCTTCACTTGCAAAGTCTCTAAGATGTTGAGATAATTTAATGAAAACTTTTGGGTTTTTATTAAATTATCTGCTGCCCGGCTGATCTTATGCCATCTCAACTGTGCTGGCCTGGCCTGGGGACCATGTAATTGCACCTCCACTGCCCTCCTTACTACTTTTGGGAGCCTTCATCTGTCCTCAGGTCAGTCCGTTCAATTTCTGTCCCTGGCAGGTGAGCTGGGGTTTTGTGACAGTGTCTATTATGTGTTAATAAAAAAGAAAATACACCAGTGATCAAACTTTTGTATCTAGGCCTAGAACTGACTATAGTTTTGAACTCAACATCATTTTTTATATCCACAACCATAAAATTTTTTTTTATAATTTGGCCATATATTTTATTCCTTTTAAAAACATGATATATTTTTTAAAGAGTTACAGCGGTACAGCGCAACTTCTTTATTTTGGTGGGGGATGGATCTCAAATAAATAAACAACTTACATAGTTCTGAAGTAAATACAGGACCAACCCTAACCACAACCACAGTAACTAGAAAGACGGTAGGTTACACAATGAGGTTGTGTAGTAGACTGTGATGTCACACGGGCAAAATCACGGTAAATAAAATATACGGTAGGTATCATGGTTAGGCTGCGCAGTATACTGAGGTGACAGTGACGTCATAGTGGCGAACAGCTGATTTGCCTGCCAGAAAATGCATTCATTCCACTAAAACTTTTACGTTGTACTGAATTTGTTACCATGTTTGGTGTTGTCTAATTTATAGTTCTAAATTAATCTTCATTATAACATATATTATAAGGTAATAATTATATGCCGTAGTAAGCAGTTGCCGGGTTTATAAGTTGAAACTTTTAAACATTTATGTCAAACTTAATTTGTTGCAATGCTTAGAGCTTTGGTAATTTGTTGCGGTTTGTTTTTATTTGTATTATAACATTTAATGTAGAACAACAACTATGCCATAGCAAGGTATTGCTTGTTGTCGAACTAGTGAAAGACAATATAACGAAAGTAATATTTAATTTCATTCTTTCTCGAAAGGAAAATCTTTGTGTAATGCCTGGAAACGTGCATGCAGGCTGACAATGTTCATAGTTCTAAACAGTTTGGTGAAAATGATTTTAAGATAGATTGAAAGGATGAAATTTTCAATTTAAAACAAAAAAGAAAACTAAAGATATCAACAGTTAAATACAGTAACATTCTAATTTGTTGCTGTTCCAAATTCCAGCGAAATAAATAAAAGAGCTGAGACTCGTGAGATGGAAAAGATAATTTTTCCTTCTGCAGGAAACAAATAAACCAAAATTCGGAACTTCCTCCTGAGTGTGTATCTGAGGGTTGTAAAAATAACATATTACTCATATTATTACACCTAGAAAAAGGTTTAGCAGTAAACAAAGATTTATAATGATTTTTAAACGAGAAAATTTAATTATAAAACAACAATTCTATGAAACGGCACAGGAACTACTTTTTTTTTAAGGAGAGGCCAACCTCCTTCTTTACCTTATTCTGCCCATTCCTCATGATCTGTGCGAGGAACTTAATCAGCAGAGTAAGGGGGTGAACCAGTACAGTAGAAGGTGAATATTACTGATAAATCTTCCGGTCTAGGCCGGATTCGAACCAGCGCTATCTCTAACCCAAGCTCAAAGTCCTGACGCCTTTGACCACTCGGCCACCAGCTCGCCCAATTAACGAAAACAAAAATTAACGTTTTAACCCTCCAGTCATGAAAGTTTAAAACCCTGTTTTAAGAATATCAGAAGAGATGATAACTATTAGCAAATGTAGTAGCTGGTCATAGAAAACATATTAAAAGCGGTGACATTACGTTGCTTATCTCGAAAATGTCTAAATTTCGTACGGGATGTTTTGAAATGCCCTTTTCTAAGTGAAATAACAATCAAACGTTGTTTGTGGTAAATAGTACAGACTCCATAAGAATAAGGACCCATCCACCCGCACTTACACGTACAGTGGTAATGGCTCACCCACCCGCCCATACACGTGTATTATTATTGATTAATCAATACCACTGTGCGTGTACTGGGTAGGTCAAATACGAGTATAGGTGCGTGGGTGGGTGAGCCATTACCACTGTACGTTTATATAAAGTTAAAACCTGACTTTTGCTATGACAGTATCGATTATAAAATGTTAGGACCCCATAACAACATACAAGCAGTTGATGTAAGAAATTTGGTTGGAAAATGGTGGCAGCCAGTATTTAATGACTTTGACAAAGCAATAGACAAACATGATACATAAGTAAAGTTGAAAAAATTTACTTTGATGTTCGAGGATCAGCTTGTGACGTGGAAGGCTCTAATAGGAGCGTGTTTAATGATTTAAAGGTAGGACTTAACGCAACTTGTTTTACGAATCCCAGTAATGAAGAAGTTGTGAGTGGGTCTTTTAGTGCACTAAAGATGGTATGTTAATAATTTTAAGAAGTATGTTTTTTCTGTTACTTCTTAATTATCAAGAAGGAAACCTAAAATATACCTCATAAATTGACAATTTATACATCTTCTTTTAGCTAATACTAAAATACAAAATATCCGTAAAGCTGCTGAGTTTATTTCTGTAACTGTACCTTCAGCAAATAAATCTAATAAAAATCACATGAATATAACAAACATTTTAATATGCTCTATTGCACAAGTTATAAATTACTGTGTTTTATGTATTTATTTTAGGTATAATTGCAAATACATGTTACTGTAATGAAAAACATTTATCAAGATTATTAATTCCAAATAGAAAATAGTACTCAGTAAACGTAATATAAAAATTTAAATGATGAAATAAAAGGTTTTCCGAATATCTTAATTCAAATAAATTGATTAATCTCATAATCTCTTTGCAGATTTCTGTTATAATGTAAGTAAGGCAAACATTATTTTAGTATTTTTGTCATTCATAAAGTATAAAATAATTAATTGTTTAAGTATAATCATAACAAAATATGTCTGCCTTACTCAGAATTTAAAGTTTTAAATCTAATTCAGATTAAAAATTCTTTTAAAGTAAATTATAAAAAAAAACTGAATTGTCCAGTAAACCTATTCCACACATGTCCGTAGAGCAGCCACTTCGGCCATGTAACGTATTGCTGAGTGAAAATGAGTGGGGGAAGATGCGCGTGATACCCACCATATGTTTTAGTTACTGTGGGCAGTCCTATAATTAGTAATACTTTTATGGATCACTTTGAAAACATTGTTTTTGAAGATTTGAACAATATGAAACCCAAAATTTGGTTAAGGTATATTGATGATATCTTTTGTGTTTGGGAAGAAAAATTGATCATACAGAATGAATTTTTAACATATATAAATAAAATATGACCTATAGTAAAATGCACTATTGAAAATGAAGTCAATGGAGAAATTCCTTTTCTGGACGTTTTAATTACTAAGACAAATGAAAACAAAATTAAGACTTCTCTCTTTCACAAAAAACCGTTCAGTGGACATTATCTAAATTATAATTCAAACCATCCTCAACATGTTAAAATTGGTCTTGTACAAAGTTTATTTTAAAGGATTGATACGTTAGTTACAGATAAGAAAGAGAAAATACTTGAAGAAAAAGATACTACAGATATGTTGATTAAAATGATTATTCTAGAGGAATTATTGAAAAAGCAAAAGGAAAAAAAACTTCACTATAAATAAAAATTGTGAACAACAGAAACCTCTAACAACAGTTACGATTCCATATGTAAAAGGAATTTCTGAACAAATTGGTAAAGTTAATTCAAAATTTAACATCCGAACTGTATTTAATTCGTCCAACAATCTAAGAAGCTATTTAACTAAATTAAAACCAAAAAATAAACAACAAGAAACAAAACATTTAATATATAAATTTGATTGTCATTACAATAAAACTTACATAGGTCAAACTTCAAGACCAGTTTCAAAAAGAATAAATGAACACGTTTACAATTATAAAAAAAGAAAATATAGAAAAATCAAAATTAGCTGAACATGCTATTTATAAAAACAAGATATAAATTTTAATTCTACAAGTGTAATTTTAAAAGAACCCTTATGAACCAAAAGAAACCAAATTGAAAGTGCATATTTGGCAGTTTTTAAAGATGAATATACTTCTCAACCCTCTCTAAATTTTAGTAATATATGTTCACCTTTAATTAAAGATGAAATATCATCAAAAATTGAAAACTCTAAACCATATTTTAATTCATAATAATTCTTATCAAACTTAGCCACTTAAATTTAATTTAACAAGTATTTAATGTTTTACAAGTGATTTTTTTTTTTTTTATTTTTATTCACATATGCTTTCTGTTTATATTTATTTTATTATTATTTATTCCTAAGATGCCGATCGTCAAGATATGGGCGAATATGAATTTCGAATGAGTGTGATGAGTGTAGATGAGCGAATGTAGTTATTGTTACAAACTAAGGCCGACTATTCCTTAGAAAGTGTCATTAATTAATAGCCCAATGACAAATGAACAGCCGGTGTTTATCAGCTGATCCTTCTCAAAATCTATTGACTCTGATTGGGATCGAACTGAGAAACTTTAGCACATGAAGCTGGGATTGAACCAACTACGCTACCGACCAATTACTGTATTTACAACTGAAGATGCCTTAACCAGCAAAAGCGCTCTTGATGAAAATTAAATTTGTGGAATTTACTAAAAAATTACTTTCTCTTTACAACCAAACCAATTCCATCAAGAATATACAGCAGGAAAAGTGGAATCATATGGGAAAGACCACATATGTTTCAGGGGAGGTTGTGAACAGTTCTTAACAACTGCTTGCAGGCATTGTGGAGGTATATAAAAATAACACAGTTTCATATGTGGCAACTGAATACTTTTCCACCATTTAAATAAGGAATAATAACAATTTCTTACAACGATGTGTTGCATGTTGCATATGTACACTCAACATAGATGCTCACTTTCTACATGGTTCATAACTAATAGCCCAACTAGTTAGTTGTAGAAGGAAATAATTATTAGATATTACTTTTTATTATTGTTTTTCTTTTTATGTAGATGTAAGAAGTTCTTCACTTCCTATAAAGAGAAATCACCAGTGTGAAAATGTTTCCTTCCATCCCAAAAAGTTTAAGGAATGCCCGTCGTTAGTGCCATGTGTATAGAAGGGAAACAACTTGAAGTATTGGAAGACGGATTTAATGATTGAACACAGATTTTCCATATTACTTAAAACCTAGATAATTGATCTGGACCATTATTATTCTTGTCCACCTTACTCCAGAGAAATAAATACCTATATTATTTTATAAATATGTAATTATACAAATCAATCATATTTAATTTGTACCTTAACAGCATTATTTTCTAATTACATTAGATAACATAGCAGGGCTAAAGTAAAAATTGAACTTCTTATTTTAAATTCATAATTTTTTAAATCATAAATATAATTCTTAAATTTGAAGGTCCTGACGGGTGTTTAATCCCTTAAAAGTTTCTTATTTAATTAAAAAATAAAATATTCAAGATTAAATCCTTGCCCACATACACAAACGTCAGCCTCTGGATCAATTTTAAAACGCACAACAACTCTTTTCAATTAAACCCCTGTATAATTGAGTGATTACGGAAGGTGGTCGCAATCACTCCGAGGTCTCTTATCCTTATCTTGTCAATCACTGAGGGTAGAATCATTGATGCTATAATCATAAACAAGTATTGTGTTAGAGCAGCTAAAATAAATGGTCAGATATTTGGAAACATTCAGTTCCATATTGATAAACATATAAATAAACAAACCAAATAAATTAATAATAAATAAACAACCAGTTGATAATGTTGTCAATACTGCGCTGGAGTTTGTCTTGGCTCTGTTTCAAGGTCACTCTGCAGAACACCTTAATGTTGTCTTCGAATAAGAGAAACCGAGATGCCATCATTTCTCTGATATCATTGATGAATATGTTGAATAGGAGTGGACCAAGATGAGAGCCTTGGGGCACTCCAGAAAGCGCAGGAACGAGAGTAACCACCATTGCATTTTACAATAAGCACTCGCTCGCTCAAATAGCTCTTCATCCACTAAAGCAGTGATCCATAAACACCGTACCCCTCAAGCTTAGCAATAAGCAGCCAGTGGTTGGCTCTGTCGAAAGCCTTACAGAAGTCCAAGTATACAGAATCGACTTGAGACTACTCTACAAAGGCTTTTGTAATAGATTCTTGAAAAACTAAAAGGTTTGTGACATTGGAGCGCCCTCTGAGAATGTCATGCTGCTCAGGAGAAATACAGCTACTGAGTTGGAAATACAGGCTTTCGAAGACCTTTGACAAAGCAGGTTGGATGCAATAGGCCTGTACTTTTTAACATCCTTCTTGTTCCCAGACTTAAAAATAGGCACTATGAAACTATTCTTGAAAGTGGAAGGAAATGTTCCTTCAGAAAGAACTGTGAAAACCATGGTGGGGGAATTTTTTTTTGCAGATTTCATGCGTGGAGTGTGCATCTACTGCCTCTAGGGCTCTAGGTAATCACAGAAATCAGTTATAGCTGCATTCACATTTGTTAAGTTATGTAACAGGGAATAATTTAAACTCTGTATATCGTTGAAAACAGCTGCAACATTTTAATTTCGAAAGAAAGTCACTTGGCCAAGTAGAAGACGAGAGCAGTGAAATTTCAACATTAAAAGTTAGAGCAGGATGGTGCCTGTACTCATCCAACAGCCGGTCCTCACTGGCACGTTCAATCTTCAAGTTGTTGTCAGAAGAAAACGCTAAATTAAGACACACTCCCTTAAACTTTTCCACTATGTTAACTTGTTTTAAATCGTACGTGGAGATAAGATCCAAAATATGCCTGGAAGAAAGAGTCTTTGTGGAAAGGTCCATGTGAAACCAATCAATCTCTGGTAGGTTGAAATCACCCATGAGAAAAAGTTTAGGTGAGGAGTCAGCTAGGTCCGAAGAGATGGTCATTACTACATCAACTATGTCACAGACACTTGACATACGCCTCTGAAGCCGCATACGGCATAATGGGAGGAATGTAGACGTTGCTAATCAAGAGTGGTGTTGTTGAAAGTTTACAAAAAATAGGCACTCAATATTATTTCTAGAGAGTGCGATCTGAGTGCATGTAATGTAATCACGTACAGCGACTAACTTCCAACTCCAATTAGTTTTTTCACTCAAGACTATTTCGCTAGTCAGGCCAATTTCAGCATCATCCATGCTTGTATTGGGATTGATTGTTACAGGTATCAATGAATTTATTGGGACTGATTGTTTTTTAATGATCTTAAGTATGTTTAATTCAAGAAAACAAGCACCATCAAAGTCCAACTGATTAGACTTTTGTATATGAACCATTCTGTTTTCAATCTAATGATGACATAATTTTTACTCTATTTTAGTAGGTAGTTTTCCCCTTGTTTCTTTACTTATCATATTTCCTTTTCTAATATTCAGTTTATTATACAACTCAATAAAGTTTTTATTACAGTACTTTTCTTTGCTCTCCAGAGTTCTTTTTGTTCTAGCATAGTGTTCTAGTATATGTAATGTATACACATGACATATACACCAGCTTAAGGTAGACTAAAATTACAATAAAAATCAGTAGTCCATAAATTGCTGGCTATCAATCATCGCGTCTCTAATAAATTATCAATCACAAACTACTTTATTCACATAAAGTTATCGAAACTACTTTGAATCGTATATCTTATTTACATAGCTCACAAAAATATATTTAGTTTTTTTTTGAAGTTATACTTCTTTGCGCCCGTTAGACACTTTGGGATGGGATGTTGGTCGAGAAACCGCGTCACGCTGAAAAGTAAGAACAAATTTTTAAGAACTATCGATTAATCGATTGTTAATCGAAGAAATTTAATCGAAGAAATTACTGATAATGATAATATAGGTGTATAATATAATAATGAAAATGTCTTATATTTCATTTATATATCCTGTCTGTTTGTGTGCGTGAGTGGGTGTATGAGAATGGCCAAAGAAGTATAACTTCCACCGTGTGGTCCGACGCACACCCAATTTTTTTTCAATTAAGACTCCTAACTGAGTGGGCTATACGAAACTATGTAGTAAGACTATTTTTTATTTCATTTCATGTTATTAACAATGTTTATGCTTATTGCTTATTTAGGAATTCCGTTAGTACAATCGTTTTGAATTAGCGTTAATATTTCAGTGTCAGTGTACATATTTCAACTCATTTAATGAATTGGCTGCTCTAGTATTACCAAAGCTAGATGGGTATCAAATTCTCCATAACTTACTTTTATTTACTGTCAGTGTCAAAGTTTGTGTTTTTGTAACACTAAAGTTAGTCTGCGGCTGCGTTTGGTGTTGTGTCTATTGTGTCGAAGTCAGTAATCGGGATTGGTTAAATTTCTGGATTTGTTTGTTTTTGTCTGCAAGAAAGAAGTGTCAGTCAATCGTGTGTTGTTAATTTTATTTCATAATGGTGCATAATAAATCAGTGTTCGTTTTAATTAAACTTTATTTAATAACAGATCGATCGTTTGTTTCGTTTTATTAAAACAAATCATAGTAAATGTTTAATGATATAACTTAGCCTATTTTCCCCTGAATGTTAACTTTTAAATAGTCCAGGAATTATACATTATGATAAATTGGCATGTATAGTACAATAAATCATACTATGTATCTTAACTTCAGTCATCCAAGAAATGTCATAGATGTCTGTGTTTGATAGGTTAAATTAGTCATTTTGAAGAGATAAAATGCTAGGAAATGAGAAAAACAGTGCTACTTTGTAATTATGTTAAATTCATATTCATATATTATATACCAGTTGTAATATAACAAATTACTTCCCAATTTCATTCAAAACCACTACAGAAATTCATTTTGTTAGGAAAGAAATGGACCCTAATAGTGAATAATACCTTCATAAATAAATGAAAGTAACATAATTCCTTCTACATTCACTAAAATATTAATCTATACAAACTGATGCGTCCTGTGTATGGATCGTGTTTTATACTGTGTTTGACTGGCATTTATTAGCTTTCATTTTTACTTTAAAAAAATAATTAACTAAGCAATAATTAGTAGACCTAAATATATGTTTGAAAGTATCAACATGAGCTCTCCAAATGTTGCAATGAAAGAAACAAGTGTGATGAGTGATAAAGATGTGTTGCCAACAAAAACTGTTATATTAAAAGAATCCGGGGGATGGGACACCATTGGTAGGCTATCAACTTTAAAACGAAATCTCAAAACTTTATCGGTTCACACTAACAAAAAGACTTCTGATGATAACAAAGGTAAGATCAATTTTATTTATGTTAATGTAGCTTAAGCCTAACATCCATTTTTAGCTAGAAATGTTACCAAAGATATTGTCATATAGGCTTTCCAACATTCTAATTAAAGTGGCAAATTATGTATGATTTATTGTGTGTTATAAATTGGTTTTTATATTAAAGTTGAAAAACCTTATGATTTTCATAAATGGCCTTCTTAAACATGTAGACCAAGACTTGGTGACTCAGTGGCCAAGGCTTTGGACTGCATAGTACAATTTCCAAGGCTCAAATACCAAACTGAGCCTAATTTTCGTTTACACTGGAGTTAGCAACACTTGTAACAACTGGAGTTAATAACAATTTTGTTGATAATATCATACAAAATACTCCTAAATTTGTTGGTAACATTTGAATGTTAACAACAAAATTCTTGTAATACACCATTTTTGTTGCTACCAAGAGTCGGTAAATTAAGTAAAATCTTTTGATCTGTTTTGAAATAAGAATGTTGATAGCATTTGTAACTAACAATTAATGTTACCATTTATTTTTTTATGTTAATGAGATTTGCTGCTGGCAATTGTATTGGAAGGCGGGTAGCAAGATGTTGGTAAACAAAGTAACATTGCTGGCGTGGTGGCTCAGTGGCTAAGCCTTCGGACTGCGGAGGGCATGGTCCAAGTTTCAAATCCCCACTGAGCCAACCGTCGGTACTTCATTCGTTGAATAAAGTTCACGGCACAGGTTTGCAAGTTGTGAGAAGTTTTAAAAAAAATTCAAAATAGAATGTTACGGACATTTGTTAATGGCTTTTGTTGATAACAAAACTAGAAGTAAAATGAAAACATTATTAACATTTGGTATCTACTTTTGTTGCCAACAAAAATTTGGTTAATATTTATTGGTATTGGTAATTGGTGAAAATGCTGCTTTTAGGTTGGTAGGCTACTTTACTTGTTGAATAAAGTTTACACAAATGTCTGTAGGTTATAATAATATGTCTAGATATGGTACTCTTGCCGTTTTTATGATCTAACACCAAAGTATTATGTAGGCCTACATATAAAAATTTTTCAATAAAAAAATTAAATCATGTGCAGCCCAAGAAAGCAGTAAAGCTCAAAATAATCAATGACTCACAAATTTCAGATGGACTGGAGCTTTGATAGTTAGAGACATTCCAGATCTATAGGAAGTTTATCTTCACTTAAAAGATTTCAGGAGTTCCTAAGTTAGTAAGATTTTGAAGACTAAAACCTTAATTTTCACATTCACTGATCAGAATTTTGTAGATTATTTTCATTACTCTCTACTTTGAGTTTAAAAGTACTGTGATCGTCTTACTTATGTTAGAGTTAGAGTAAAAGGGGATATGCAGTTGGTCCAGCCAACCCTTGCAACGAAGCCTGAGGCTTTTTGTGCCAATCCCGGTGCCTAATTGTCGTAAAGCTGGCAATCCTTGACCAGGCCAAGGAGCTTCTTCACTAGATTAGTAATTTCCGACTGTCCCAGAGGTGAGCCTTCAAATGGTACTCTTCTGCTGGCACAAAGAGCCTCACGCTCCCGGTCAGTGCGTTCTGCCGACTCTTCGTCCAACCCACAGAGGCGACAGATGGGATCCTCCGTAAGGAGTCCCGCTGTTCTTAGATGCCTCCGGAATTTACCGTCACCGGTGATGAGTCCCACCACCAACTTCACGTGAAATTTACTCAACCCAAGAAGTTACTTTGTTAACTTCTGGGAAGGATTTCTGACAAGAAGCTTGCCGAGTCTTTGCCCTGGGAACCGCCGCCATCTTTCCAGATGTCTGGCGCTGACCCAGTTTTGGTTGCTATTTTGACAGCTGCAGCCGAAACGCCGCAGGCCGGCTCAGGACCAATGAAGGGCTTAATAGCACCTTCCCTAGCCAAGGCATCGGCCTGCACGCTGCCTTCTATTCCCCTATGTCCTGGGATACATTCCAGCAGGACCTGATTTCTTGAACCCAGGATGCTGAGGGACTCCACACATTCCCAGACTAGACCAGACGAAACCTTCCAGGAGTCAAGGGCCCCTAAGGCCGCCTGACTATCTGAGAGGATATGGATATGTTTCCCGCAAACCTCTATCATAATTTGCGCTGAACGTATGGCGACTTCAGCTTGGAACACGGTGCCATACGCTCCCAGGCTCACGCACGCGTTGGTCCTAGGGTCACCAGTATAGACACCAAATCCAGCTCTGTTGCCTATTCTTGACCCGTCTGTGAACCATACAACTGGGTCGTGAGAAGAAACCGGGCTACTAACAGCGTCCCAGTACTCCCTCGACCCAAAATCCACAGTATGGGGTCTGGTGAAAAGATACTTAGTCCCAATGAAGTCAAACCTCATTGAGAGTACCTCATCGTTTACTAGATTGACCACTTAGGAGTGACCTGTACAGGACCCCCTCCAGTGATCAGTCAGTTGAGGCCTATAAACCTTTTCCTCTGATTGCCAGGAGTGCTTCTCCTGGCTATCTTCATCCTATTCAGAGCCTCAGCCGTCCGATCGAGCTGATCAGAGCCTGGGCTCCGAGAAGGATGTTTTCGGGGTCAGAGAGCGACATGCCCCCCTCCACCGAACCCTTGACCCGAGCAGCGGGGACTTCAGACTGGCCTACTTGGCTACCTTTGTTCCCCGTGCCAAGGTCCTTGACTGAGGGCTCTGAGCGTTCCTCAGCCAAGTTGGATTCAGAATCGGAGAGAGACATGTCCCCCCCCGACATTGATTTGGCCCGAGCAATGGAAAACAAGGGCTGGCCAGTGAGGCTGCCCTCTGCTCCCATGCTCGGTTCATTATCTAAGGACTCAGTGCGGTCCTTAGGTATGTAACTATAAGTGTGTGTGGTAATGAGTTCAGGGTACCGCGGGGTCACTAAGCCCGTCAGCTGCACACCTCAGCTGTCCCTGCGAACCTCGGTCCGGGACTGCTTATTAGGGTTTCCCCTTATTCGCAGTTGTCCACCTCATCAATGACGAGGTGGAACATTCGCTATCCGCCACCTGCGACCCGCCCAGTAGCTGAGGCTCGCCCTGGGTTACTTATGTAGGTAGTAGCATAGGGCTTTTTGTCAGCTACCATTTTTTTTTAATTTTAAATTATATAAAAGCTGTATTATATACTTAGAAAACTCCAAAAGCCGCTAGATATTAAGACAAATAAAAAGTAAAGTTATCTCTTGTCACAGAGCTGAGTCCAATCCATCAAACCATTAAGATCTTACACACTGAATCTATTAATGCTAGTTAATCCCCCAATAAAACAGCGCAAAGGGCACTCTAAAATTAAGTGATCCATTGTTTGGATAGACTCCCCCCCCCCAATCACATGACTGATCTACTGTCAATTCCCATTTGTATTTCCAGTAGTTACATCTGCCCACTCCAGTTCGGAACCGATTCAACATTGTCCACTCCCTACAAGGTATGTTCATCCCACCTACAGTTATTCATGGATCTTAATAAGAAACTTATTTTGTCCATCAAAATCGTTCCAGCTAGTATTGGGTGAGAAATTTTATCTGCTCAATTGGAAAGCAGTACGTAAAGGTGGGTTTTGAGATTTTAAGCGACCGTTCTGACGTGGGATATCCTGGGTAATGGGGAGTGTGCGATGCATTCAAGATCTTATTGAATTTTTTAAGTCGTACCTCCTGATATCTTATTTCTGGAGGAGCTATACTGCACAGCATCGGGAGCCAAGGTAGTGAAGTTGTCTTGAGAGTGCTACTAATAGCTCTCATGACCCTATTAAGTTGAACATCAATCGCTTTTGTATATGCGCAATTTAGCCATACGGGAGCACTGTATTCAGCAGCTGAATAAACCTGTGACAAAGCAGTAGAACGCAGTACGTGTGAGTTGACTCCCCAAGTTGTTCCAGCAATATGATGTATTACATTTGCCCTGGTTTTGATTTTAGCTGCTGTTTTTTGAAGATGGTTTTTGTGTAAAGATCGTTCTCTGTTTTAGTGGTTATATTAAACCAAGACAAATAGCTTTACAACCAATTTAAGTTTTGTTATTGAACATATTGAACATCGTCAATTCAAAAATTACAAAGGGTTGCTTGGGATTATGAGTATGGTAAGTTATTTCAGTCAAATTTTAATATGTTTATTTCAACTAATTCACATAAGAGCCTTGTTCCTACACTGTTTTCAAAATGGTTGGAAAGGACCTGTTTGGGCATTCAAAACCTGTTTCTATCCATTTTTATGATTTCTTCACAAAAAATAAGTAGAAATTAAAACAAAAAAATGTTTGCACTTCCCATGGTATATTGCATTGAACAATTTTTTTCGCATTGAACATTCAAACTAAAAACCAATGTATATGTTTTAGAGTGAGAAAAATAAAATTACTAAGACTATATTAATTTTATATAACTCGCAAGGCTTGCGGAGTCAGTGTGTGTCATATGGAAAATAAAAATAGAAAATAAAAATCATCTCAAATTTAAATTGTTGTGTACAACCTGACTTAACCTTGTTATTATTAATAGATAAATATTAAATAATTGTGACATTCATTACTAATTAATTAATGATGCGATTAACTTTTTTTATTTATTTGTTTATAAATATATTGATTATAACATAATTTGATTTATAGATTAATAAGCAAATTAATATGCCTATTTCCAGAGCAGACTTTGCAAAGACAGCATAATATGTTGTTCTTATTTTAGCAATAAGAGGGTTTAATTCAAATTAAAAATGTAAACGACCTTACATTTATTGGCCGTTATAATAAATGTAAACAAACAACAAAGGAGGCGAAAATAAATTCTTTTCTACTCAGAAGCAAGGTCAACTCGACCGGCAACGTGGAAACTAAGAGATCAGTAACATGGTGGAGTGGTAACAGTGGTTGGACTGGGACTGCCCTCCCCTCCACTCCTAGTATTATTCCCCTCAGGTGCAGGCCAAGTGCCTCGGAAGCCTCGTGAGTTCTGTTATATGTACAGAGATTGTGTTTGTTTTTGCTCTACCGGAGAACTTTTGAACGCACTTCCCATCACATACATTTTACGGTTTGAGTTAGCAATCCGGTGTGAGGGTTGATGCTTAACCTAACCTACCCTAACCAATTAACTGTCCACATGCTATGGCTGGTCGGTAATGGCGCTTATCACAGCGACTTTTGATTGTGATTTTTAAGATATTTTAATACTTCTGACACATGTTTAACAGTCAATTCAGTAAGTCAGAGAAGGATTGGTTTTTTTTTTTTTTTTTTTTTTAAGAAAGGAGGCACAGCCATAAAATTAAGCATGGAGGCTATTGTTTGGTCTGTTTTATATAGAACAGTGAATATGATATCAATCCAGTAAGTAGGAAATAAAACACTGTTCCTCCTCGAAGTGTAAAGTATAATAAAAGCTTATTTATTTATGGTCACCAGGTTGCTTGTAATACCAACTGTGTAAAATACAGTACCTATTTAAGTTTTGGCTTTTAAGAAGGCAAATTTATTTTTTAGTAAACTACTTGCCAGCTCACATACAGGTCTGTGTGTGAACTTATCTAACGGGTGAAGTACTGAACGTTAGCTTAGTTGGGGGGTTTGAACCTTAAAACACTGTTATAACAAAGTTATTTTTTATGGAAAATATAGTTCTAAAGCTTTAATTACAAAGAGTTACTTTATTTATAGAGTTATGTAAGTAGTCAGTGTTTTATTAGATGCTTGTAAGTAATAAAATTTACATTGTTATCCTGATCACTTTACAGCTTTAAGTAATAACTTTAGTGATAAAGGAATATGTTTGTCCTTTAGGAATGTTTGGCGGAGGAGATGGACTACTTGAATGACTGATGATTCTCATTGACATGGTTTTATATTGCCAATATGTTATTGTTGATATTTCACATCCTAAGAAATCATTCAAATATAAATAATAATGTAACTTTGTATTGTTTAACATTTGTAGCTATTAGATTGCTTAATATTTTTATATATATAAAGAACAACACTTAGCAATCTTTTTTTGTGTTTTTAATGTTCAAAATCGATTTCTGTCTCGAAAGACCATCATCAGTTGAAAACAGAATAAAGACAAAAAAAATAATTTTTTTTTATTCTGTTTTCAACTGATGATGGTCTTTCGAGACAGAAATCGATTTTGAACATTAAAAACACAAAAAAAGATTGCTAAGTGTTGTTCTTTATATATATAATAATGTAACATACAGACCTACTGTGATGAGTGTATATACTCATGGGTACTTACTGTATGTATAACTGAAAAAATTATATATAACATATAAAATATGCTCTTTTGTTCATCACTTTGGTAAAATATGCTCGTTTGGTTCCCTTACTTGATAAAAAGCTACTTGGGAACAAAGTGTTTGGGAGATTGTAGGTCCGCTCAATGGTTGCCATCGACGTGGACCATACTAGAGAAGTCTGGAGTGTCCATGTTGGTTGGTAGTCAGGGTCAGATGTTGTGTAGGGATGAGAACTGAGTGTCAGACTTGTTAGTTAGCTGAAAATAAGATCAACACTATGTGGTTCAGATTCTATGTAGGTCCCATAGTTGGCCTGGCTATTGGGCTATTATCAAATAGCCCTTTCTGAGCTAAGTCAAACTCAGATAGTAACAATGACTACACGCATTCATCTACTGTAGTCATTCACACTCAGTAGCTGTTCATCTGTCATCACACTCATTCACCCCTCATATTCGCCCATATCTCTATGATCAGTGTCTTAGAAATGAATAAATAGATAAATAAAACATTCTTAGGGCTATTGTGCATCTTTTATAACTAATTAATTTTGATTATTACTTGGAGTGAAAAGGGTTAAAATATTGCACTGCCCTCGTTTTCTGGAAATTAGTAGAGGGAGAACAACCAGCTTTAGCATGTACTAATGCCAGAATGTCTTCTCCGGAAACAGTTTTAAGTATTGCACAAGCTATGCCATGTTTGTTTCCACATGCCAGAAATCACAGCAGCCTATTTCAGGACACACTCTGCTGTTTATTAACACCAGATTCTCTTATTAACTCAGACCAGTGCAAGTGTTACACATTGTTCGTTCAGAGTCTGAAATTAACCCAGTCTATTCACAGAGACTCTTCTTTTTTTTACTGACACCAGAATTACTTTGTTCAGATCCTTGTAAGAACTATACATATTGTACTTCGCACACTTGCAACTTTTGTTAACTAACATCGGGATGCCTTCATTCAGACCAGTTTATGTTTTGCTAAAAACAGAACACCCTCGCCCTTACTCAGCTCAAACCGTAGTAAGTTAAGTGTTACACATTTTATGGTTCTCTGTCATGCCAGAACTTACCATAGGCTATTTTAGGACACACGCTTCTATTTACTTATACCAGAACTCATTGACCAGTTGACCAGCATCGATCATATTGTGCTTCCATGTGAACAATTACCCCTGGCTGATTTAAGAAACACTTTTCTGTTTATTAGTATCAGAATTTCTTGGGTCTTTATGATGCTGCATGTGTGCTTTCCATGCCAGAAATTAGATAAAGTTATTTTAGGACACATTTATCTGTTTACTAAACCCTTGAACTTAAACTGGTGTATGTATATTTTTCCAAGTACTGAATGTCACACTATAGCAAACTACTTGTGCTTAATTTTATTAAAAACCACATTGTATTCATAGACTCACCCTGCAGTTAATATTTACTTCACAAGGTACAAATACTTAACAAAACAGAGAATGTTTCTCATGGGAAATTATTTCTTATCTTGAAAGTTACATAAATATAAGTCATCTTGAGGTTTATTTGTGGCATTATAAGAGTTGAGTTTAATTGTCAGACAATATTTATTTTGCTTTAACTATGCTCCAGCCATTTGAAGTCACATTTAGAGAACAGTCATAGCAAGTAACATCCCTCTGTTCATTTATGCCTCATCAAATTTTCACACATCAAAATACAAGTCTTTAAGTCAATATTGCCTCTATTTACTTAAGATAATGGAAGGTAATTTCCCTCTGATTATCACGCTCTTGAACGATTATCTATTGTAATGAATAGTGTCAATATATTAGATTATATTTTATAACCACTGTCGGCACGTGTACATACAGTGCTGTAACCAGGTACTTGGGGACAAAATGCTTTGAAGATTGTGGGCAATAGGTTCTTTGCTCGGTCCTCCTCTTTTTACTGATATGATGTCTGCTAAGTGGTTGCCATCGGCGTGGACCCTACTAGAGAAGTCTGTGTTGTCCAGGTTGGGTGTATTCAATGTCCAGATGTTGTTTAGGGGAAAAAATTGAAAATCATGCAAGCCATTTAGCTGAAAATCAGACTAGGTGGTTTGGATTACCCTGGCTATTGAGCTATTAATAAATGGCCCTTTTCACCCTTTAGCCTCTGTTCAGTTATTAATAAAATTATAAATGAGCCATGGAAGATTAACTCTATCTCTATACCTTAGTTACTTCAGTAACTTCCCTCATGCTTCATAGATCTTAAATACATGAAACAGAATGTAAATTATCGCTGTATATATTTCTGACTCCAGCGAGTACGCTCGTACCTAGATATAGAAACTTTAATACATTTTTATTTAAATACCATTTATTGAAGGTAATTTAGTCTCCAGCTTTCATACGGGTTTTAATTTCTATGGAAGGTAAATAAATACCTTGCTTATTTACATGATTAGGTTTTGCTTATCGTCCATAGAAGATTATCATTTAGTTATTTATCCAACTAGATTTTGCTCAGCTGTAGTAGAATGTAAATTCCCTTGCTTATTTACGTTAATCAGTCTTAAGCGCTAACTTGCAATGAAAGGTGACTTTTGCTTATTTATATAATTTATCTTTTGCTTACCTGTAATAGAAAGTGAATGATCTAGCTTATTTATGCTTCTCAAGCTCCTCTTAGCTGAAATGAAAAATAAATGGCCTTTTTCATTTATTTTATTCAAAATTTCCTTACTTGCAATGGCAGGTGGTCACCTGCTTATTTACATCGCTCATCTTTTGTTTGCATACACAATAAAAGGTGAACCCATTTGCTTATTTGTAAAAGAAAGTAAATAACCTTGCTCTTTTATGCCACTCAGCCTTTGCTTACTTATATGTACCTTTGCCACTCATTTATGCTCACCTGCAAATGAATTTATATTCTCATCCTTATTTAAAGATATTCACACTCTTCCAATCTGAAATACTCAAAGATTGTAATATAACTTAAAACCATCTTCTCTCTAACTAGCATCCAAGTTTTAATTATCTAAATTAATTAAAAATGAATTCTCACTAAAACAGCTATACTTTTCCTTAGAATACATTTGCTAGGTTGACCATTTTTTAACGTTCTGATCTGTAAACAAAAATAATGCCTATAAAAGGTGGAATAATCTTTCCTCCTAAAATGTATAAGATGAGTCACATTCACAAACGTCTATTTTGGTGGTTGATAAGAAAACGATTTATATATTTTTAATTTCAGCACATACCACTGAAGAGGTCCTTCCATGTATTTCACAATGCTTCCGTGAAAGGTGATTTTCTCCATGTATTTCTATCTAATGGACCCAATCTGGACTTGAATATGATACTTACCACAAACGGTTAATCTGTCAGTGTACTTAAATCCTTCAGTCATCCTCCAGTCTTAAATACGGTATGGTACTGAACCTCCTTCATGGGAGCGATTCTGTCCTTATTTACATCTCTCAGAGTTGATGGCCCCATCGACCTACGCATGAAGGACGCTGATAGCCATTCCTCCTACCCACAGACAAATATTGCTGGTGCCCACTCGCTCATCCACATACGGACATTTGCTTGGTTTACCTTTATGTTCAAACAAAATTTCATTTAATGTACAAGCATATTTTCTTGATAAACTTTATAATTTCTATAAAGTATAAGGTTGCTTGAGTTACACCCGCTGAATCTCATGATTTTATTTAATGTATGTGAATAGATGTATAAGTATATAAATTTTCCCAGCTTTCAAAGACAGCTTAAGAATTCCAATTGAACACTGCATTCCAAATTCGAATAGATGGGTAACCATTAATAACTAAGATTTTACCGTCAAAATATCTTTATTCATAAAATGCACAGTCAATTACATTGAATAGTGTCAAATTTAAAATTAAGCCAACATAAAACCGTATTAATCTATACAGTTTTTGGTCGGATTTTGTATGGTTCCTCCAGTCTTAAAATATAAATTAAATTAAAAGGCAGTTTTTTTAGGTTTGTCTGACTCTCCCAGTTAAATATTTAAAAATAGGATTGCTAGTCATAAAGTTAAATTAAAAGTCAATATGGAATGATTTATACTTAATTAAAACTTACAATTATAAAAAAAAATCCTCTAATGAATAAAGAGCCTCATCACATGAGTAATTCTTGATATTTTTCTTAGGTATACCAACTATCAAGAATACATAAATGCTATTTGTGTATATTTTCAAGTTTTCTGGCAAACCCCTAAACAAGTTAGCTCCTTCATCGATAGTTTTCTTTAAAAAAAATTCTAATCTGTGTTTTGGGATAGCAATTTCATTTTTGTGGCGAGAATTGTACTGGTGATGGTTAGAATTTAATTCAATTTGTTCAAGGTGATCAACAGTAAACATTATACAGTCCAATATATAAAGACTGTATACAGTTAGTATTTTTTCTTTAATAAAATGATCTTTTACAGATTCATCCATTTTTAATTTAAGCATCACCCTTAATGCTTTCTTTTGGGAAATTATTATTTTATTCATTGCCCATTATTATTATTATTAGTTTGGTTGTTGCCCCATATACACAGATACCAAAACCTACATGTGATTGTATATGAGGGTGAAAAATGGTGTTTAAGGTCTCTTTATTACAATACAGCGACATTGTTTTTAAAACAAAGGTTCCTGAACTTAATTTTGTTAGTACTTTATCTATATGCAATTCCCAGCTTAGGTGTTCATCTACTATAAGTCCAAGAAAATTTATATCTGCTACCTGATTAATGATTTCAGTGCCTGTAGTGATTAGAGGTGAAATGTTGTGTCTATTCTGTTTAGTAGTGAAAGAAATATAGCTAGTCTTAGAAGTATTCAAAACTAGGTCGTTAGAGGTTAAAAACTGCTGGACTCCTAAAAGTAATTGGAAATAAGTTATTTCCAAGTTTTGTTCATATCAGCAGATACTTTTAAAATTGAGTCATCTGCATATAAGACCAGCTACCACTGCCATTGTCAAACACTGATTAATATCTGTTATGTAATATAAGAATAATAAAGGTCCTAATATAGATCCCTGTGGTACTCCGTGTTTTACCAATTTTAAGGTAGACTGTATTACATCAACTCGATTATTTATGTTATTTGTTATTTGTACAAACTGTGATCGTTCACTTAAATAAGACCTAAACCACTCTAGAGATATATCTTGCACGCTTAATACCTGAAGTTTTTGAATGAGTTGTTATGACGGACGCTGTCAAATGTTTTTGACAAGTACATTAATATACCAATAACGTTTTCATCTTTATCTACATAATCAATTAGGGACTCTACAAAATCAACGGCAGCTGTAACAACTGATCTACCTTTACGAAATCCATGCTGCATATTACCAATTTTTTTGTTATCTTCAAGAAATTGAATTAATCTTGTGTACATTGCCCTTAAATATTTGGACATAGTTGGTAATAAGGCCACGGGACGGTAGTTTGAGATTTCATTGTGATCCCCTTCATTTTATTAATTATTTCATGTGCAAATATGAAATGAGTTTTTCTTTAAATAAACAAAATCGTAAGTATTTGCCTTTTGTGAAAAAATACTGCATATAAAATATTATTTAAATAAAAACACAGCTGCTATGGAATATAAATGTAGGTATCGACGTTAAAAAAAGTATTTTGCTTCCAAACATTTCCTACTTTGAGGAAATTATTTCATCTTCTCCAAATGTCCTTGTGGCTTTACTGTAGAATAATATGTTTTTAACTAAGAAAATTTCAAAACATTGGTTATGGTTGTTTAACAAATGGTTTCGTACTCATCATATTACGGAGAAATACAAAACAAGTAAAGTCACACAGCACTACTTTTTTACAATATAAGTACAAAATATAAAAATACTATGGTGATTGATCTCGGTAAACCACGTTTACCTATCTTTCTACATTCCTTTGTGAATCCCTCCGAGGTCTGAGTAAGGAAAACATGGTTTGCCTAAATATAATATTTTAACATGTGTAAATAAATGTTTAATATAAATAACATAATATAATATAATATAAAAATAATATAAAAAATAATATAAAAAGTTTAATATAATATAAAAAACAAATAAAATAAATAAATGCTCAAAGTGTAAATAAATGTTTGCTGTGCGACGTTCACTTGATTTGTATGTTTAACAAATTCCAGGTTTTTGTTCACTCTCATTGATGATACCTTAGCAAAAATGTACGGATTTAAATAAATTAAGCAACTGTAAATTACCAAAGCCGTTCTTGCAGTAACTGTAAATTACCAAAGCCGTGCTTGCAGTAACTGTAAATTACCAAAGCCGTGCTTGCAGTAACTGTATATTACCAAAACCGTGCTTGCAGTAACTGTAAATTACCGAAGCCGTGCTTGCAGTAACTGTAAATTACCAAAGCCGTGCTTGCAGTAACTGTAAATTACCAAAACCGTGCTTGCAGTAACTGTAAATTACCAAAGCCGTGCTTGCAGTAACTGTAAATTACCAAAGCCGTGCTTGCAGTAACTGTAAATTACCAAAGCCGTGCTTGCAGTAACTGTAAATTACCAAAGCCGTGCTTGCAGTAACTGTAAATTACCAAAGCCGTGCTTGTAGTAACTGTAAATTACCGAAGCCGTGCTTGCAGTAACTGTAAATTACCAAAGCCGTGCTTGCAGTAACTGTAAATTACCAAAACCGTCCTTGCAGTAACTGTAAATTACCAAAGCCGTGCTTGCAGTTACGTCATAGAATAATATATTTAGGGCAATTACGTGACGTGTGCTGTGTGAAGTGTTTATTGGTACTATTCACGCGCCAATCGCCAATCAGTATATTCTCGTAGTTTAGGTGTCGATGCCCCCACCCTAGGGCCCCGGACCGGGCATTATCACAGTTCCGCCGGAAACTACAGACCCACTCAATGCACTACAGTCCAGCCGGGCCGACTTGACTCAGCGGTTGTACAAAAACACACACATCACTCGCAATCTCAGCTTCGGTTTCCGTTTCCTGTCTAACGCGTGTTTTCTGGCTCCTTCCTTCCCAGTTTGTGGTACCCAATACAATTTACATTATAAGCACAGACTTTTTACACGAGCCAATCAAAGCTTATTACTGTACACATTTTATGTGTAAATACGCATATAATAAAAAAAAAACCTGACTCGTTTACAGGTCCAGTGGTATTTTTAAGAGCATAATTCTAAATGGCATTTGTTTCTTAGAAATCCGATTATTGGGATATAGATTTCAGGTCCGTAAATCTATAGAAAGAAAGAAAATAATCTTTATTCAAACCACAGAGCAAAGAAGATATTCTTTGCTCTGTGATTCAAACAGCCAAACAAGCCGCTTAATAGCGTCATTTTAATAGTACATTTGGTCAAAAGTACATTGGCTATTTAAAAATACTTAGAATAAAAATGACCTTAAATAATACTGACAGATAGTTTTAATATTAGCATGTGATGGTAGGAAATAGGGAAAGTTATTTTGAGAATTCCCAACGCTGTAGTGGCAGCCCTGCACTCAATCTGTTTTTCAAACCTCCGCGCACACTACTCTCGGCCTTTACAGAATCCGGTAGCGAATTATAAAAGCCTGGAACCATTACACACCAACTGTCTTTCAAAGAAAGATGGTTTATGTAAAGGAACATTGATGTTATGGTTAGAGCGAAGATTGCATTTGTGGTCGTTCTGGAGTATATGAAAGGTATGCATGTTATTTCTAACAAAAAGTACTGATCTTTTTAAGTAAATAGAAGGAAAAGTCTGAATTTTATTTTCTTTTAAGTACGGCTTGCAAGATTTCTACGAATAAGATGGAAAATGGCTTTAATAGCTCTTTTTTTAAGTTTAAACACAAGATCTGTTCTTTCATTCTCATAGCCTCAAATTTCAATGCCATAACTAAGATGAGGATAAATTAAAACATAATATACGGCTAATAGGGCAGATGTGTCCAGAGTTGAAGAGAGACCTTTGAACACAAATACACCAGAACTTAGTTTTTTACAGACGAATTAAAGTCTGGAAATCTCAAGTTATTATCTATGTAAATTCCAAGAAATTCGTTACCAGAGAAGGGCTGGTTAATGTATCACCAATAAAGGTAATGATCATAGTTGTTGATATGGCATTCTAGAAACTTGGGTTTGTCTTTATTTATTGTCAGACGGTTATGGGAAAAACCATTGAAGGAGAATACTAGACTTCTTGAATACTATTTCTTCAAGTTGTTATCGATTTTTACCAGTTAATGACAGAGACGTATCGTCCGCAAATAAACACACCCTACTTCCTTCGTCGGATATTTTCAATGGCAAGTCATGAATATATAAAAGAAACAACACAGACCCAAGCACCGACCCTTGAGGAATCCCCCTTTAAGAACGGGAACAGAAGTAGATTCAGCCCATTTGATATAGTTATTACTGTTAACAAACGGAATTTTTACTGTATGAACTCTTCCCCCAAGATATGTGTTAATCCAAGACTGGGAAATTCCTCTTATTCCAAGCCTGTCGATTTGGCCAACAATAGGTCATGATGCACCATGTCGTCAAAGGCTTGCTTTAAGTCGAAAAAGAGTCCAATAACTGGTGTTCCTTTATCTAATGCTTTGGAAATAGATGAAACCAAAAAGTTTACAGCGTCTGCTGTCGATTTGTCTTTTGTAAAGCCAAACTGACTACTTGTCAGTACCGTAGTTTTCTGATAAGCAATCATATATAATTAATCCCTTAGGAAGACCAAGTTTTCATAGTAATGATTACATTAATCGTCTAAAATCAGTATTCCATTTAAAATTAGCAAATCTTATGGATGAATAGTTTTAAATAGTTTTCGTAATTAAAAAATATTAAATAATTCTCATCTTCCCAACACTATTTCGTTTAAAATTAGTTAATTCTTTGGATGATTAGAATTAAGTAGCTTTCATGAATAATAAATATTAAAATCATCGTCTAAAATCAGTATTTCGTTTAAACTTAGTAAATCCTTCTGATTAATATTTGTTACTTATGAAAACTTGGTCTCCCGATGATGGGTTGACAGACCTGAAATTGATTTTCCAATAATCGATCTTAGTAATCGAGTTGGACTGCTAAGCTAAGAAGAACACTTTGGTATAAATATATATTTAATTTCACTCGCCAATTTACATGCGCCTGCTGGTCTGTGCGTGAACTTTATTCAACGAGGAAAGCACCGACCGTTACCTCAATTGAGGTTTCGAATTTTGTAACATCAGCAGTCCGAAGCTACCACGCCGGCATATAATTACAAGCAATACAGGGTACAACATAGATTAGGGAAATTCTACTAAAACTTACATGACAACGTTCTCAAGGAAATCAAATTGGGCTCCCTTTCAGTTCTGGATAAATGTTTTAAAAAACAGTGTTAAGTAGAGTTGAGTTGTGACAAGAAATAGCCAAAAGGTTGTGGTTTTTTCAATAATGATGGTTTTAAATATTTCGTCAGATGAAAATACTTGTTAAGTTTCTAGAGATATGAATTAATTTTGCACACGTGTTCGGATCTTAGTGAAATGCAACACTGTACATAATCTACAACATTTGGGCGTCTTGTAAAATTTTACAAAACTAAACATTAATGTGGGAAGTTGAAAACAGTTAACAACCTATATATTTCAGTGAAGAGGTAAAGTTTTACCGTAAAATTCTGCATTTCTTCATTACAAGAAGAAGGATAATCGATGATCAGTTGGATGTAACTGAGGTGCCTTTTAGGGATGGCAAATCTTTTCAACAAATCGATATATTGATTTACCGATATATCGCAAATCAGCCATCGATTTACCGATAATATCGAAGGAAAAATATCGATATATCGTGTAACCGATATATTGTATAGTAAATTATATATCTATATAAAATTATGCACTAACTCTTATGTCATGACTAAAAATACACTCGTGTTTTGCTGTCACTCTTAAGATTATCTTACTGAATGTCAAAATTATATACATTTATCCTCACGGAAAAGGTTGTGTTCTCTGGGGTTAAAGGAAACAAATTCAAAATAAGGTTAATTATACCTTGAATTATTATGTTAATCTTAAAAGAACGTAAGAATATTCGTATAGGATCGCCACCCGCTCCATCCATTGGTCTACAATAAACTACATTTTAGTACGCTAACCTAACCAATTAAAGTTACTTTATTATTTCGATTCATGTTTTGTACGCTTAAGAGGCGATTTAAACGTGTTTTTTTTCGAATCGTGATGATTTTTAGGAAAGAGAATAATATAAATAATATTAAGTGTTATGATATATCGGACCAAAATATCAATATGACTAATATTATCGAAAGAAAATAACTATACTAATGTATCGATATATCGAAACATATTTATCGATATTTTCGATGTATCGATATATCGTTGCCATCCCTAGCTGGAAGTGACCTTGCCGCAGTGTGTCGGCGACCCAAAAAGAACAACGACGATGATGTCATCGTCTGACAGCTGGGCGTGCGCGTGCTTCGAGATTGTTTTGGATCACGGTTAAATAACACAATAAACAATGTCAGATTTGCCGGCCTCTGTTGCTCTGGCATATACTGTATGAACTCAGATACACAACTTTGTGTGTATTTAAAGGCTAATATGAAAGATTACATGAGTGTTTATGACCTGTGTAGTCTGGTTACCAATTAACTGTGTTCGACTGTTCCTCAGAAAGGGCCATTACAGCTTTAAGTGGAATCCGAACCAAGTAGTATTTGTCTGATTTTCACCTGTTGTCTCAACTATCTCCCCTACACAACATCCGGACATTGACTATCGCCCAACATGGACACCCCAGACTTCTCTATTAGTAGTGTCCACCCCGGTAGTAACCATTGAGTGGACACCATGTCGGCATTAAAAGAACCGAGACTAGATATTTTCACCCACCTACAACCCCCACAGCACTTTGTCCCCCAAGTAGCTGGGTTACAGCACTTTCGTTCGTGATGTATCGGTGCTTATGCGATTCTGTACAAAGTGCAATGTATGTAATACTTGTTTGACATTTCACAAGTTAAGTAATCATTCCTCGCTCTTAAGTCAGTGAGTGAGGTGTTGCTCTAGGCTTAATGCCTGTTTGGCTCTTTTCTATGAGTAGGCCTACTCCTTGTATTATTTTACAAATTTACTGTTTCTATCAATAGTAGCCGTGTTGTCGATTTATCCGGCCTCTTTAATGTGCCTATTGCTACATTCTCTTTTTCATTTTATAGTTTATACCAATGACTGTTTGCGACAAACAAGACGAAAAAGAGCAATTTACCAACTTTGAGCGTTAGTTCCAGATTTTAAACTTCTACACATTCAGTGGCTAAGGTTCGAATCCCCAACTGAGCTAACGGTCGGTACTTCACTCGTTGGATAAAGTTAACGCACAGACCTGCAGGCCCATTTGAACTAGCGTAAGAAAGTGTGTGGTTCGATCAATCGATCCAGTTCGCTTTCACCTTTGTTCGATTTATAAAATTGATTATTTCAAATGTCCTTCTGTTAACTTTGCTCACGCCGACGAAGCAGATACAGAGCCTGTCACTGTGAAGTAACACCACTTTACATAGTATTGCACACAACTTCAACTTCTGACGTGGCTTTATCGTCTTTCTTGGTAAAATGTGTTGCCACGTTATTATTTTTATTGAAAGCGGGACGATTGACAAGGGTGAGTAGTGGCTCTGTTTTTAAGCGTTAAACGTTTTTCCTGGAAATTTTTGGTTGAAGTAAAAACAACGCTGAAACACTAGTTTCTTTCATATCGTAACTTTTATTTCTAACCGTTAATTTTAACAGAATTGAAGCAGCACCGGCGTAGTGAGGTAATTTCACCTCTTGAACAACTATATTTTAATGATTTAAATTTATTAAATTAATTAACTGATAATGATATTGACCTGTACCACTGTACTTGTCGGAGAAAGTCAATACCACTGTACTTGTATGGGTGGGAGGGTGGATAGATACCATTGCACGTGTAAAAATAATGATTCTGATCAATTATTTGTTTTAAAAATTGTTGCTAAAATGATTAAAACAGTAATTTACATAGGTAGTGAGAGGTTATTTCACCTTTTTCACAATTTACATTTACTACAGAAATTTCCAATTAAAAAATATTTTAAAGTATAAACCGAAAAGTTCAATGATGGTAAATTTGGAACGAAAAATATGTGTGTTTTTATCGTAAGAACTACAGTAGAATATTTCACTGAAGAAACAATCTCCTTGCTGTGTAGATGTAAAATGCAGTGTGTATGGCGTCTACATGACGGTAAATTAGGATCTACTCTTGTGTTGTTCAGTAGTATTTTCTTGGTCTCTTTTTGCCTTGGCAGTTGGGGATAGTAGTGTGGTGTTTGCTGGCAGCCCCCCCCCCTCCTCTTCCTCAACGCCCTGTACTACGTGGTTCGCCGTTTCATTCGTGGATTAAACTTCACAATGGCTACAATCACTGACTATAAAAACAAACAAACTGTGAAAGGTATGAAATAAGCGCTCGGGCGACTGGCGTGCCATCAGTCACTTTCGTGTGACGGTGATGGAGATCGTCAGAAGAGGGACGGAATGAGGCAGTGGTGGTAGGGAGACCGCTGGCGCTACCTATGAAAAACGAACACGAACTAATTTCACCTAAAAAACAACCGGCTTGACGGGACCAATTTGAGCGGACAGTCTTCTTGTTACTATAGTCAATGCTACAATTGTAAACAAAATAAATAAATAAGGCAGCCTATACGCGTTGGCTACACGTAAATAAAGCAGGAAAAATAAAAAAGAACGTTAAAACTAGAGGAGCTAGAAATGTAAAAAGCTTCACTCGCCAGCTCACATGGTCCTAGGGTTGTGCGGAAAATTTATTCAACGAGTACAGTACCTACTATTACTGTATCTGGAAACGGCAGTACTGAACCATCAAGCTAGCAAGCATACGTATTTTTTTCACTACACTTCTATGAGTTCAGCTGTTTTCGTTATGTGTTTACAACCTGCGAAACATCATATTTTCAACAGCTGTCTATTGTTTACTACCGAAAGTAACATTGTTTACAACCGAAAATTTTCCAGTCAACAACACCTGTTTTTATTCCGTAGTGTAGTGAAAAGTATCGTTCAAAACTCGAGTGAAAGTGTTTTGTATGTTCTCGACCATTTGAAGTGCTCGACAAGTCTCGCACTTCAAACATATGGTCTCGAACATGCAAAACCCCACTTTCCACTCTTGTTATGAAATATACTATTCCGAAATTAGGGTAGCTCAAGATATAAGCCTAACCTCCTGAAATTAGGGCACGGCAGTATGAAGAGCATGTGTATGTACGTACGAGTATATAGAGGGTGTCTCTGAACTCTCTGATGAGCCATCTTGGTTGTTGTTACTGGTTCATCTAGGATCACAAACTTCATTTTTAAAGTGTCCGAAATACCTCGGTTATCCTTCCAGTCGCCTTTTCGGTTGTTTAGTGTTTAAATTTATATCTCAAAAACGAAAAAGTGTATTAAGCTGCAATTTTGCATGGGCCTTAAAACATAAACTCCCATCTTGAGAAAAGTTATTGGTTTTACTGTGTCAAAAGTATCGAAATGGCGGCCATTTTAAATTTTAAATCCTAAAGTCATAATTATATAAAAAATTATATGTTTTTTAGCAAATCTAATCATAAATCCAATGATGATGTAACGATTTTAAAACAGGACGAAAAATAAGAAAGTAAAGATCATTTATGTAGCAATATGCCTGTACAATGTGCAACACACATGTAACAGCTGATAATAATAAAGTAATTTGTGATAGTATTAAATACAGCTGACTAGTACAACAATAACGTTTATGTAAACATGTGATTTAAGACTATCACAAATTACTTTATTATTATCAGCTGTTACATGTCTGTTGCACATTGTACACTGTACAGGCATATTGCGTTGTACATACTGTTACATAAATGATCTTCCTTTCTTATTTTTCGTCCGGTTTTAAAATCGTTGCATCATTGGATTTGTGATTAGACTTGATAAAAAAACATTTTTTTTGTAATTTGTTATACAATTATTACTTTAGGAGTTATTTAGGATTTTAAATGGCCGCCATTTTGAAACTTTTGACACAGGAAACCCAATAATTGTTCTCATAGTAGGTGTTTACGATGTAAAGGCCCATGCAATATTTCAGCTTAATATAAGTTATTTCAAATTTTTCTTTTTTGTGATATAAATTTAAAAGTGAAAAAAAACAAAATGGCGGCTGGAAGGATAACCGAGGTGTTTTGGGCACTTTAAATACGATATTTTATTTTTCATTCTAAATTAACCAGAAACAATAACCAAGAGAGCTTGTCAGAGAGTTCAGAGACACCCTGTATACGTCTGCGGGTTGTCTATGAAAATATAAACAAATGTCAATTAATAGAAATCACTCCAATTAATTGTCGTCGGCTCCAGAACAGTCGCTTGCGTTATTCAGTGAATGGGTCACGGCCTCTAATTAATTGTTCCAAATCTAGGCAGAAGATCGTCTATGATGGCCAACCAATAAACGTCGTAGTTGACGGAACCCGATTAGAATGCAGATACACGTGTCAGTCGATATGTCGGACAGTGTCAATCCACGTAACCTCGATACTGGAATTGGACGAATTTGTCGCGTTCTCGATTCTCGGACTCGGTCGTAGGTTTGGCTGATTTCGCCGGATTGAATTATAGCTATATCGAACAGTTTATTTCGATATAGGTTAGTTTTAAAAGTTTTTTAATGTATCCCGTCAAATATTACAGTGAAGAAAATCACGTATCTTGTTTAGAAACAGATTAATTCTAGACATTCCATCAATTCGATAGTTCGATTACGAACTATTCAAATACCACTGTACGAATAAACCAGAAGTAACTTAGTGGCAGACCCCACAAAGTACAAAAGCGATTTGTTCAATTATGTTCAAAGTTCGTTAATGTGTCTGCATCACAATAATATTGTTACGACAGTCTCGTGACTTCGGAAACACATTTTATTTCATCAAAATGCGTCAAATTACAGTTGTTTTATTGATTGATTGATTTTTGTCTGTTGCATAAAACATTTCACATGACGAGTGTAGATGTGCGAATGTAGTCGTGTAAAAATCTAAAGCCGGCTGTTTCTTAGAAAATAGACCAATGACAAATGAACAGCTGGTGGTTATTGGCTGATCCCTTTCAAAGTTTGTCACGACTCTCATTGGGATCGAACTGAGAACGGTTCGCTTATTATAAAGTTGGGGCTTTAATCGACTACGTTACCGACCAAATAAATCCATCATATCGTAGGATCAAGATAAAAATATGTCACAAACTAAATAGAACTCTTGACAAAGTATTATCACATTTTTCATCATCGACAGTAAAATAATGACTTAACCTATGACATAATATCCGTATTTATATGCTGCGTAATGGAATTACATTGGGTCTTGAAATCAATTTGTCAGAATCAGCCATTTTCAAGTAGGCCATTGTAGCGTAGTTGGTTCAATCCCAGCTTCATGTGCTAAATGTGATCAGTTCGATCCCAATCAGAGTCAATACATTTTGAGAAGGATCAGCTGATAACCACCGGCTGTTCATTTGTCATTGGGCTATTAATTAATGACACTTTCTAAGGAATAGTCGGCCATAGTTTGTGACAATGACTACATTCGCTCATCTACACTCATCACACTCATTCGAAATCCATATTCGCCCATATCTTGACGATCGGCGTCTTATGAATAAATAAATAAAATAAATAAATAAATTAAATGTTTTACACTCCTAGTTATCTTAATATAATCGTAAAGTAGTTTTTCCTCGTAAATCTTCCTATATGTCTAGATCAATTTTAACGATTGAAGTGTCAAATAGGTGCAGTTGTGCAATATGGTCTTCATTGTTAAATATTTTCACCCTAAAAGGCAATCCCTCAAGGTACGTTTTTTTTAGCCATAAGAGTAATATAGAGAGAGATTTAAATTTAATAAAAAAAAAAAAACAGCTGTTCAAATTTAAATTATACTCTTTACACAAGTTTATCAGCTGTTGGAATGTAAATTGTATCCATTCTTTGTTGGACTTTGTATCCAGTGGAAGTTTGTTCTATAAAGTACTAGCTGTACCCGCCCACTTCGCCGGTCATAATATTGAGTTTTGATTGTATCATTGAAATGTGCAGCAACCTTTAAGTTTTCATAGTATCCAATTTACAGCAGCTGATGTTTTGTGTAGTTTACTTCTGTACTCAATTATTTTTAATTTTGAAAGTTTTGCCTACCACAATTTTATTATATTTGTTTTTATTTAACAGCTGTTAATCAAATAAATCAATCAATTAATATAGCTTCACAAGAAATCAAAACATAAAAATATAAACAGTATAATTTTGACATATTTAAAACCCACAGCTGATATTCTTTTTATATTTGACTTATTATACCTTCATGCATCCTGCTATTTGATTAACATCGAAACTTTAGAAGTCCAAGGGATGGAGCCCTGAGGGATTAAAGAAACGGGAATAGGACAGAAACCTTCCCTGGGGTATATAGAACAACTTCCCCAAGTTTCATGGCGATCGGCTGGACGGTTTGGTAGCGCATAAAGGGTAGACAGAAAAACAAACATACATTGGATTTTATATATATAGATAAACACGAGTCTGTCTGTATTGTCCATACATTCAATTGTCATGAAACTTTGGGAAGGAAATAATTTAGATGAGTAAATAAACTCATTTTATAAAAGGAGAAAATATAAATTATATACAAGCATTGTACAAACCTGCACCTCAGTGGCTAAGGCTTGGTACTGCGAGATGGAATTTTCAACATTCAAACATCCAATAAAGATGACTGTCAAGTTAAAACAAACATATCGAAAACATATTATCACTAGTATGTGGGCTATATAAACTGCACTTCTAATAAAACACATACACGTACAGAGGTATTGACCCACCCACCCACCCATACACCTACAGAGGTAATGACCCACCCACTCACCCATACACCTACAGTGGTAATTTTTGTATTGTATTGTAGGACTCCACCCCACTGGCCTTTCTGGTTTAAACTGTGGTCGTCTAATGGGGTTATTTTACGTCATTAATCATAATCAGCTGCTAAATTAAACTAATTTGAATGAAAACTTTTGAAATAGGCTAAGTGATGAAATTGGGTGATATTATAGTGTAGATACACTATATTGTACTCTACAAATATTAGTAGGTACTAATATTTGTAGTCAAAAGTTGGAAACCGAGGCCGAATATCGAGGTGTAAAGAGCGGCGCAGCTAGTGACGGGGTCGGCACGTGAAGCGTCAGGGGTGTCCCCTAGTATTTTAGTATTGGCTGTTCAGTCGTTCATATTGAAAGTATGATGACCGGAACGCTAGCAGTCAATTACAAACAAAAGCTATTAAATAAAAACATAACTAGAGTGCCTTGTACTACAAAAATGTTGTACAGAGAACAAAGAAGCAGAAGGATAAATCAGTGTCTAAGAACAATTGGTCTTCATCTGTTGTTTAATTTCACTTCATTTCTCATTCATATCGCGATAGCCACTTTGTTATTTAGTGCAAAACGAGACTTGTGCTGTAGTGTTAAATTGGCGCGAAGGTCGCTCATGTGGTACGCCGACTACACCATGTTTCACGTTTAGTTACAATGTGTGCTTTGTAAAAATATGGTTGTACCGATAACGACCTGTCTCTCGTGATTGTCTTAATGTTTAGCTTACGCAAAAATGTATTTCGCATGAGAGTTTGTTACGAGGATTTGTATATATATTTTTACTTGACTTATAAGAATTTATATTATTTATAGTTTGTCAAGAATTCTAGAAACAAATTTCAGGTTAGTAATATGTAATTTGTGGGGCAGCCTATTATCAAACTCACATGTTCTTACCAAACTTGCACAAACAGTTAGGCCTTTTTGTGTTCACCACAAAGCCTCAGTCAGCATACCTATCTATATACTATAGAGCTCGATGTAGTGACTGAATCAATGCCACTAAATGTTGAGGCACTTCTCGGCGTCCTACTCCCATGAAATGTATACTTGAATTGAATCCCAAGGTCTGAGACCTCCAGAAAAATTCACAGAAGTTTTTATTTCTTTTTTTCACTCATAAACAAAACGGCGACCTTTTTTACTCCAAAACTGCCCCAATGTATTTCTTATGGAAAAATCACTAAAAAGTAGTTTATATTACCTAAATTGAAGAAAATCTTGAGTACAATTTTCAAACCTTCACAGATCTACACGCGCACCTTATATATGAATTTTAGCTTAATAATTCAAAAAAATTTTTGTATTGGGGGCCCAAAAACTGAAATGTTTGAAAATGTAAAAATGTTTCAAACTGATCTTATCTACTCAAGTGGGGTATCAATTTAAAGCTACTTCTCTCCTGAATCCAAATATAAAATCAGATTTTGAACAGGGTAAATACTAAGGGGTATTTGCCCCTAAAACAAAGAGGTGGTACTAAAATAAAACTTCCAAGTGTGTTATTAAACTATAGACATTTATCTCATAAATTACATTTAACCATTACATCTTGGAAAAGACAACGTTTAAAGGTTCTGCCACCCCCCTCCCCCCAAATAAATAATATGCTCCAAAACCCAAAATTGAGTAATGTTAAACTAATACACCCAAGTGGGGTATAAAAATAAAGGTATTCTACTCTTAAATATTAATTTACCATCAGATTTTAGAAAAGACTACGTTTACTGCCGTTTTACGTCTAAGTCTACTGCCCTAAAAACCAAAATTAATAGTCATACTGGTTAACAATCCTAGTGAGGCAGTGGGCCGATCTTTCTCACGAGGCCGCAGGCCGAGTTCCACAAATGGGAGTGTAGCAGAGTTTCATGGTGAGGCCGCAGGCCGAGTTCCTCAAAGTGGCTTAGGAGAGTTCCAAGGCGAGGCCGAGGTTACCTCACAAGCGCAGCGAGCGACGACGGGGTTGGCACGCGAAGCGTGCAGGGGTGTCCCCTATTTTTATTCAATAATGCTGTATAAAAATGTTTTTAATCAATTAAATGTCTGTCTGGTAAAAATAATTTTGGTTCAAGACTGCTAGTTGGATTTAGGCAAACTGGGTGATTCCTGAAGTTCTCTCCCCACTTCTACAGCATATTCTACTTCTAAAAACAGTGAAAAACGTCCTATAAGCATATGTCTGAAAACGCTTTGTTAGCGAGCTACAGCTATCTAAAGATTTCACCATGATTCATTGGCAAAGAGTGAAATAATGCCACTTTGCACTTGTGAAAAGACAAATTAAGTGGCAAAATCGGTTTTGTGTTATGTAATTTGATCTGTAAAACCTACTAAAATTAACTTTAGACTGTAGCTTTAGTAGCTTTTGAGTAATTCAGAGTTATTTATAAATGCACGTTTTCAGGCCTACGTTCATCTGACGTTTTTTACTTGTACAGTAGAATGTGCTGTAGAAGTGGAGGGTGGGGGCGTCATGAATCACTCCGCATATGTTAATAATTATTCAAAATATTCGATATGTTGTTATTTCTTTATAATTCCAACTAATGTAGGCGTATTATTAAGCTGTACATTAAAAAAAAAGAAACGCAGGCGATGAAGATGTTTTGAACCGTCCCACACCGTAGCTGTAGGCTGCTTCACGTAGGAACGCAGCGTTCCCCACTCACCAATTAGAATCACTACGGTTATCAGACCGAGCATGGTCTGTATTACACAATTTATGGCTCTCCGAGTGTACAGACACTATCTGGCCAGTGACTCGAGAGAAACACTTCCACCACAGTACAGTAGGTAGTTAGTGGGATTGTCCGGAGTACAAGTGTATGTGCTCGGCTCTAACTACTCGCTAATGGGGTGCTTTTAGATGTTCCTCAAAGGATGCATCTAATGAATGCTATAAAACAAGAAATGCAACTATATATATTCTTATTCTCATATATATGAGGTGCCGACACAACTTTGTGCGCGTTATAAGCAGGGATGGCAAATATTTTCAACATTTCGATATATCGCAAACAACGAAAAAACGATAATATCGAAAGAAAAATATCGATATATCGGAAACCCGGTGTATCGAATTGTATATGATTTATCTGTTTAAAATTATGCACTAACTCTTACGAGTAAGTCATGGCAAAAATACACTCATGTTTTGCTGTCACTATTAAGGATAGCCTTCTGTATGTAAAAATTAAATCCATTTATCTACATGAAACAATTAGTGGTCTTTGGGGTTGAATGAAAAAATTCAAAATAAGAATAATTATTATAACTTTAATTATTATGTTAATTATAAAAGAACAAAGAAACAATCATTTGTAAGGCGACATCTTAGAGTCAGCATTGCCAACTCTACTGGTCTACAATAAACTACATTTTAGTGCGTTTACCTCCTATAAAAAACTTAATAAAGTTACTTTATTATAGCAAATGTATGTATTATACACATATGAGGCAGTTGTAATATGTTTTTTTCGAATCGTGATGATTTTGAGTAAAGAGAATAACATCGATACCGTATATCGGACCAAAATATCGATATGACCGATATTATCGAAAGAAAATATCGATACTAATACAGTATATCGATACATATCGAACCGTATTTATTTATATTTCCGATATATCGATAAATTGTCGCCACCCCTAATTATAAGGCGAATACGAATGGTTACATAACTATAGGTGACCAGTGTAGTCTGGTTACTAACTGAGTTCGACCTATGTTCAGAAAGGGTCATATATTAACAACACCCCAATAGCCAGTACAACTAAGGCACCTACAGATTTACGTGGAATCCTAACAAACTAGTTTTAGTCTGATTCCCAGCTCTTTCTCCCTTGCAATTGAAATATGTTATCATTTTTACCGGCACTCATTTATGGAGGAAAGTAGCCGTAATTTATAAATATGGAGAGTTGCAGCGCATGCATGAATGTAGGCTAGTCGTTACTAAGATTGACTTTTGTTCAGAAAGTGCCATCGGCTGTTAGCGCAATGATAAATGAACATGTGGAACAGATGAATCATCAGATAACCGTTTTACCATTTGTTAACCACACAGCTGAAAAACTTCTGCTTACAAAGGTAGATAAGATTGAACCCAGTATCACTGTTGCCAGTGTAAAAGTGACAGGATGACAACTACACCTATAAATAAGCCATAGCACAGTCTAATAACGTACAGTCGCCGACACTTCGTTCTAAATATTGGTGACAAAAGCTCGACGCTAGCGATCCTAGCGTCCAGCCAACAGCAGTGTGTATTTGTGATTGTGAACTGTCTCAATGACAGTTTACATCCACAGCTGTGATTAGTAAATGTAAAATAACTGATGATAAACTTTTCTGTTGCTATTTCACTTCTTTGCAATACAACGGTAATGCGGTACAGTTGTGCTGGCTGGCTACTTGGAGCGCTAGCTCCACAGCGCTGCAGTGGAAGTGTCGTGACTATACATGTTTTTAGATTGCAGTTAATTATACGTGAGACGAAAACTACTTTAAAGTAAATCAAAGAAACTGTAAGTAATTCATATGTGAGCATTTCGATAAGACAGTGTATGCTATAGAAATAGGCAGAAGGAGTTTGAGATTTTAGTTCCAGAACTGACTTGAGTTGTTAATTTGGCCTTCTTTAGTGGATAATAAAAATATAAGATGTTATATGCTGCTACCATTTGAACTTGTTAGTAGGGATGGCAACGATATATCGAAAATATCGATAAATACGTTTCGATTTATCGATAAATACCTTTCGATATATCGATATGTTAGTATCGATATTTTCTTTCGATAATATCGGCCATGTCGATATTTTGTTCCGATATATCGCGTCCACGTTATTCTCTCTACTCAAAATCGTCATGATTCGAAAAAAAACATACTATTTAAATTGCCTCTTATGCTTACAAAATACGCATTGATATAATAAAATAACTTTATTTAGTTTTTTTTACGGGAGGTAAACGCACTAAAATGTAGTTTATTGTAGACCAGTGGCAGTGGGTGGAACGGGTAAATGAAGCTGTGTCCGAGTTGGCAACGCTGACTCTAAGATTCCTAGCCATTCGCCTTAAACATCATTATTACTTTATTCTTTTATAGTTAACACAATAATTAAAGTTATAAGTTGTTTTGATTTTTTTTTCGTTCAACCTCACAGACCACTACTTGTTTCATGTAGATAAATGGATTTAATTTTTACATTCAGTAGGCTATTCTAAATAGTGGCAGCAAAACATGAGTGTATTTTTTGTCATGACATAAGAGTTAGTACATGATTTTAAACAAATAAATCATTTTACATTTAGATATATTGGTTTCCCGATACATCGATATTTTTCTTTCGATATTATCGTTTATGTCGATATTTGGTTTGATCGATATATCGATATGTTGAAAATATATGCCATCCCTATTTGTATGTGACATGAGTAGACGCGCGCGTGTGGGTTATCCAGTTTCGACAGCAGTACAGATGCGTGTGTAGGTAGCAGGACTGTGTGTTCGCGTCCTTCGGTACAGCTGCGTCTTACGAGACATCTGTCTGTATGTCGTTTGCATCATTTTCATGCCTGATGATGCAACGATAACGTTTACAGCCGCGTTTATTTCCTCTTAAGAACCCTATTATGATGTTGTAACGTCGCTTCCTTGTTTTGATTCAACGTTCGACTTCCTTTGAAATGTTCGTGTTCTCAGTTTATTTGACTTTCAAGTGCCGGTGCCAGATCATTTTAGCTTGTTCTTCTTCCGCAATTGAATTCTTAAAATTGTAGTACCCACGTATTATCTTGTTTTTCAACTGTGTCAAACAACTGTTGTACAATTAACATATTTGATAGAGTGCTTGCGTGCAAGATTGATAAATGAGAGCTACAGATTTCAAGTGTGAAGAACCATTTTATATAGAAACAACAAGTCAGGCCAAAGCAACTCATTTGCTGTAGACGCACATCTGTGCTGCTATCTAATGGTGAATAGTTTCAAATATGCACGTGAACAATTGTTTTGCTGAATTACCTCACATATTAGTCACTTCAGCGTGTGCTGAAAGAGAGAGGGAGACCGCTGACGCTACCTGTGAAGACAGAACAAGAACTAATTTCATGGTACAGGAAAACCGGTTTCCCGTTTTTTTCGGAAAATTCGGATAAGCGGGCAGTTTTCTTGTTTCTATGCCAGTGGTAGGTGCAAGCAAGTCGAGTATCCTGAGTTTATTCCACTGGTTGTGTCGTTGTGTCGCTCATTTGCAGACAACTTATATGTTTCGAGTACAATCACTACACTAGCGTACCTAATACATACTTGACACTTGAATTAAAGAACATTGAAACACTGAAATGTTGTTGCAAATGTTGGTTCGTGCGAACTGTAATCGTCAGCCTCGTCATACAATGTGTGCGTATGTTTTCGGTGTTTGTAGTGTCCACTTTAAAACGGTTGCTACATGTAGTCAGCGTGAAAAAAACCAGCTCATAACGAGACGTCGCCGTAAAAGGAACTCAAGAGATATAGTATTTTGGTTAGCGGTCATCGTGAATAAAGAGTTAGAAATAGGATGGGTCCATACTTATTCAGGCTGGTGTAGCATGTTTATCGATTAGACAAGTTGTGTTTTACTGTATTAGTACTATACGTTATGTAAAAATCCTCGTAGACGTTGTGTACATTAGATAATGTTGCTGGCTGGCATTAACATTTGAAACCAACACCCACCGAAGAACACAAATGTATTTAGTATCAAGAAATGAGTAGTGTATAGATAAATTACAGCCAAAATCAATCGAACGGTGTTCGGTTGAAATTGTAGACAAGCAGGAACAAACACTTGGTTGAAATGGACTCAAGTGAGATCATGTAAGAAACGTCAGTATAAGTGAGGAGGCCGCAAACTTATTTCGTAGGGGTGAGAGAGTGAGGGTCTTTAACGTTTTTCTAGTATGGGTGGGAAGGCCGTCAAGATTTATGTGCGTTTGGGATGGTCGTAGTTCTTTTTTTTGTACGGTGAGGGGTGGGCGGGAAGGCTGTCAACACATTTCGTTTGACTGGGAATTTATAGAATTTAGTTTAAAATTAATTTAATGTTAACATTAAAAATATATAAGATGACCTGATTTAAACAATATTTAGAAATAATACAAAATTATTTAATAACAGCCGACCTGACTAGTTTAAACAAGTACAATGTTATTACAAGTTGAATATAGTATGGTGTAACTAAATTTCAAAAACACATACTGAACAACAAGAGTAACACCTTCAAAAGCATAATGCAAAATCCGCAAAACGCCTATGACACGCTTCAAGCATTATCAATCACTTGAAGGCGCTTGTTCATCAGGACTTGTGAAGGATTGTGACGCTCACTTTTATTTTATCTATAAGAACTGTAGCTGTTTGTTTTACTTTGCTCGAATGTAGTTTGATATGAATGGTTTCGTCACTAATAGACTTTTAATAGTGTAGTTTGTTTTTATTGACTTCCGGCTTGCGTAAGATCGTTATTGGTTTTAGGAATGATTTGATTCATCTCCTAAACTACTGCCAACTATTGATTTAAGTAATGTAGAAATTGACAAGTGTATGGATTTTTACGACATTGTAGAAAGAAGAATAATTTTATTACGGTGAAAATTCATACATTGTACATGAATAGTATATAATTTTTTCGCTAATGATTAAAATTCGTTATATTATAGTTATATTTCGTAATTTGTCGTTTTTAAATATATTTAAAATTGATATGTTGTTTTTCATTTTTGTTAATTTTTTGTTCAATTTTGTCTTACTCTTACAAATCGCCATTCTTCTCCAATTATTGAAAGATTATAACATGTCTAATGTAAATGATACAAATTAATATTTTTATGTATCACCGGATGAAGGATTAGTGTTTGTCGGACTAAATCAAAGTACTCTCAACTATGTAATATTTTATATACGCCACGACAGTACTGAATTGCGTAAATTGATAATAACCCTAAGCTTATTACGAATAACGTAAGTACTATCCTGGGGTCAAAACCGACCCCTTTTTTAAAAGTAACATTAAAAATTCCAAAAATATTATTTTAATAACTTAAATGATAATAGCCCTTTCTCTATCTTTTCTTCTTACAAATAGAACCATTTTTGGATATTATTTTATACCTACAAGAGTTTTTTTTATTTTCTTTAATGTTACAAAATGTTTCGGTCGAAAAACACATTTTACAAAAATAGTAATTTTTACCCATAGTAAAATTATAAAAATCAAAACAATATATTTTCGTTTACAACTATAAATTATAGTATTTGGCCACAAAACTGCTACAGTAAAAAAAATACCTCTTCTAAAGTTGGTGACTTCTTCTTGTCCAATTCCCTTTACTGCCACTCTTCACACGTAATACTCATTTTGTTATGGGTTTTGCACACTATCTTAATGCAATTAACGCACACAGTTGAGTGTTTTTTTGTCATTTCATTTTGTTTATATTCGTATCCTCTGTTGGGTGGATTATCTTATCAAAGTGGAATTTCAAAAAAAAAAGAAAAAAATCTAACGTAACTTAGTAGTGGGGTCACTACTGTAGTTCACACTATAGTTAGTGGGGTCACTACTGACCCCCAGAAGTTTCCCAGCCAGAAATGGAATGGCCGAACAAGAAACCGTATGTCTCAATAGCTGAAAAAAGATTAGATAAAGAGATAGGACAATCATGCCAGTAAAATATTTATTTTTTTTAATTAAAATATTGAGATATGAAATCCAAATAATAACACTCTGGGGTCAAAAATTACCCCAGGATAGTAATTGAGGGTTAAATTCTAATTATACATTTACAGTAAACTAAGGATAAAATATTAATAACGTGATAAACCCAAAGCCGAATTAAATGTACTTCCAAAGACTGGAATGCTTACGGTTGATTTTTCTGTACGTCGCAAATTGAATATTTTATTAAAAGTTTGGAGTGGCGCGAGTGAGCGCGGGGGTGGTGGACAGTCCGTGACGAGCCCCGGTCGCCGCACCGTGCCGAGCCCGCGTATTGATCCCCCTCAGATGAATGGTGTGGTATGGTGAGTGCCGTGTCCGTGTCGCCGCCCGCACAGCAGGGCTATATTTCCACCGCAAGTGTCGTCCAAAGGCTCAACTGTGTCGCAACGGTACAACCGGCTCGCCCTCTCGCCCATGCAAACCCTCCGCAAGAAGACCAGCCCGTGTAAATGTAAGTTCACCCCTCCGGGGCACTCCTAACCGCTCGCTGGTAGACCTAGACGTAACTAGGGGGTTGCTTTCAACACAACACCTTGCGGTGTACATCGATCTGTGTAAGGGTGTTTGTCTTCTCTCTCGTGTGTGTTTTTACGTAGTGTACAACAAAAATGAAAACACACGGCCTGGGTAGTTAGGGGAAGAAAATACTTGAAAGTATCATGGCGGGAGGGAGGGGGGTAAATACATGTTTCACAACTGATAGTATGATTGTAGGTACTTGGGTGACCTACCCAATATATTTAGGACGGATTTCCTTATGTAACTTAGTATTGTGAATGTTTTCATGTAAATAGTAGATGTAACCAAATGCAAAATGGATAACCAAGAAGAGTCGCCCATTTCAATGTGATTGTTATTAAACCAGACGTCTGTTGTTATGAAATAGATTTCAACCTATCATCAGCTTGAACGGTGTCTTCTTTTTTTGATGATAGTTAAAAGTGATGTAGTAATTTTTTAAGCTAGGAAGTCAGATCTGTTTTAATCACAGTGATTGTATATTAGCCAAACAATTATTGTGGATACAGTCGATGAGAGGATCTTCCAAGTGTTGTGCATAGGGTGGGTAGGTGGGTGCTCAGGATGAGCGGTGATCACTGACTATACCTCACCTCGATATAATCGTTTATCTGGCGAAAAGGAACTCTCAGGAGTATATCGAACTCGGTTAGCTACCAGACTACACGGTCACCCACACTAATCCTTCACTCATGCTCATATTGGCCTTAAAGTACGTACAAGTTGTGTTGGTGTCTCAATTGTGAATATGAATGAAATATGAAAATCTAGTTGATTTTACAACCTTGGAGAAATCTTACAGAATGTCTTTATTTATTTTGAAATGTTCACACCACTACATTACGCCTTCGAAGTTTTAAGCCATATTCAATGGAGTACATTAGAACCGCAGTTTCCACCTAAAGCTGCTTCAGACTTATATGTACTATTAAAGAAGCCATGCAGAAATACATATAATCTTACATGTTTGTGGAATTTATATATAATTGTACCTATGATTAATGTATTTTTATTTTAGATATAAATCATATAATTTTCAAGAAAATACAATGTTTATACCACATGATACACATCGAGCAGCTTCACAACGTTTGTGCTTCTACCTCACGTAGGTCACTGTAGTGGGATTTGGAAATGGATTTGTTTTAAAATCTGAGATTAGTACCAGGTTTGGTTGAAGTAGCTAGGTTGAGGATGTATTTGATGTATCAAAATCAAAAACTCTTACAGGGTGTAAAAGTGTTGTTTATAAGAAAAATAAATTATCCTGCAGGTATATTTCCTAGTTTGTGATTAACAAATTTGTCCTAGGAGACATTTATTCAATATTTATTCTTTTCAAACTGGTTGTCCTCTACTCATTTTTGATGGTATATTGTACTGTAAACGGGTATTCCAATGTAGTTTACCGCAGTTACACAGTTTGAAAACCGCTACATTGGAATACCCGTTTACACTACAATAAACCATCAAATATTTGTAGAAGACTTAACCAGTTTAAAAAGAATAAATATTGAAAACATTTTCCTAGGACAAAATTGATAAATTTTGATAAATATTGATAAATGTCTGCAGGATAATTTATTTTTCTTATAAACAACACTTTTATACCCTGTAAGAGCTTTTGATTTTCATATATCAATTACATCCTCAACCAAACCTGATACTAATCTCAGATTTGAAAACAAATCCAACTCCACAAATACAAGGATATTGTATATGTAACATATTTTTATTAAACAGGTGTACGACTTAACAAATTTTGTTATTGCTTATCTTGGATGTTTACAAAAATGTTATAAAAACTAATGAAGGCAAAAGACACCTTTGCTTAATATAATGGCTATGATATCATTCGGAAGGGTGCTAGTTGATTGTATTGCTTGTTTCAAATATTTTTTTTTTTTTAGCTCAATCAATAGCTATTTAATTTTTACAGCCTCATATCTGCTCTCTTACAGTCATGGAACCAATCGAACAAGATTTATGTGCAAATGTTTTATAATTTTAAGTGTAGTTTAAGGGATCACCAATTTGTGGACTGGTTAACACAGGATTTTCAGAATAATAATAATAATTTTCAGATTTTCGGGATAATAGTCTTTCACTTTCAACTAATTGTTGCTGGCTTCGCGAGAATAAAGATTTGTGGTTTTCTGATGATGACGCAGTGGGGGACCTTTAACTGCTGAAAATAATGAAAAAAATGTAGCTTCTTTGGAGAAACATGTTAAAGAAGATCTTGATCAGTCTTCCAGGACATTCAGTGTACTACGGAGATCAGTGCACCAATCACTTCATGTGCATCTTTAAGGAAGCTTACTTATGCTGGTTGTTACATTTTTCATAAGTTGATTGAGGTTAAATCTTTGGAAAATCTAGCTTTAGGCATGTATCAAGACATTTTAGCAGTCATGGAAATGGATCGCCTGTAAGGAAACAAAACAAATTTGGGTCATTCTTTAGAATGTTCCACTAACAAAAAGTGGAACAAGGACAAAATGGAAAGAAAGTGTTGGAAGACATTCTTTAAAACAGCAAACATGTTACACTAAATTATCATACTAGGAATCCAATTAACAGATAACGCTGAATTGTACACTACAGTTTGCCTACCTGAAGTAAGTTAGAGTGATTAGTTTAGAATTGCTCTTTAACTACAGTGCTATAAAAGGTACCCAATCCATAACATATGAGATCTATTGATCATCTAGTGGACAAGCCATGAAACAGCTGAAGTCGTACCAAACATTCTGAGCTCAATAAAGTATGTAATATAAGGGATTGTTTTCTGATTGGAGATATTAACTTGGATTGATTGTCCATAAATGTAGAAAACACTTTTCTGAGGTAGAATTACTTTCCATCAACATGAAACCACCACCCCTTCCTACAGAAGAATACAGTAATAATCAATTGAATTTATTTGAACAATTCTAATAGAAGACAAGATTAAACCATAATCATCTAATTATACCTAATTCTAAATCTCTATACAAACAAAATTTATTGAAATTGCAAAAAAACTTAATAAAAAATTACTATACTAAAAGCACTAAAATTGGAAGAGAAAAGTGGCAAGTCTTATGTCAGCCTTAAGCCCAAATAAAGCTTGTAATATTTTTTTACAGATCATAAAAAGAGCTCTAGATCGTGCTTGTCTTCTGGAAAAACTAAATTAAATATAAGAGATGGAACAAAATTAGTGCATAATTAAGAAGTAAAAATGTCAAAAGATTATTTTTTCCTAACTGTAAACAACCACAATTTTGAAATGGCAAGAGATAACACTATAGCTGTTTTTATACTGTTTAATAGTGTCAATTTTAACAACTGTGCAAAATTTCAAGTCAGCCAATGAAACCATATGAAATAATAAATTGCTTACAAGACAGTTATTAAATGGGTGCTGGAAAGGAAGCCTATGATCTCAAATTATAATATTTAAAGCAACAGTCATAACTTAAAATATAACAGCAAAATTAAAACATTGTGTAAATGAATTTATTCTGAGAGAAAAAGTAAACAGACAGAAAGCTCCTACTCAACATTCAAATAGACAATAGTTGAGGGTCCAGATAAAATACAAATCACTTTAGAAAATGAAAGAAATAATGAGGGCATCAGCAGGCTTACAAGAGAGGATAAGTTTTCTAAGAGAACATATAAAAGTTGCAAATTTTCAATGCTTCAGAAAAGTGTCAGTTGTTAATTTGTTTTGTGACTGTAATATAATTTTTCTGTTTGTGTTAGAGGACATCTGAGGAGGAGCAAGCTTGCTGTTGACCACCCCTCAACCTGCTGTTGTTATATTACCCTCAGCTCAGTACCCTATATCTTACCTCAAATCACTAACTATTTTATAGAGGTAGCAGGCTTGACATTAAAAAAGAGCTTTCATAGGAGACAACAAAGCATATAGTGCCAAGGCTTGCGATTGTAATCAAATACTTACATAATAAGTAAGTCAGTTATGGTTTAAAAAAACAACAAGATTGCATCTTATCAAAAACGCTACCTATACAGTATTTCTAAACCCTAGGATATTCTAACATAATATGTAGGGCCCATTTATGAAGGTTGAAATACTATCAAAATCTAAAAAAATTTTATTAATTCCTGTGGCTATATAAACCCAAGTTGGTTTTTTGCCTTGCCAACGACCTGTCTTCACTCTTCCCTATCTACCGTCATTTCTGTTGCTGTCTTCCTACACCCTTTGTACTTGGTCTCTGCAATGAAGTCTTGGTCTTCCTAGTGGTATTCTGCCATTATTGGGAGGTGTTGTCCCTCCTTAATACGTGTTCCAGCCATCTTAAGTGTTTGCTTTTCGTTGCTGCAGTTAAATCCGGCTCACAATAAATCTCTGTCAATTTCCCATTTTTTCTGATCCTCTAAACTCCTATTTCATAAATAGGACCAAATATTTTCCTTAGTACTTTGTTTTTATAAGTTATCAACTTTCTCCTGAAGATGCTAGAGAGTGTTATTGCATGGAGTATGGTCTTGTAGATCCTGATTTTGGTTTTCTTAACCAAAAGTTGCTCAGCAGTTTTTTAGGCCTCAGTAGCGTGGGAAATATGGTCTGTCATCAGCGAAATTTGTAAAGGGTCAATTATTGATCCTTGAGAGGCCCTTTGGCCTGAGAGTAAACAATACGGGGAAGGGGTGGTAGCAACTGAGAATCCTTACAGTTTTATAGTTGCTACTTGGATTGAACTTTTATGTATGATTATTATTACAAGCAAGAAGATCCAGTGTAGTATTTGTGCTTTGAAATTAATTCTAGACGTTGTGATATTAATTTCCTTATCTTCACTAAACTTGTATTTTGAATGCCATTCCTTTAGGCACTTCATGAAACGTTTATTGTTTAATTTACACTCAGATAGAGTGTGCAATAGAACAAATTTAAAATTCTGTTAATAATATAAACAATGGTCAATAGCATGTAATATCATTAATTTATTGAACGAAAATAAGCAAAGATTAATCAAGCTGCATTGGCTAGAAGAAAATAGAATAAATGGAATCATGCAGTATACTACAATAAAATCACAATAAATTAGTATGAGATTTTTTGAGAGAACTTTAAATTGATGAACACATTAATCTGACATAGATCTTAAAAGTATTTTATAATCATGCGTGTAAATTTTGAATGAAAGTTGATCCAAAGAAGTCATGCCATAAGTTATAACAACAAAGATAGGGTAAAAAAGATTTTGAGACATGGATATACATCAAATGACAACAGAAAACCATTATTATTGTGTTCTATTTAGTGATATAAAGTATTCATAGACACTTGCAATGCTCAAACATTTCTCAGAAATGTACATTAGTAACATTGAACTAACATATAAATTATGATGGAATTCTTTTATGTTGTATACTGTATTTGGGTTTGCCTTCATACCGTTATGAGTGTGATACAAAATAATACTTTGGAGTTCTTAAAATGTTGATAATTACTCTGTGTCTTTGACTTGATTTTGATTGTTATTAACTGCGCCATGAGGTAAATTTACAGAAACTGAACAGTCATAATATAAAATGTTAACACTAGTCGTAACACTATTTACACTATACATTTAACAGTACTTACAACCAGAGTGGCTCTCCCAATTCCTGTAGCTGATAAATTGGCCTGTTTACCAGGGCTTTATGAAATATAGCTTTAAGAGCCGTCGCCTCCATCATCCTGACTTTCCGTGGCAGATTATTATATCTTGATGCTCTTTGTGGAAAACTACTGGAGGATTTTATTTATCCCACTTCTGGGAACAACAAGATCTTTTGTATACCTAGTATTGTGACTGTGGACATCACATCTATAGGGAGGCCACTTAGAAAGTGGCCTATTGAATGCACCTATGCGAAAGAGATGGACTGAGTGGTGGAAGTGAGAGAGAGAGAATTACTTTTCCCCTACTGTGTTATCCCATTTAATGTTGTAATGGCAACTAGAAAGACGGTAGGTTGCAGGCTGGCAGTGCAATACCATGCCCGCCCACAGCCTACGACATTAGCAGCCATTGGTTGGTTTAGTTAACAGTAATGAATCAAGCTGAGAACGATTAAACAAAATCATTATTTAGTATTCAAATAACAATTAATAATAACAATAACACAATGAATAACAATGTAAATAATAAGTAGCAATTAAAACAAAACTTGTACGGTTCATTACTATTTATTATGTAATCTATTTATGGCCTCAGTTTGAAAATTTCTATGATAGACAGAAATGGAGTGGATTTCAAATGCAATGACAATTTTAATTCATAAACAACAATCTGATGTCTGTCATAGTTCAGTATGTCTATTTACAGATAAAATGGAATTTCTACATAGTAAACTGCCTATACAAGAGTGAAACAAATCAAAAGATTAATAAAAAACCACCATAGAATGCAAAACAAAGACAGTGACCCATTTCACTCTCTTTACCCACTCTCCTCAGTATTTTTCCATTTCGCACTCTATCTACCCGTCATATTTTTTCCATTCTTTTCCAAATCCACATCTCTGTTGCTTCTAAGCTCTTCTTTTCTTCTTTGCTAAGACTGTATGTTACCACTAATCTAATAAATAATTCCAAATAAAACATTTTATTATACTTTTCTTCAGCTTCTTATGCAACATCCTCAAAGTAAACTTCTGCTATCGTTAAATCTATCTTTCGTCATGGCAATTCTTTACATTTAGCAAAGTATGTGTATAACGCCTCTTTAATCTAACCTGTAGAAATACATTGTTTCATGGTAACAGTGTTCACAAATATTAAACTTCTCAGTAGCTGTAATGTTAATTAAGAGTTAAATCTAAAGATTGTTTGGATGTGATTAAATAGAAGAGCTCTAAACTGTTGGAGACTGATTGCTATCTGATTAACCAACACAGAGAGAGAGGTCTCAGTCGCTTTGATCTCAAAATTTGCACTCAGCCAATCGCCCTACGTAATGGCTAATGGCACTGTTTGTGGATTTATATAGTTTTAACTAATTAAAGAGACCAGAACTGCGATTCTAAAAAGTTAACACTAAATAAATACTGAACTATAATATGTTAAAACTCATCTATAATTAAAATAACTACTGTATTTTTTCTTATAGTAATGAATTTGTACTTAAACCAGTTTTAAATATGAAGAAAGATTGTAATCCAGCTATATATATATGTATATATAGATATATATGCAAAACTGTATTAAGGTTACTAGAATGCAACCTCTAGAAAAAAAAATTTAATTCACAAAATTTTTTCTTTAACAACTAATTTATCTTAAAAACTATTTTAAACTAAGTTTTCAGTCAAGATATCAAAAATTTAGTTGGTTGTAAGACGATAAAAAGCACTGATATTTCAAGCTTTTTATAGAGTCTAACTTAGAAGATGCAGCAAAATTTCTAAAAAATTTGCAAATTACCTTTGTACATATTTTAATTATATCTTTAATTTCCTGTGACTGATAGAACTATTGATAAGGTTCTTTGTTTATGATTTTTGATAAATTTCAATAAAAAAAGAATGTTTTGATAATATTGTATTTGATTATATTGTATTTGTTATTATTACAAAATACATATTTATTCATGTAGAATAATTAAATAATTTTCTTGTTACACTATTTATTAAGAGTTATGCATTCGGTATGTATGTCACAGCTGATGTACAGAGGTTCAGCAGTAGAAGCCATGCCATACAGAACTGCTTACCCTATGGCAGTCTGCCAATTAGGCTTGTTTCAGCCTTGAGCAGAATGTAGTTATTGCTAGTCCTTACTGTTGGGTATCGCTAGTAGAAGAAATCATAAGATGATAGTTTTTACAAAAAATTTAAATTCCAAAAATACAATAGAAATTATATATATATATATAAAATAAAATATATATTAAACTAAAAATGTACTTAGATTTCAAATTCATATAAAATTACGCGGTTGTGAATCCTCAGTAACGTATGACGTGTCAATAATACAATATAGGTTACTAACTTAAACCTTAATAAGCTACACATTAGTCAGTTTATATTACATTAAATAAGTAGTCATCTATTTTGTTTGGAGCGGCTGTAGCTAAAGTGAGCCGGTGGCCAAGTGGTCTAAGGACTTTGAGCTTTGTTTAGAGCTGTGCACACTGCGGCGGACCGCTTGATTTTCTTTTGATAAGTTTTGACTGTCATTTGTTTTGTTTACTAGAATGTTTAAGTTGAGCTAGCCATGATTACTGGAAACAGTGGCTAGTAATTCCTTTATAATTGATGTAAAATGTTTTTATATATTTTTTGAGGAATAAATAAAGTTTATTATTATTATTATTATAGATAGCGCTGGTTCAAATCCGGCCTAGACTGGAAGATTAATCAGTAATATTCAACTTCTACTGTACTCGTTTTCCCCCTTACTCTATCTGAATAAGTTCCTCGCACAGATCAACAGTCTATGGGGAATGTGAGCAGAGTAAGATTAAGAAGGAGATCAGCCTCACAAAAAAAAGGCTAAGGTGGTGCCTCGCCAATCTGCTCGTTTGGGTTCAAATCCCATTAGACCATAAAAGAATTTACCCCTGTGCTTGTAGTTCGGAAGTCAAATTAATCCAGTGGTGCAACAAGCCAACGAAACAAAGATGGGCTCTTCTAAACAGTAGATGGGAACTGTATCTTAATTAGACATCTCTCCCCATTAAAAGCCATACGATTATTATTAATGTCTATTTTATAGGGACAAGTTAGAGAAGTTTTGTACAAGTTATTGTATTATATTTTTAGAGTAAACAATAGTGTGGGCATACTGTGTTTTATCACAGTTAATATTTAATGTATATTTAAGTTTATTTATCTAATTTTTGTAACCTCACTTTTATTTGTTGAAAGATTTGCTTAAAATAGTCTTCAAAAAGAGAAATATTCATTTGTATTCTCATAAAATACTTGTTGTAATCTGAAGATGGTACTTGTTTCAGATAAAAATGAGCCATCACGATTCTTGGGAGAAGGGGTGAGCTACAAGGCTAAGCTGATAGGTATCCTGGAGGTGTCGGACCCTCGTGGCGACAGGATGTGTCAGGAAGCGTTGGCCGATCTCAAGATGGCGATACGAGCTGCAGGAGAACACAAGCAGCGTATCTCTGTTAACATAGCCATCGACGGCCTCCGACTTCGCGACGAGAAGACTGGGGTATGGATAAATTGTTTAGTTTACTGCACAGGTTGTTTATATCCATGATTTAAACACCAGAAAATTTTAATTGACTGTCAGTAACACTCAAGTATATATTTGTGTTTGCTCTTCCGTCTAAATCAGAGTGGCACTTTTAATTAAGCTTTTTATTTTATTTATCATATGTGAGAAGGTTTTATAGTTCTTGGAACTCATATTTGAGTGTGGAAAGTAAGTTGTGACTGCTCCAAAGTGTGTAAAAGTAACAACAGCCCTTGAAGGTCTAAGTAATGCTGGATGGCTTTATATAGTCAGTATGTACACCCTGTTATATATTTGTTAACATCACAGAACAGAAATTTAGTACAATATAATTACAAAATGTACAAATATTATGGTGATCAATTTTGATAAACCAAATTTAACTTCCTCAGACTAGAGGGATTCACAAAAGAACTCCATAATCCATGGAATTGTTCATCATAATATTTGTACATTTTGTACTTATATCTTAATAAACTTGTATTGTGTAACGTTTACTTGACCAACATCTACCCTATTACAGCTAGTTAAGAAACCCCATTATATTAATACCTAGCTTAGTGCTCCCTAGACAAACCAATTATTATTATATGTATTTAGACATACTGCAGTATTTAGTTGGCACTAGTTCTTGACTGTAAAATGGCATCTACACATTCACATTTTGACCATGTCCTGTCCTATTTTACAAAGTTACCCCTTTCATATGAAATATTTTAAATGTTGATTTTTCTTTCCAAGTATGATTGTCATTTAAGTTTGATGAAATTGTTTTCCGTTACAGGACTGCCTGTACCACCATCCAGTTCACAAAATCTCGTTCATAGCTCAAGACATGTCGGACTCAAGAGCGTTTGGTTACATATTCGGATCTCCCGACACAGGTCACAGATTTTTCGGCATAAAAACTGACAAAGCAGCCAGCCAGGTACGTTTTGTCACATGCAGATAGTTAGCTTTTATATACAAATGTATATATTAATGGAGTATAAGTAAAAAATTCACAAGATTAAATATCTATAAAATTTTTTCTTGATTGGTGGAGTGTATTGTTTCAAATGTAAATGTAGAACAGAATATCAGAATAAAAAACAAAGGTGTAAATACCCTAAAACCCTAAATTAAATCTGCAGGTTTTACATAATATTTGAAAAGCCGGTAGAGGAGTAATCTAAGGCGACAGGAATTTGAAGCTGAGTTAAAGAGAGCACGGGTTCAAATCCTAGTCTGGACTGGAATTGTTATCACTAATGTTAACCTTGTACTGTGCTTGCTCTCCCCTTAATAAGTATGAATAATAATTTAATACATTTATTATTGTTTAATTTCTTTCTTTAATAAAGGTTAAATTTGGGACACTAGGCCTAGGCTAGGTCCTAGGATTTCAGTAGCAATGAAAGGAAAGCAGCATACCTGATAAACTTGGTAGAATGGTACACTGTAGAAATAGACACAATCACATCACAAAGAACTGGATAGTAAAATATTTCGGGCCACTGGCCCCAGTTGTTTAGTGACTGAAGAGCGAAGAAGGGTTCGGTGGCCCTGAAATATTTCACTATCCAATTCTTGTGATGTGATTGTGTCTCTTTCTACAGTGTATAGACCGCGCGGCGAAGGTCCGGCCTCGAGCCCGCCGAGCGGTGATAGGGAGGGGACGGGTGGAGGGCCCAATATGCCTGCAGTCCTGGAAACATTCGCTACTGTCAGACTTTCCCACGCTTGCTTCTAAAATAAGTTACGTTAATTGTTACCTACGGATGCACATTCAGTACATTTCCAGACTGCTTGCGATATATTTGCTTGTGGTTTAGCGTGTTAGGAATGTTTACTCAAGTGTACAATAAACAATTATTTAGTTGGTTATATGTTTGTTTTTATCTAACTACTGTAGTGTTATAAGTCAGTTTGTGTTTTTCTTTTGTGTCCCTTAAGTGTGTTAAGAGTCTGCAGAGCCATACTGGTTTAATTCTCATAAAAACAACGTTATTTTGAATCCATATTTTTATCATTATTTATTTACCAAACGTTGTGTACGAGGTGTCGTTTAAAATGCTATCATACTGCGCTTTGGGTTTGCTTTTAATATTATGAATACATACACCTAGTTTTGAAAAATAGGTGAAAATAAAAACTTCAAACTAAATAATTGTTATATTTATTCTATTAAACTAATTATGAATCCACAAAGCAGTTCAATGAATAATTTCACTCTTGATCAAATGCAATTTGTTTGGAAAAACCGTTTAAAAATAACTGTTAAATATTGACACACGTGATCATTTGTCCGGTTCGAAAAAAAACATCGTTCTAATGAGATTTAAACCAACATGGCCGACAGCCTCTGCAGACTCTTAAGGTTGTAAAATTAGTGAACGTAAATCCTAAATATTTTATTCCTTTAGTGGTTCCTACCTCAACTAAGGCTCACTTTATTCCTAAAGTAGCCCAAGGAAAAACTACTAGAAGTCAGGCTAGGAAATTATTTGGAGAGAAAGTGAGTTCGTGGCGAATGGGGCCAAATTAAGAGATGAACAACGAATCCCCGTAAAAAATCGTTAGAACGAACTGCAGTTGCATGTAGCATTTCAAAAACTCTTATAAAGGAAATTCGGCGTGAAAAGTGTTTATTGGACACTTCAGCGGAAGGAGAGCGTTCTTTCACAACTCCCAAAAAATTCAAGAGAAAAACAACAGCGACAGAACTAGACGATTTCGACAAATGTGTTGTTAGAAAAACCGTCCATGAGTTTTATAAAACTGACGAGTCACTCCCAATTCGTCATTTTTATTTTAAACCTATTTAAATAAAAATTATATCAATTTTAACGATACGGGAAATCACAGAAATATATTTCTTAGCGACAGTAAGAAGTATATATTTCTTAGTTACTTAATTTCAATTAAAGTTATTAACCGATTTATAATTGTTTATGATATATTTAATTGTTGTTATTGATATACGTTTTAATTTGTTAACTTTCAAACTCTTAACCTATTTGATGTTTTTATTTTAAATACTGGTCTAATTATAAGAGATACCAAAATACAAATACTCCGTAAACAATCAGCCTTTACGATCTGTCTGTGACCGCCTCGCTCAGAGCCGATGTTTTTATATGACTAGTAGGCCAGCCAGGAGGCCGGACCTTCAGCGCGCGTACTATACCAGTGTACCAAGTTTATCAAATATGCTGCTTTCCTTTCCTTTGTTTTATATAGAAAATTGTTGGTGCACCAATATTTTTTACTTTCTCTAAGCTGGAAATGAATTTATTTGATAATTAATTCATAAGTTCCTTGCACAGTTCATTACTCTATGAGGACTGTGCAGAATAAGGTAAAAAAGGCTCTATTTCTAATAAACTGTGAACAGTAAATGAGGAATCAACATAAAGACTCTTAATATGAATTTTAAAACTGGATGGTTTAAAATTTAGCATCACTATTTTTGCCAAAATATATTGAAACAGAAAAAATTTATCAAGTATTATTTATAGAAAATTTCATTTCAGTGTTCAATGCAACACTACTTTTTAAAAGTGCATGAAGTCTATTGTTGTAAAAGTGCAAGTTTGTAGTAATTTTGCAAAACTTATATACAGTAAATAATTATTGTTCATGATAGAGTTATTATTTTTTTTTTCATTTTCAAAATAGATAATGTAATAGATGAAATTCAATAGATTATAATTTTGTTGCTGGTTAAGTATTTATTTGTAATTTAGTTTGAAAAACAAATTTTAAATAACAATTTAAACCTTATCACGCCGTAAGCGCATATATGCACATATGTTGACTTTACTCTAAACGCTGTAAGCGCATATACGTGTAATAATTACAAAAATAATATTTTCGTAATAATGTTTCTAATTTAATCCGGTAGTGCGTTTGGGTTATGGACGGTGACTCATGAAAGACACATTGTACGACTGGCAACCTTTTGTTGGCCTGTCAATCACTACGAGACTGGTTTTTGTCAGGCAGTGTACTTTTCCGTTTTTGTCAGGTAGTGTACTTTTCCGCTGCGCCGCCCAACGCCACAAGCGCATAAACACGCAGCTACTGTCGAGCCAAGCGGTTGTCATTGTCCGCCACCTCACCTCTTTGAAACTGTGTATTTAGTTATTTTTAACATTACTTTAGTTTAATATATGTTAGTAATTTATTAGTTTTAAGTGTCAATATGATTAATCCGTTCGATTCTGATGATTTTGTGCAAGTTACTAAATACATCATATTCAAGTGCTATATGTATTTACTTATTTTTTATTATATGTGTTATGTGCATACCTGCCTTTATCAGTTTATTTATAAGTAAATTTACTCAATTATACATATTTTATTAATAGTAATAATATTTTGTATTGATTCATACTGTATAAGTGATCTAAGCCTGAGGCTTACTTTTATGTAAAATTTTGCTTATTTACATATTCATATAAGATAAAAAGGCAAAGTAAGTTAATAAAAGTTTCAAAATGTTATCATATATTTTATTTTCCTGTACAGAACAAGAAAAAAAATGAGCAACTAAAAACTATAATTTTGATTTTTTTACAATAAATAAGCGCTAAATGGAAAATAGGCATTGTATAAACGGCGCTTAAGGGTTAAATAAATCTTAGGCATAAGTGGCCGGGGTCAATTCTAAATTTTCCGGTGATAGCTTCATCAAGGTGCTATATATAAGACGTTTCGCCCATGCTGTGATGTGGTATTCTCAGTGGTATCGCTGACACTGTGAATAAAAGTTTGGTTATCTTGTAAATAGTGTATATAGCACCTTGACGCAGTTGTTACCGGAATATATAGACTCGAGTTATTAACAATGTAAACAGTTTCAGATTCAAAACATTCTTTATTTATAATACATTATTACATTGCAATATGTATAGAATGGCGTCAGACATTACAATGTAAATGGTCAAAAATCAAGATTTAGTCTATAATTATTAACCCTTTGCACTCTGGACAAAAATTTTGGTCGGTGCCAAAAACTCCAGTCCATGTTAGTAAAGTACTAGCGAAAAACTCCAAGCCCATTTTGCCAATATTGTAAGGGTTTTATAAAAAATTCATAATTTAGTTATTTTATAACTTAGAACTATGATTTACGTTTTGTTGTTTCTGTTATAATATTCTGCACGTAAAAAAAATAAAATTATAAAATTAAAATAATTTATATATATATATATTTTTTATAATATTAAAAATGTATACCTAAATGTTTTTTAAAAAATTAACTTTGAACCCTTATAATTATAAAAAATTGCATTGACCTATTATAAATCATTGTTATAATTATGTTCCTTGTATAATTACAAACTTTTATGCAAAATTTCATGCACTTAACTTCATAAATAAGTCCTTGGTAAGCATTTGTTGAAATCTTGACAAATTCTAAATTTTGCATATATACAGTGTATTATGTTCTCTGATCAACTTTGATTCTGCAGCACTAGTCTCATTTATTTTATAACTTCAAATGATGTATAATGTATCAGTAACAATGAAAAATTCTAAAATATATATATATATATATACATATATATATTTAATTATAAAATGTTTGTTGCTAAAGCCACAATGTCAAAAATCGTAAAATAATAAAAATTGTCAAACAGCTGATAAAATGAAATGTTATAGAAACTTGAAAACACACAGATGAATAAAGATATATATATATATACAGTATTTACAAATAGACTAGGCAGTATTGATTTATTAGCATGTGTGTCTGACGGTTCCCGCGCAAAACCATGCGACTGTGTCGGTCCCAGTCGTTCGCACGCGCCAAAACAGCTGTAAAAAACGACTGCTGAAAAATAATATTCCATAGAGTACACTGTAAAGTACTACTACGCTAAACTATAACTATCGAAGTTTATTATATCGTAATTTGAGCGCATTTTGAAAGTATATAAAGCCAGCAAAAAATATATTTTGAACGTCCGATCAATCGGACGTCGGAGTTTTTGGCACATTTAGTGATCGTCCGAAATTTCGGACGTCGGAGTTTTTGGCATAAACTCAACTGTCCGAAATATCGGACGTCAGAGTGCAAAGGGTTAAAGAGAAAAAAAAACACATCAATAATGTATATTATTACACTTAAACAAATTGCGACTATCTTTAGCAATATCATGACTCAAAAGAACATTCCTCCAAAGAATACTGTATAAAGGCTTACTAGTCACAAATAGTTTTAATTTCATTTTTGAATTCCTCAAAATCCAATATGTATTTAATTTAAAATTCTAATAAATTAAAATACGTAATGCCAGCATATGATGGTTTTTTCATAAAACATAAGTCTATGGGAATAAAAACAAAATGCATCTTTATGTCTGGTATCATATATTCATAGCTAGATCCCAGCAATCAAGAATTATTATAGTTTCTTTTTAATGCCAAAAGTAATTTTAGCATTAAATACCATTTCAATTTCATTATTATTCTTATAGCTCTTTTTTGTAAATTTAGGATTTTTTAAAGTTATCAGTTGAGGTGCTACCATACAAAACTAAATAAAAAGATACATGAGAGTGTAAAAATGCAAAATATACCAATTTCATATTTGTAATATTATAAACAAGTGATAGTTTTCTCAATACAAAAAGTCCTGTAGATATTTTTTTTACAAACGACCTACGTGAGAATACCACTTAAGGTGGTTATAACAGAAATATCCAAAAACTTTATTTCATTATTTTCTTCCAAAAAATAATCATTGAAACAAATGTTTGATACCCGACATTTATTTCTCTTTTTTGTGCAGAAAAATGTATAAATTTTGTTTTACTGGGATTTATTAAGAGGTTTAATTCAGCTAAGTATTGTTGAATAAATGAAAGTTTTAGTATAGGCAGACATTTCTATTTCATTTGAATGATATCCTGAAAATGTTATATTAACATCATCTGCCTATAAAGTAATTTTGCTGGAAATGCCTAAATTAGACACTCCATTAATATAACACAAAAAGAGTAATCGTTCTAATATGGATCCCTGCGGAACACCATATTTTAGTGGTTTTTTTTTTTTTTTTAGATTTATATGTTTTAGACTGATTAAAATTCTTAGTATATTTCAGTTCAACAAAATGACTTCTGTGGCTCAAATAAAATTTCTTATACCAAAGTTTGCCAATATATTTAGTAATTTAATATGACATACACTATTGAAAGCTTTACTAAGGTCCATAAAAATTTCAATTGTCTTTTCGCCTTTATCAACAGATTCTATAATTGATTCACTGAAGTCAATACTTGCACCAAGAATCAACTTATTCTCTCTAAAGCTGTGTTGCTCCTTGGAGATGAGATTATTAGTTTCTAAGTAATGTGTCAACTGCCTGGTGACAACTCGCTCTTATAATTTCCTTTTTTGGTATTATATGAGGAAATTCCAAATGGTTTTTATTTGGTTTTATGAAGTATATTCTCGCTGTCAATGGGTTTAGTTAAGCCAGTATTGTGATCTTTTTTTTTTTTTTTTTTTTTTTTTACACTTTATAAAGATTATCATGGTCCTGTCACTTTCTTAGCTCAATTATTATTCAAAGCACGTTAAGAGAAAATAAACAATTTTATCTAAAATTTTTAACTATGAGACCTAATAATTCACTCAGCAAAAATATTTTTTAAATCAATACATCATTTATAAAACTTCAGAGGAGATTACAAGACAAGGTGTAAACTACTGTAATCTGTTATAACCTATGTTACCTTGTCTTGTAATCTCCTCTGAAGTTTTATAAATGATGTATTGATTTAAAAAATATTTTTTTTAAAGTGTAACATTTAAGCAAAACTTGTTACTTTGTAAGTATTAAGTAAGCTGAACATGATTATTGTGGTTATTATAACATTAAATTTATTAAAATTAACTATATTACACTTATGTTACGATTATTACAATTATGGTAATTAATTGTAATAATTGTATGTCATTACAATAATTCTTGTTGGAAAATTAATGTTGCCTGTTAATTAATGCATGGCGATTGACTGTGGATGTTTATAGATTTTAATAGACATCTTGAGACTGTGATTGAATTGTATTTGCTAAATTTGCATAAATAATTAGGAATTAATAAACGGTAGCAGATGACGTATTGTCCAGCATAATTTTCAATAAAAACATTGCTAGCGCTGTGTTACTCCACAGTGCGTGATGGAACTAATATCAGCCACCTTTTTAGCCAGTAGTGGGGGGGAGCACGTCTTTCTGAAAGGTTTCACATCAATATGGAATAAAAGTAAACTTGAGTTGTGTGGTATAGGCTACGTTTGTTCATGGGGTTCCACTCTGGGATTTAACCTTACTCGTACTCCTACAATATGAATTTGGCAGAGTGAATCAACACTCAAACTTAAGATAAGGTCTAATCATCAGAATATTTTACTATATGATATTTTTAATTACTTTCTTGTACTGCAGATTACGATATTTTCTTGGTCTCCTGGTTCAATACTGAGCTTTTGGCGCCCCTTTTCCCTGGCACCCTACTCGGCCGCGTACTTTGCTTACCCCTTAAACCGGCTCTGTGTCTGTATTTGCTTTCTTGTATATTGTGTACTGGACGTCTTCTCAGCTGAATTTGCTGATAACCCCCTATACATTATTGGATAGTTAATTTAGTATCATGGTTAATTGTGATTCAACATCATACATTCATTCTTAACTTCAGTTTCTTTTCAATACATAAGTATGTTCAGTTCTTTGGGTTTTTTCAGTTTTTTTTTTAATAGAATATACTAATTTTAACGTTGCAAAATATTTACACTAATTCATGTACAACCATCTACTCAGAAGTCAGGAGTTTTGCTAGTCGGAGATGATGTGATTAATATTCTACGGTATTCTGAGTATTCCACTCAGTTTTTACCGTTTTTATAAGTAATGGATAGTGACTATTCTTTGAAATGAAATGAAAATGAAAAATGCCTTTATTAAAGGGGCGAAGTTAGGACTGTAAAATCCTCTCTAACACTTAATCCCATAAATAAAATAGTACATATACAATAAAACGTTAAGGAAAATAATAACAACTTTTTATATTATATTATTACAATATTATTACAATAATTTACATCTTTGCATAAAAAAAACAACGATAATAATAAATAAATAAACATATTGAACTAATACTAATAAAAATAACTATATATAATTTACCAGTTACTACTTCATTACTTTTATTCATATACAAAATAATAATTCAGAAATCATTATATGTATACAAATAATAATTTACTCCATCGAAACAGTGAAGAAGAAAAATGTGGTACTAAAAAAAATAAATAAGTAAATCGATGAAAGAAAACAAAACAAAAGAAAGAGAAAAAAAGTATGATTCACTTTCAAAGACTTTCACAAAAGAGAGAGAGCTGTATTTCTGAAATGGTATCTAATGAAATGGTAATTGGGATTGTAGATCTTTCCGTCAGTTCTGCTGTTATTTAAAAACTATGTACATCAATAAAATATTTGAAAGACAAAATCTAAAAAAATTAGTGAAATGGATTCAATTTTTATGGTTTAAGCCACAGTATATAGAATACACGGTAGGGGCCACAACGAGGCTACGCAGTAGACAGCTGCCCGCATGATGTCAGCGGGGCAGCCACTGTGCTTGAATAATATGGCTTTAATCCGGTTTCCCTTGCTTATACTTAAATTTCCACGATTCAGGTAAATAAAATTATTTTAATCTGGATTAGTGAATGAACAAAGCGATGTGTTTGTCACCGGAATTGGATAATTCTGCATAATTATTTTTTTCAGTAATAGTACAGTATACAACAAATAATCTAGAAACTAAAATCTTTATTTATTTTCCAATATTTGAAATTGCTTGTGTAAGCAAGTGGTTATTGGAATCACTTCAGAATTATTTGTTTATTTATTTACTGTGATTTGAGTATGATTGAGGCCACATTTGAATTAAAACATCCATGCAAAACGTATCACAACACTTATAACTGCAAATATCTGATATTACTTAACCTTCCTGTCAGTCACTGTTATGATAGTACAAATAACAATATTAAAACTATAAATAAATGCCTAACGATTGTCCACTTCATTAAATGAACTCGTGATTTTATTGTAATAGCTTTTGACATTTTCTGTAATTATTTTTGGATACAAAATAATAATGCAAAAATTAAGTGCTAAAAGAGTTGAATACAAAATCATTTATTGTTTATAATTTATTATATAAATTTGTTTATAACATATACTACCTAGGCTTACATGTAATTTTATAGGCTTATACAAAAATTTGTTTGTTTGAATTCTCTGGTGGGAATAACATTTCTAATTATAGTAATGTTGTGCTGGAGCGACTGACATCGAATTTGTTTCACAGGGTGTCGCTTGATTAAATTATGATTGAAAACTGAATATGTAGTATAGCCTAATCTGTGTATATATTTAATTTGCCTCATAAATTAGTAGACCAAAGTTAGTATTAATTTTAAATAGTATATAATAGTGAATGTGTTGTTAGAAATTGGCTAAGTTATTTAATTGTTTAACGTTACTTATTATTAAATTGTTTAATTCATAAAGAAATCATGTTTTAATTTGTTTTAATCTCATTTATATTTAAAGATGTCAACATCTTTGTTGGTCTCTGAAGGTTGCTAAAAGTGAATAAATCAAAGTTCAGGGGTTTTTCAGTACTTAGGACCTAAACCTTTATATAACATACTGATAATATAAAAAATATTACTTCTTTGAGGCTTTTTTGTAAAACTAGTTCTAACTGGTTACTCATAAATTCAGATATTGATTTTCTTAATTTCAACTTAATATAAAACTAGTGAAATAATTAATCTTGCTTCTACCACATTATAATTTGTTTTAAAATATTTTATTTATTAGTTTACCATAAAGAAACTCCAACACATTAACCTACTCAAGAAAATATTGTTTTAAGCAGGTACTTCAGGTTAGCGGCTAATTAATTATGATTGTATCTATGTCTTAAGATTTATTTTAATCGGTTGTCTATTTTTACAATCGAACGAGTTAAACTCAATTTTTGTTTTATTTTCCCAAGTTTATATTTTATATCAGTCACATTACTAGTAACTGTGGCTACTCAATTTCCATTATTTGACTACGTAAAAATGTTTATGTTTCTTTAAAGGAAACAAATTCATTTATTCACATACAAGTTTTTATGTACGATTTCTTTTTATAAAGCAATGACAAGTTTCAAGCCGCGTATTAAATAGTAATTTTTATTACTTAAGGCTAATAGTTGAATTGACTGTTTACTAATTACTACTTTATAACAAATGTTAATATTACTATAACGAATTTAAATCCGTGATTATATATAACATATAGAATCATTGTGGTTATATAACAATAGATTGCCAACTAAACACTCCTATTGTACGAAGTACAGTTGAACACAAAATAGCATCACATTGTGGTGTATAAGTTACAGTGCACACATCAGCCACTCGCTTCAGTGACGTAGCAGCAGCCAATGGTGGGGCGGAAGACCTGCGCGTAGCTCCAACCGTGTATTCTATATACCAGTGGTTCCCAAATGACAGGCAGTCGTGGACCCCCAATTAAACAAACTAAACAATCGGGGACCCCTAAAGCTATGTTTAATTCAAATCACATGTTTGATACTTAATTACCTTAATAAACACCATTGTTAGTAACATCCTACGCGGTATACCTAATTAAAGGTAAAAATACAAAGGGAAAATAACTTGAACACTTGTTGTAAAAACATAAACTAGTTTTATTTTACAAGGTAAATGATTGAGGCATATTTTGTGTCAAAAAAGTTTACATTTCAGTGTGAAAGATGAAATCTATCTTTTTTCTCCAAAATTTCTTCAATATTTGGCCTCAGTTTGGATACATTTACACAGAAATCATCATGAATGTTGAGGCGATTTCTATATTTATTTTTCATGTAGCAAAGTGTTGAAAAAGCCTGTTCACATGTGTATGTTGTACAAAATGGCGTTAAATGTTTCAGTGCTCGCAGAGATAACTTCTTGTGGTCTCGTTGCGCTGTCAGCCAGAATTCCAATAGTTTTTCAGCATCAAATACATTTTTCAACATACCATTGTTTGTTAAATCAATAAAATGATCTTCCTCTTCGTCGGTCAAGTTCAGATCTTCAATTTTGTTTGCGCTGGTGAATGGATTTCTAATCCAACTGTTTTGAGGATCTGGAGCAGGAAAATAATCCCTCATTGAAACTGCTAAAGTCTTAAGATGCTCTGATATTTCAGTTTTCACTTTTTCAGACAATTTATTGTCAGCAGACTCTAATTTCAAAAAGTGTTGTAGAGTAGGGAAGTTTGAAAGTGAATTCTTTTCAACTCGATTCGCCCAGACTTGAAACTTTTTAATTAATGCTTCAATCGTATCTTCCACTCTGAAGATGTCTACATAGTGCCCTTGAAGTTTCAAATTTAACACATTTAAGTGTTCAAAAATATCTGCTAAGTATGCTGCCATACAGAGCCAATCAAAATCGGTGAGTGAGTTTTACCATTTACTTTCTAAAACAAACACTCGAACTTCATCTCTTAGTTCGAAAAATCTCTCTAGAATCTTTCCCCGGGAGAGCCATCGTATCTCAGTATGCAACAAAAGCTGCATGTGGACACTTTCCATGTCTTTGCATAAGGCTTCAAACAGCCTAGATTGGAGGAGGCGTGATTTGATAAAGTTTATTATTTTTACAACTTCATCAAATGTATTGTTAAGCGATGCAGACATTTTTTTCACAGCCAGAGCCTCTCTATGAATACAGCAATGGGTCCATTTGATGTTAGGTGAAACAGCTTTCAATTGACCCAACAACCCCGTCTTATAGCCGGACATAGCGGCAGCACCATCAGTTGTGATCCCAACACATTTTTTCCAGCTAATACCATGTTGGGAAAGAAACTGATCAATAGCATTGAAAATGTCTTCTCCTTTGGTATGCATAAGTTCACAAGAAAACAAAAAATCTTCATACAACTGGAATTCAAAAATAAACCTCACGAAAACTAGCATAATAGCTTTCTTGGATATGTCAGTACTTTCATCTATTTGTAACGCAAACATATCACACATGCTGCTTAGCTTCAAAAATAAATTTTCCTGAATATTTTCTGACAAGTCTGAAATTCTCCTTTGAATTGTATTATTTGATACAGGAATCGTGCGAATTGTTTTTGCTGCTGACTCCCCAAGCATTGTTTTGCACATTTTTACTGCAGCAGGAACAATAAGTTCCTCCGCGATTGTATGTGGTTTACCTGAGTTTGCAATAAGCTCAGCAATTTGATAAGAAGCTAATGTTGCATTTTTATTGATATTGAGACTAGTTTTCTTTATAATATTTTGAGATTTCTTCAACTCATTAAGCTTCAGTTTGAAAAACTCTACGGACTTAATTTTAGATTCAAGATGTTTTGTTTCGAGATGACGGCGCAATTTAGCAGGCTTCATACCCTCATTGGACAACACTTCAAGACAAAGCACACATTGAGGCCTTGGCTCTTCTTCAGATCCAACATAAGTAAATCCTAACGCTAAATACTCTTGGCTGTACTTTCTAACTTTTTTACTAAAATTGGATTTCTTACTCACGCTACTAGAACTAGGCTGTTGAGAGCTCGGAACCTCATTTACACTTACACAAGTAGACTCACTAGGACTAGAAGTAGGTATGTCATTTGACGCCTGGTCTTCTTGATCTGTATCAGTTATTTTCCTTTTTAACTTAACACTGTTCAGCCAACGATCCATGTTACTGTACTAATAAAATCAGTGCACCAATTTTAAACATAAAACAAAAGTAAAAGTAGGGTTATACGCAATACGCTTGTCAAACATCACAATGTGGCACTGAACAGGATGACGTCTCCGCTGTGGAGACGATGACTGAGCGCCAGTGCTGCCACTCTCATATTACGATATTGCCCGTTTTTCAACAAAAAAATACCTTCTTTCATTCGTCAATGCAGTACTGTAATTAATTGTAATAATATCGTTGAGATTTGTTCAAGTTAAAGACGGACGGGTGAGGAATAATTAAGGAAATTTAATATTGGCAGTACGGAAGAAAACTCCAAGAGAAATTCCGGAAATGAAAATTCATCAATTTAAAATAGCAGCTTGCCACGGACCCCCTGCAACCCGTTCAGGGACCCCTGGGGGTCCGCGGACCACCTTTTGGGAACCACTGCTATATACCATGGTTTGAACCAATTTTTCTGTTCTTGAGTATGACTTTATAGACTTTGCTAAAAATAACGATTCTTTTATTTAATTATTTTGAGTATGTGACGATACTGTCATGCTTATATAATTACACTTATAAATATTACATTCATTTATTTTTTATTCAAATTTCATTTAATGGTTACATCACTAAAACTAGCCAATACATGGTTATTATTTAGTGAATATTTTTAACGCTTCATGTGTTTAAAAAAAACTTAACATTGTAACATATTGGTTTGTATTGAAATGTGAGTTAAGGTAGTTAATAACTGTATCATTTTTAGACCTGTTAAAATGTTATGTTTGTTTTTAAGCTCTTAAAGTTTTACAAATTAACTATTGTGAACAATTAGTATATTGGAGAAATAGGACATCAGCAAACTTACCTTAGAAGACAAGTCTACTAACACCACAGTTAGCAGTAGAACACAAATACAATAGAATCAAATTGTTCTCTCTACTCACCTGAAGACAGTGCCCAGTGGCACAGAAAATTTGTGCAAATCCGATTCTTTTATTTGTTTACTACTACTGTGGTGTTGGTGGACTTGTCTTCTAAGGTAAGTTTACTGATGTTGTATATCTCCTAATATACTAATTACTGGCCTAGTGCCCTTTAACCTAACCTATTGAATCGGCACTGGTGGCGCAGTGCTGTAACCCAAGGGACAAAGTGTTTGAGAGATTGTAGGCGATAGGTTCCATGCTCGGTTCTCTTAATACTGACACGGCGTTCGCTCAATGGTTGCCATCAACGTAGACACTACTAGAGAAGTCTGGAGTGTCCATGTTGAATGGTAGTCAAGGTTCAGATGTTGTGTAGGGAGAGAACTGAATGTCAGACTTGTTAGCTAGCTGAAAAATCAGACCAACACTATGTGGTTCGAATTCCACATAAAGCTGTAGGTCCCAGAGCTGCCCTGGTTATTGGGCTAATAATAAATAGTCCTTTCTGAGCTAAGTCGAACTCAGATAGTAACAATGACTACACTCGTTCATCTACACTCATTCACTCCTCATATTCGCCCATATCTCTACGATCGGCGTCTTGGAGATGAATAATGAATATTGTGAACAATCAAACCCTAAAACTTTCAAAACAACAATTGGGCGAATTAATAACGAAAATAACTACGTTTAATTTAGTTTGTGATTTTAAGTAATACATTGAATTTCTTTCCAGGTGGTAATTTCAATGAGAGATCTGTTCCAAGTAGTTTTTGAGCTGAAGAAAAAAGAAATTGAGATGGCTAAACAACACATAGAGCAACACCAGATCAAGTACGGCATGGGCATCTACGGAGACACTCCGGCCACCAAGGTAAGGGCCATCATGACAGCAGTTAACCTTTAGCACTCCAACATCGTGCCCTGCCAGATCCATTTAATTTTTGTGCATATATTTCTTATGTGTAGTTACAATGACCTACTATGTAAGCAGATACTAAGTGTTGTATACCAAATTATTCAGTATAATCTGGTGAACATTGTTATGTAATTTATGTTCCTTTTACTCAGGTATAAAAATAAAAATATAAACATTTTTAAAAATGTCTGATATTTTGATTATGTCCTAGCAGCAATTATTATTTTTGTAAATTTGGCATGGACATAATTAAAACAAGCATTTAATTCTAGACAGAAAAACACTAATTTTGTTTGGTTTCTAAAAATATTATAATTTCCATATGCTACTTTATAAAACATTACAAATTCAGTTCAAATACTCTTTATTCATTTTTATGTACATATGATACAGTGAATAGCGTCAAGATTCTAAACACTAAAAGCGTTTTCACTTTACCAAATTATTATTTTGTAGAATACTAAAGTTTCATGTTATGTATATCACAATTTTGTAACTGCTGCTGTTTTGTTTTGTAGTCACACTTGACATATATGCAAATAGTACTGATACTGGAAACAGTATTTTGTTCAAACACAAATGAATATATAAAACCGTAAACACTCGTCAAACATAGCTTCAATGTTGTGTCATCTAAACTATCTCTACTTGTAGACACCATAATACTAGCAGTATACGAAAATAGTACACAATTGTATACTATATTGCGCTTTGATATACTCTAAAAATTAATAATAGTAACTAACAAAACATAACATAAAAATAAAAACAATGTAAATATTGTTTATAAACGCACAACAGTGAACGTTCAATGTGAAGTAAAGGCAACAACAGCTGGAGCTGACTAAAGCTGATTGGTTTTAAACCAAAAAAAAAAAATACTACGAAGTTCTAATCAAACACTAAAAATACAAGTAAATATTACCATGGCAACTATAGAAACTTTAAACAATATCTGGAACAAACTGGAAATGAAATAAAAGATCAATAACCAATGTCAGACTGAGTCTGTCTATGGAGTGGAATGGGAAAATAGGGATGTTGGACTCAGCCTATGGAGCACAAAAGGTTAATGTAGTTGTACTTGGTTCTATCAAGGGGTAATTGAGTATTTGAGAAATTTCTCAAAACCATTATTATTTTCATGGCTGACAAAATTTTACGCCGACTAGAAAAGGGCAATATGAAAACCAAAAATTTAGTGTTTTATCATAGTTCAAATGGAAACTGTATCTAGTTTTATATGTGTAAAAAAAAGTCATTTTGTCAAAAAAAAAGTATCATCACTGTGAATTGTTAAAACGTGTGATATTTTTAAAGGGCTGTGCTGCTTACTATTTTCATCAAATCTATAATCAAGACATTATTCTTGAAACTGAATTTTTATTTTTATTAATAAAAACTATAAAATAACTGAATGTTTTTAAAAAATGTTTAATTTCTATAAAAAAAATAATGATTAGAATATCCTGTCAAAAACATTTATATACTTCATTTATCTTATTGGAGTTTTTCTTTGAATATTAATTTAGGTTAGAATTTATTCATTTACTTATTCCGCCAAAATAATATATTCATTAAAAACAGAAATTGTATCAAATTACAATAACATATAGATTATTAAAAAACACACACACAGACTTTCAAAAACATTGTAAAACTTCATTAGGATGATGTTTACATTTGGTTGTTGTCATTATCAGTAACAAATATCACTTTTCCCAGTAATTGTTTATTATTTAAACATTTAATCACAATATATTTTCATTAAATCATGAATAATTAACAAAACTACGGATAAAGTATTATTTGTAAGTTATTTTTATACTTATTGAACAACATGAATACATAATGTATATTTACTCTACATTCATGTTTTATCATTCTGAAATAAAACAAGCAATACTTATCCTGCTTTTAAATAACATAACAGGCTTATGATAAAATTAGACATACATAAAAAAAATAATATAATGTGAACATAATAAACAGTATATGTGTAATTATGTTTCCCGTAAAAATGGCTAATGTCTAAAAATGCAATAAGTCACATTGGGTATATGTAGTAGTGTATTGACAAATGTTTGGCACTTGGTTTTTCAAACAGCTTTTAAAATCTTGAAAAATACACAACACTCAAACACACTCAGCTGTGTGTACATAAGTAAACCACACAAAGGACTACAAACTGTGTTTTAATGCTAAGTAATTAAGAAGTATGGTTAGATTAGTCTTAATTGGAAACAAGAAAGAGTGATTGTTGTTAAGCTATTGTTGGTGTGCTGTAGAAAGCATGGCTAATGTCTGTCAATTGGTGGGTGTAAAGAGTGACAATACCGAGTGAGTGGCAACAGATCAGTGTGTTACTGCAGTATAGTGGTGTCACACTTGTTCGGGTCGTTTTGAAATGGTTCTAATTCATCCTATAAAAGTTTCCCTACCCGTGTTTTTTGGAAGTATCTTAATTTTAGGTTTTTGTTCTGTTGTTTTTAAATATAAATATATCTTTCTAAGTGTGAACAGAATTGTAAAAAATGGATCGCTCTCGCTTGAAACTGGATAAAAATAAGGTTGGTTAAAATTTTGAGCTAAAATTCTTCAAAATTTTCAATTAATTATACATTAAATTTAAGTGATTAACTGTAAGTCCTAGTGAATAAAATTTGGTACAGTAAACAAAGCCCTTAATATAAACATGACTTTTATAAAACTTTAAATTTAACTTATAAATAGTAAGTGTTGTTTATTATAAATTGTGTAGCAAACTTGCAAGCTGTCTAGCCTGTCTGTAACGAGAAGAAAGAAATCGTTTTGCTTGATACTTGTATTTTTAGCCACAGATTTACTTGGACAAAATATTGGTCTTCAGGTCTAACAATTATAGATTTTAAATTCCAAATTAAGACCATCACAATCTTTACTTACCAAAAAGGAAAACTAAATGTATTCAGGGTACTCTGTGTCAAATTATTCTGTAGTTAATGTGCACCCAACAGTTACTCTTTACTCTAACAGTGTGGTATTACTCAATATTTACTCAAGTGTGGTATTACTCAGTAATTATCACTAAAATATTAACCCTCGAGCTGGCAGATACTTTATCCTACATTAATGGTAGATGATTTTTGGCTAATCCATATGTTTATTATAAAATTCATTAAAAAAATAGTTATTTACTCTAAACCTACTTATATTTGGTATCAATATGTCCAAAAATAAATAGGCTATCATATAATATTCATACATTTATTTTCTGAAATCACATAAGGTGGAAAAAATGTTGTGATAATAAAATAAGAAATGTGCGAGCCAAAATATTCTAAATGTTATGTATTTTCAGGACATGTACACTTTATTTATTGTATAGGTATAAATAAATTTACTGTAAATTTATAACTGAAAACATTAGTACAAAAAGCTGAAATTGTGTTATCATGGTAACAATAAATTTAAAATGTTCCTTAAAATATTTTATAAGTACTGCAGAGTTGTTTTGTGTACCAAAAGTTAGCTAAACCCGTGTTCTATCAAATAAATATATATTCCTTGAATGTTTATAATGGTGTTTGTAGATGTCTGTAGGTGTTGCTGAAATGTGTATGGTACATACAAATTTAGTTCAATTAGGAGTTAAAATAATTATAAAAATAACTAACCAGGAAAAATTTATTCACTTTCATTTTCTGACTTTATTTGGAAATTTACTTGTTCGGACTAACTATGTCAAATTGAACAATCAATGATTGATGCATATTACTGTAACCGGCAACTAACTTAGAATCCATAGATACCAAAACGGTGTGTTAGCATATTAGATGTAAACTATATTAACATTTTTTGCGGCCGCGTCTGGGTTGCTCCGGCGCCGCAGCTGATTGACAGATATCTGCCAACTGCCACTACAGAATCAATATGTATCAACGGATGTCCGCCAACACAAGAGTTAAAGTAATCTATAAATAAATCAGCTGCCACTTTTTTTTTCTTTGGCTATTTCTATGTCATGACCTAGCCTTCTCACATTTCCCGCCACTTGATGGCTAGGATAACAGATTTTGTGTACAATTCTCTAAGCTCTCTGTTTGTCCTTATTCTCCATGCTCCTGTCTCTCAAGTTGGTCCCTATATACTTCTCTCTTTCTGATGTATTTTGTTAGTGTCTTCTGAACTGTACAAAAGAACAGGTTGTGCAATGACTGCTTGTGTCTATCTTTTTTTATTCTAGACATCGGCATGCTCTTGAATAATTTTATCAACAGGCTCCAATAACATCTATTGGTCACCATAATTCTTACTTGTATTTTCTGGACCATCCAGTTTTTGCTGGTTGTAGTCACTCATAAATAATTGAATATTTCTGTTATAGGAAATTTATAATTTTTTGCTTCTAGCACTGAGTGTTGATTGGCTCTGCCTCTTCCCATTTTCATGAATTTAATGAATCTTTAATTAATCATAATTTCATGAATTTAATTAATCATAATTTCATGAATCTTTAATTCCATTTAAACCTACTTTGCTAGCTTCTTTTTGAAATACCTCCGCTAGTGTTAAGTCTTTGTTTTTATCCGCTATTAAATCATATTATCAGCGAATGCTAGAATGTTAATTCTACCTTACATATTTGTACCCCATTGTAAAGACTTTAATGTCTTCAGAGCTTCAAAATCAAAATTTAACCAAACAGAAGACTACATATCTCTTTGTCTAACTTCTGTGTTGATATCAAAGTCCCTGTATTTTCCCATTCTATTTTAACCTTTCCTTTGAACCCTCAACACTCATTTTAGTTAGTCTAGTTCTACATATTCTTCTCAGGAATATTAGTTTGTCTTAGCATTGCCCATAATTTTGATCTTATAATACTATCAAGTCTTCTTGAAATCAACATACATATAAAAATATACATATAAAAAAAAAGTTAAAGATCGTCTTATTTTACCAGGTGAAGTTAGGGCTAAGAAACCCTCTCTAACACAACCTGGAGACCAACGGCTTAAGAGTAACTTCTGAACCACCACTAGTTACCAAGCAGGCGTGCTGCAAGCAAGGACGTTATTGCTTAGACGGTCACCCATCCAAGGGACAGCCACACTCAATGTTGCTTAACTCCGTTATCTTGCGTTAACGTAGGAACCCTCCGGTCAAGGCCACTGACATTTAGATATATGTTGTGCTCTCAGTATTTAGAAGCCAGGTCTTTCTCAATAAATATTTTATCAGTGATTGTTTAGCCTTCATAGAACCTGCTTGGTGTTCTCTAATTATTTCTTCATCACAGACTTTCTTTATAAAAAATGACAATTTATCTACAGTTATGCTCATTTGAATAAATGTGGCATTTTATATTCAGTTTGTAGTGTCTTATATTGACTATATTGCATATATTGACGTGTGTTATTTAATAAATGATAATGTAAAACGAGTTAAAGAATGTGGTAACCCCAGATAGAAGAGGTCATGTCATCAAGTGACTCAGTAGTCTACCCAATGTCAACAATTTACGTTCTTCTCCCATTCTCTTCTCGTCACTAGTCAGTACTATTTATCTGTCATTTTTTAATGCCTGTAACGTCTCATCAATGTGCAGTGCAATATTCAAAGTAAGATCTCGTGATTATTGAAATTATATTATTTTTTTTTTTTTTAAGTTTACAGTTATCAGTTTTTATTGCCATTTGGTACAGTATTTTGTACAATAGACTTTTTCATTAATATAGTATCTTATAAATCATACTTTGTCTTCAGCAGCACAACTAAGTTTGTAATAACCTATATATAAATTAAGATTAGTAACACAACGTTTCAATGACTTGAAATCAGCTCTTACACTTCAGTTGATTAAAAATGCTAGTAAGTAATTAAAAATAATAATAATAAAATAAGAGCATTAACAGATTTTTAAGTATTATTAATATTTTTGAAATGTAAATTTATGAATGACTGCCATTTAAGAATTTGAATAAAGCAATAACTAAAGAAGGATTAATTATATGACAACGTTTAGCAAAATAAATAACATTATAGGCAACAAATAAATTAAAATGTACTTAAAACTTTAATAAAGTAGGCTATTTTACATCAAATTAGAAAAAAATAACAGTTTGGAAAATGTTCTAAGCACAGACAGTATATTATAAAATTAATTTCATTTTTCTCCAAATTGACTAATTCATTTATGAAGTAAACAGGATTTATGATGAGCTATCTACAAAGTATATTGAGTTATATAAATAAATAAAATATTTTATTTTGTCTTTTTACATAAAAGCATTGACAAAGTCAGATTAATGTCTAGATGACATAGTCAGATATTAAACTAACAAAATATAAGGCAAATTACACTTGGCAAAGAATATACAAAAACAGACAACATTTCATAATCTACTTTTAAGCTAATATAATATAATATATTAAATCCAAACACTCTCCAGAGTCCGTACAATAGAAAAAAAAGTAATAAAACATCAATACAACTGTTATGGCACCTAGCATGATAATAAATAATATTGTACTGTATTAGTATTAGTATTTACACTTCAAACAAACTAGAAATTAATATTCTTATAATTCAGAAATTCTGATAGGTTATAAAACAGGTTTTTTAGAAGCCAGTCATACAATTTTTTTTGGAATGTTTTGGTTGGATATTTGTCCGCTAAATGTTTAATTTTGTTAAAGACTTTTTGAGATGTTATGATATGACTGTTTTGCGATTTTGTTAGCCTACAATGGTCTATTGCAACATTGGTTTTGTTTCTGGTATTGTATCTGTGTATATCACATCTTAGTGTTAGAGTTTGAATATTTTGGAGTACATAAGATGTTAAGTCAAAAATATATAAATTTATTACAGTTTGTAATTTTTGTCTAATAAACAGAGGCCTGCAGTGATCCAGAGTATGTGCTTTTGCGATGACCCGAATGGCTTTTTTTTAAGTATTAGGATGTCTACCATTTCCCCAAATAACAAGACCATATCTTAAAATTGATTGAAAAAAGGCGTAATAAGCGGATTTGACATAGTTTTCTGGTACACACCACAATAAACGCCTGAGTAAGAAAATAACTCTCGACAATCGTTTTGATAGGTATTCAATATGTGAATTCCAAGTCAGAGTACTGTCGATGTGGATACCCAGAAATTTTACGGTGGTAAAAAAAGTATCAGTTATATCAACTGAAGGTGTTTGTCTTAAGCTGAAAACTATATTCTGAGTCTTAGCCTCATTGAGTAAAAATCCGTTAGACCTAAACCATAATGAGGCCTCTTGTACAGTTTCCTTGACAAGGTGTTGTAGCTCACTGAAATTTGAATTTACATTTATAAAAGTTGTATCATCAGCGTATAAAAAAGATTTAGCCTTGACATTTTTGGGAAGATCATTTATTTGTAACAAAAACAACAGTGGGCCCAAGACTGATCCTTGAGGCACCCCTATTGAAACTTTAGCCTCATCGGACCAGTTTCCATCAACACAAACTTTTTGACTGCGGTTTGACAGGTAACCTTGAAAGAAATTTGAGGTGATTCCTGTTATACCATAATAGTTTAGTTTTAGGACCAATTTGTTGCGATCGACACAGTCGAAAGCCTTGCTCAGGTCACATAGGGTGGCCTGAGCAAAAGCCCTGTTCTCAAAGGCATTCACAACATCTTTGATAAGTACGTCTATTGCATCTATGGTGCATTTGCCCTTTCTAAAACCAAACTGGGATAGACTTAGATAATTATGTGTTTCTAAATATGTCACTAATTGGTCATGCACTACTATTTCAATTATTTTTGATAAAATGGGAACAATTGATACTGGGCGATAGCTCTCTGGTGTATTTTTAGGGCCCTTTTTGTATATTGGACAGACTCTGGAAAGCTTTAACTCCTCTGGAAAATAGCCATCATTCAAACATTTGTTAATACTTAGAGTTAAAGGTGTTAATATGGTATGGTAAATATCTTTAATCATATTATTGGATATATTGAAAATGTCTTTACTGTCAGACTTTTTAAGTCTCTTTACAGCTTCAGTAACGTCATCAACTGAGACTTTTATAAAGTTAAAGTTATTTCTTTCTATATGATAGTTACGAGTTAAGCTCAAACTATCTCTATTAGAATATTCAATATTATTTTTTATTTGCTCAACCGAGTCAATGAAAAATGTATTAAAGCAATCTGGTGAGATACCAATTTTAGTGTGGTTTGGTGTGTTGTTAGTGGTATCTTTTATTAGATTCCAGGCTGCTTTACATTTATTATCGCTATTTTCAATTTGTGCTGCGTTATAATTTAGTTTAGCGCTCTCAATACACTTTTTATAGTGCCCTTTGAGATCAATATAATTTGCGTGTAGCCTATCACAATTTGAACTTTTTACAAGTTTGTTCAAAAACAAGAGCCTTTCTTTCATTTGAGCCAGTTCCTTGGTGTACCATTGTTTATTTGGTTTTACCTTATTATTTTTATTTCTGCATCTTTTAATGGTTGAGAAATAAGTTATTTTATTTACTATGACACTAAGAAAACTATGAAAAAAGTCTTTGGCACTTAATAAATTTTCATTGTTAATAAGGACGCTCCAGCCATGCGAGATTAAACTATCAGCGAGATTGTGGATTGCTGATTTTGGAAAGCTAATTGTAAAAGAGTTCATATGTCCAAGATTTGTATTAGATCTTTCTGGTTTATTCCAGTCGAGCTTATTAGAGTTTCCCATATTTAAAATTAACCCATTGTGGTCTGAGAAAGGAAAGACAAATATTTCAGACGATAAAATTTGACCTAGACAGTTAACAAAAATATTGTCAAGACAACGGTCACCCCTTGTTGGAGTGTTGTTAACACAGAAGTAGTTGAACTGCCTCAAAATGTTAAGAAAATCTCTTGTGGTTTTATTGTTTGACGTTACATCAAAGCTGGCATTTATATCCCCCCCAATTACAATTGAATAGGTTCCGTAAAATGAGATAAAAGATAAAAATGTTTCTAGTAATTCCAAGAATATGTGCGGATTTCCTGAAGGGGAATGATAAATAGATACCACCACCACTTTAAGTGAATCAATAACGGCTGCAGCCACTTCAAAATCTAATTCAGAACAGTAATTACTAACATCAATCTTTTTTGAGTTTAATGTTTTATCAATGAACACAAGAGTTCCACCCCTGATTCTATCCTCTCTGCAAAAATCAGCTGGACAATAAAAAGTTTTTGGGCAGAATAGAGCAGGAGTGCCTTCTCTAAGCCAATGTTCAGATAAACCGATTATTGATATTTTGTTAATTTTACTTTCTGGCAAAAAACTTTCTAAAATATGCACTTTATTTTGCAATCCCTGGATATTTAAAAATAAAAAACCTATATTAGACTTTAGGAGCAAGTCTGAGGGATTTTGCTCTGTAAGACTACTATTGCTACTACATTGTGTTAACTCTAAGTTATCTTTATGGTCCGAATTGGAGCTATGTTTTTTTGTTCAGGAATGATAGGGGCGGATAGGAAGGAGTCTGGTTTGGTTTTAGGTGTTTCGCTAAAGGTTTGGTTCTCTACATCTAACTTACAGCTAACATTTACTGACATAGGCATAGAGCTATTAACAATATTTTCACAAACACCACTACTCTGCTTTTTTTTATCACTTTTCACTACCTCACTGTACTCTAGAAGTCCTGGGACAAAAGGCGGGCTAGTTGACTCAAATGAATTGCTGCGGGAGAGTTGTATATTCCCTCGAGGCTGAGATAGAGTTGGTGTTGTGGGGGTGTCCATTTCTGTTGTCAGGGTGGTCTCGTCTGGGTTTGTGGTGTTTCGAGAACTAGGCTGTCGCTGAGAAGTAGGCTGCTGCTCTCCACAGTCGTCTGAAGTTGCAGATGTAGTTGCGTTTTGGTTTTTGTGTTCAACAGAAATGGCCGCTCTTAAATCATCAACAAAGTCTGTGTAAGTGAGGCCATTGTAAAGAACTCTTGAGGATTTCTGATAGTAAGCAACTATTGTTACCCTAGCATTGGTTTTTCGCTGGAAATTTACGATGTTTTTGGCAAACAGATCAAGAGATATTTTGTCTCGTCCACAGCCATATCTTAACAGCACACTATCTATCCTATGTCTAATTGTATTGTAAATGCTTAGACCCACAATAAGTTGTACTCAATAAATCATGTGTCATCATATACATATAACTAATATACACTGTCTGTCATAATATACATTTAACCCTTAGCACGTAGAAATTATTTTACCCTATAACATGTAATTATAATGTTTAGAGGAATTTTATTGTAGATGTACAATTATAATGAAAGGTACAAGTATGAATAATGTTCAACATTTAGTTGAAACTTTTAATAGTTTTTGTCATTTATGATACAATAATAACTACAACAGAATAATTGAAAACTATAAAACAGAGAAAAAGAACCATAAGTGTTGAAAACAATGTGCTTGGTGGAGGCGACAGACGTGGAGGATATTTCCGTTTTACTCGTGTGCAAAGGTATAATAAAATAATACCTTAGGTACAGATAAATAATAAATAAATAAATCTTTATTGTCACAAAACGTTTCTATAACAAAAGCGTAGCTATGAAACAGATGACATTGTCAATATAGTACTATTTTACATATATCTACATAACAATCCCGTACGGCCAAACCAAGAACTGATTCATCCTGTTAATGACTAAAAACTTTAGTCCCAATTTAATATAAAAATATAAAACAAGAGAAAAATAACACACAGCAATACAATCAAAAAACATCATTCAAAAACTCATTAATTTTGTAGTATGCTTTATGTAGTAAAAGATTCTTAACATTATTTTTGAATGCATTTGAGCAAATTGATGCCTCAATATCAGATGGTAATTTATTAAAGAACTTTCTTCCCATGTAAGGTGGTGTTTTTTCGACCAGTTTCAAATTATGTCTAGGATACTGAAAATTATTTTTAAACCTAGTGTTGTATTCATGCTGACTGTTTTCATTATAAAGGGTTTCGTAATTTGATTGCACTGATAGTAGTGTTTTGTAAATTATTAAACTGGGGACAGTCAAAATGTTAAGGTCACAACAGATTTGTTTGCATGAGGCTTTCCAGGATGAAATTGTCATTATTCTAAGGAATTTTTTTTGGATTCTTAGGATTTTATCTATATTTGATGAAAACCCCCAGAACTCTATACCATATTGCAAAACAGGATAAAAGTATGCATAATATATTTTCAAATGGGTTTTTTAATCTATTAAATGTCTCAAAATAAGCATCTGAAAACGTGCTGAATTTAACTTTTTTTAAACTGCGCTCTAATTAGCTGCCCCGCCCCTTTTCATTCATAGACAATTTATGTGTTTGATAGGCTGAGGTAGTTGGCCAAAGACATGTCTAAGTTGATGCTGCACTCTAGAAGAAGTTTTTGGAACTATCCTTTACACTATCGAGTATCAACAGAAATATTTCATTTTGGATCTATTCGTTAACCTTGTTCGAGGCAAAGTAGAGGCTGGGTATATATTCGTTTCCCGCGTGCAAAGGGTTAAGTCATATAATGTGTCATCACAAACATATAAGGTATATACATCATACACTGTGAATAATACCCTCAAGGGTATGCAACTGTACACTTACCATTTCATGGCTAAAATAGATTCAAAAACTATTTAGATGCAAATCAAATGGATAGTTTGGTATTAATAAAACAAGGAATAAATTTGTTTCCTTTTAATATTAATGTAGTTATATAAAGACATGAAGAACATATTTTTTACGAGGAATGGAGATATGTACATTGAGGTTTTGTCTGATAAAACCTTTTTTTTTTTTCAGAGTACCCTCGAACCTGCCTCTGCAACAAGTAAACTTCGACCTATCACTGAAGACAGTGGAAAAGACAACGCTTCTAAAGTTTCTGCTCCTTCTGAGGTAACTGTCACTGTGGTGGCTCTCTGACAATATTGCTTTTAGATGTAACATGTATCGGAGACTAGCAATCCTGTGATAAAACTTGTTTTGTTCAATTTAAAATGTTATAGGGGCTTTTCAGCACTAGTATAGTATTAATAATTTAGAATCATTAATATGCAAAAAAGTAGAAAAAACATAAGCTTACTATTTTGGTGGAGGTTCTGTTATCTATGTGTACAAACAAATTTTATCAGAAACTCTTTTTTGTACTTGAATTAAACTAATTAAAAGGCGCTTTTTATAATAAGTAATCTACAGAAATTCTAATGTATTGAAAACTATAAAAAACCTATTTTTCATTTCCTGTGAAATCTTTTTCATTGACTGAGCTTCATCTATTTGATGATCTCCAAAATAACCTAAATGCTTACATCCTTTCTTTAAATTCATCAAACTAAATGTATTGCATTGAATTATTCAAATACTCATAGTGTGAATAAAATTATGTATTCTCTTGCTAATAGGTGGGGAACACATACTGTCAGCGCAGAAATATGTGTACCCGAGTTTGAAGGTTGTTTTCTAAGGAACTAAGATGCCTATGGAAAAATCTAATCACACCATTGTTTACCTTGTTTAACTGTATGTTGTAAAATATGCATTTTTAAATTTAATTACCATTTTTAACAATTTTTATTCTAGTTGGAACAAAAAAAGTACTGTAATTTTAGCTAGTTTTCATTGTATATCAAATTTACACCTTTATTCTGAAAAACACGTTAATAAATCGCAGTTATATTTTAATACCTGGTAGGGATGTTTTCTATAAGTTCAGTAAATTATGTAATTTTAACTTTTTGAAAAAAAAGTTCTTATCAATTCCCTGAATCATTATTTTCTTGGCCTCTAGAGGTCGTAAAATGAATTTCTTGGTCTTGTTGTAATCCTCAAGACATGAATAGTTACAACACATTACTTTCATATGTGTAAGTAAGTGCAGTGATTTTAAATAGATTTAAAATAACTTTGATTGATTTAAATTAATGTAAAATCATTGAATTTACTTACACATATGAAATAAATGTATTGTAACTATACATGTCATAAAAATTAACAACAATACCAAGTAATTAATTTTACGACCTCTAGAAACCAAGAATACAATGTGTCAGGGAATTGATAAGAGCTTTTTTTCTCGAAAAGTTAAAATTCTAAAACTTATAGAAAACCCAGGTATTTAAATATAATTATGCAAACATTAAGGATTTTATAAGTAATAACGGTGTAAATTTGAAAATTCTGGTATTTTTTTTCTAACTAGTATAAAAATTATTAAAGTTTATAACAAAATTAATAAATGCATATTTTACTACGTAAAATTAAACGAGGAAAACAATAGTGTGATTATATTTCTCGTAGGCTTCTCATTTCCTTAGAAAATAACCTTCAAACCCAGGCCCACATATTTCTGGGCTGAGAGTAGACATATTAACTGTCACAATGAGCATACATCAATAACATAAGTTTTTGGCTCTGTTAGAACTGAAGTCAATCATCTTTCCACTATTCCGCCGCATTGAAGAGAGTTGAATAAAGGTTCAGACTCCAATCACCCTTTTTTTCTATACCTTAATATATATTTTCTTAATCACGTGTGTAATTTATGAGTCTTTAAAATTGAATAGAAATCAATGTCAGTAAATATAAAAACACAATATATTTCTGTTTACATTTAACCTTTTAAGCTTAGCTCAGTATTTGAAGCCCTTGTTCAGGTGTATACCACTCAAGTTTGTGAGGTAATTCACAAAGTATAAATTTCATGGTCGAAAAACTTAATCACAAATTCTCAACAGTTTCTAGATCAATAGTTGATCATAGTTTATATCACTGGCATATATAGATCTCCAAGTGAAAAGCTGGATGAAGCCTTAGACATTCTTTCTAACATCATTGAAGAAACTAAGGCTGAAAACCACCCAACAATTATCATGGGTGATATAAACGTAAATAGCTTAGTACAAAATAATTATTCACGAAAACTTGAAGAAATACTAGCCAGCCATAACATGTTGAGATTGCCTCTACCACCAACCAGAATCACTTGCAACTCCACCTCCTCCATAGACTGACTGTATATGCTCAAATCTACCTGCATCCAAAATCAATGCCACATTAATACACGCAGGCTAAAAAGTTGTACTAAAAAGACTGATGGACTACCTCAAACAACAAAACTTGCTAACAAATAATCAGCATGGGTTTGTGAAAGGTAGATCCACAACAACTGCAATTGCTGAGCTGGCAGAATTCATCTGCAATCAATTGCAAGCAGAGAAGTTTGTAACTGGCATAATGCTTGAATTCAGCAAGGCCTTTAATTGTCTGGGACACAACCTTATCCTACAAAAGCTTCAAAGCCTGGGTATTAGTGGCTCTGCTTACAGGTGGTTTAAAAGCTATTTGGAAGAACGCACCCAAGTGGTGGAGATAAGATACCATGTCAAAGGAACAATACAAAACATCAGATCCAAATCAATACCTGTAAGCAGATGAGTGCCACAAGGATCAGTCTTGGGCCCTGTACTGTTTATTTTATTTACTAATGACATGCCTCATCTTATAAATACTTACTGCTCTACTTTAATGTATGCTGACGATACTACTCTTCTGCTTACTGGAAACTATACAGAAGAACTAGCAACTGACTCATATACAGCACTAAATATGGCGTACCAGTACTGCCACTCAAATGACCTAGTAGTCAATATGACCAAGACCAAATAACTGGCATTTAGTAGAAGACGAGATGAAATTGCAGCTCTTCCAGAAGTTGACATGCAACCCAAGGCAAAATTTCTTGGAGTGAGAATTGACAAAACCCTTTCATAGACTCAGCATGTTGATGACCTTTGTAAGAAACTAAACACTGGCCTCTTTGTCATCAAAAGAATTCACCATATCAGTGATTTAAGCATTGCAAAAACAACTTATTATGCCCTTTTTGAGTCTCATCTGAAGTACAGCATTGCTATATAAGGAGGCACTACAGTCACTAACCTACAAAGACTTCTCCTGATCTAGAAGAAAGTAATAAGAACTCTTAAATGCCTAGGACCCAAGGACAGCTGTCGTGAAGGCTTCAAGGATCTTCGCTTCGACTTTTAACATGTTTGTGGCCCTCTCATCCAGGAAGTGATTATGTTTGCCGATAGGAATGAACTATCTCGGGGAACAGATGCACACCAGTTCAACACTCGACATGCTGACAAACTACATCTTGCCAGCACACCATCTATCACTGTATGAGAGGAAGCCGTCATACATGGGACGCAAGCTTTACAACCTGCTGCCAACCGAGATAAAAACTCAGAAGGGGAAGAACCTGAAGATGGCACTGAACAGATGGCTGGTGACCAGGCCGTTCTACACGCTCAAAGAATATCTACATAGGACACATGACCATCCTAGACATCAAGACTGCTCAATTTAACTTAAATTTTGTAATGTTATGACTGTATTTTTGACTTTGACTCTAGTTGTATCTGACACATAGCACTACAAAAAATTGTCTTTGAGTTGGCTGCCAAAAATGTTGACATAAGAACGTATAACAACACGTTTAGAGCACTCTTTGTTATTTTTGGAATGCTATGGTAAGAATGACGATGAGGTCTTAAGTTCCATTGTGAGATCAGTGATGAAGGAGAGGTCGATTTCCTCTGTAATTTTACTTTACTCATCTCCCATAGACTATTGGTCTGTGCGGGGAACTTATCGGACAGATTAGGGGAGGGCAAACCAGTACAATGCAAAGTGAATATTACTGATTAATAACTAACAGTCATGGCCAGGATTCGAACCTGCACTGTCTCTAACTCAGTCCTGATGCCTTAGACCACGCAACCACTGGCTCTCTCCCAATGGATTTCTTAGTACACTCCATTGACTAAATATCGATCCGAGGTCTGGCATAATTTTAACTCTCTGAAGACACCAAGAAAAACATGGGAAACCATGGCCATAAATTGTTTAAGACTGAAAAGACTCCGATAGATTTTTGCCAAAGAAGGGACTCTAAGTACTGAGAGGTATTGTGAAACCTTGTTAAACCCAAGGTTTGCTATTCAAAACCACCATTGTTGTGACTCTATTCCAAATGGGTAATTTACGTTGGGAGTTGCTAGACCACTCACCATATAGCCCTGACTTTTGTGGTAGATATGCTTAAGCTGACTCCACGAATTTATAAATTACTAGGGGACCCCCTGCACACTTTGTGTGTCAACCCTGACGTTAGCTGTGCTCAATACACTCAGCATGTGACTTTTGACTAGAAATAGTAGTAGATTAACTAATAACGTAAAATCACAATATTACATTTATTTACAGTATCTCACTCACACTACTTGCGTTGCCAGCTATTTATTAGTATAAATACCCATGTCTAGGATGGTCATGTGTCCTATGTAGATATTCTTTGAGCGTGTAGAATGGCCTGATCACCAGCCATCTGTTCAGTGCCATCTTCAGGTTCTTCCCCTTCTGAGTTTTTATCTCGGTTGGCAGCAGGTTGTAAAGCTTGCGTCCCATGTATGACGGCTTCCTCTATGAGAGGAATAGTGATAGATGGTGTGCTGGCAGGATGTACTTGTCAGCATGTCGAGTGTTGTACTGGTGTACTTCTGTTCCCCGAGGTAGTTCATTCCTATTGGCAAACGTAATCACTTCCTGGATGAGAGGGCCACAAACATGTTAAAAGTCGAAGCGAAGATCCTTGAAGCCTTCACGACAGCTGTCCTTAGGCCGTAGGCATTTAAGAGTTCTTATTACTTTCTTCTAGATCAGGAGAAGTCTCTGTAGGTTAGTGACTGTAGTGCCTCCCCATATAGCAATGCTGTACTTCAGATGAGACTCAAAAAGGGCATAATAAGTTGTTTTTGCAATACTTAAATCACTGATATGGTGAATTCTTTTGATTACTTAGCCTATTACTTAGCCTATTTCAAACGTGTTCATTTCATTTATTTTTGCTTAACAGCTGAAGATTGAACTCTTACTGCATCAATAGGATAATGTTAAACATACAAAATAAACCTGTTTATTTATTTTCTAAACAGCTGTTATTAATTTACTAAAATGAACCCAATGTTATCCTTATGGAACAATCTTTTAAGGCCAGTTTATACCCCTTAGGAGTATTTTATCAAGATGAAAATACTTAGTTGTCCTATTTTGTACAAGACCTAAAGAAACATTGTACAAAATTTCTGCTCTCTACGTACATGGGAAGTTTTAGAGAATTAGTGATGAGTGAGTGAGGGCTTTGGCTTTTATATATAGAGACTCGCTTTGCTCGTTGGGGGCTTCGCCCTAATTATTTCTTCTGTGTATGGTGTACTGTGAAAAGAATATATTACATTTCCTTACATAAATTGGGTGGGTGGGGGCCGAGTAAAGTGCCAGGACTTTGAGCATGAGCTAGAGATAGTACAAGTTCTAATCATGTATCAGTAATGTTCACCTTGTTCTGTCATGGTTCTCCCCCTTAATCTATCTTTAATTATTTATCCGCACAAATGAATAGTCCACAGGGAATGATAAAGTGTAAGATTTAAAAAAAAGAGATACAATAAAGTGTTACTTTTAAATAGTTAACTTTTGCTATCTTATACACCTCTTAATATTAAAAAAATTAATTTTAATGGTAACATTTTTTCTTCCACAGAGTCTGTATGAAAATGAAAAGATTGTTGGAACGAAAATATAATCCAGTTAATTGTTGTATTATTAATAACAAAACAGCAGATATTTGCACATTTTAGACAAGTAGATACATTGTGCTGATGTAGTGGCAGCCATATAGGTGCTCATGTGACATTAAAGAGACAAACTTGTGTAGACAGTTCACTAGTAGTAACGCCTCTTGTACACCGATTTTTGTCTTTTACTAAAGACCCAACAAACACCCTTTACCCACATGTTATTTGAATATTCCATACTCTACAGTTTTTCAATCCCTCATTTTGATTCTTACCAATGAACCAATCCATAGCTCTGGAAGTTAAAACGTAAATTAACAAGTTGGTGGTAAATATTGATTGTGAAAGAGTAAGTTACGTTTCAGGAATTTAACCGAAACTGAATGTTGCTGGAATTTACTGTCACTTGTCTACAAAAGTGTTATAGCTATAACAAGTACACAAATTCTTAAATGTTTAATTTATACACTTTATTTAAAAGTGGTAGTAAAGAAAAGAATTAAATAAAGGATGTCTGGATTTCTTCCTTAATTCTCTTAACTAGAAGTTTTAAAATCATGATTTTTGTAGGTAAAAAAATGTATATTTTGGTTTTACATTGCAACCTTATAATTAACTTGGTTAATCTACATATAAGTTGTATCAGCATTAATATGGTACAAAAGAATCTTAAATATTTATTTTCAGTATACTACTTATTTTACCATCATTATTTATTTATTTTACGAACATACAAATTGCTGAACTAAAGTGTTGTTGTTAATATAGTTGAGCTTAAATTATGTACTTGTTCGTTCTTAATTTTTTTTTTTTTTTATTTTTAAATAAAAAATCCGGAAAAAATCAATATTAATCTTTTTTACGATTGTGTGAGAACTTCATAAAAATGCTTGTAGGATTTCAATGGCTATAATGTATTTTATCACAAGTCTGTCAATCATTGAAGCTTTGCATGTTTGAATTTCACTCATTATGCACATTTTGTTTACAATATCATCATCATCTTGCTCATTTCATTCATAACTTTCTTGTTTTAATCTGTCTATTTACTGTCATTTGAATTCTAGTTGTCTACATTCAATGAGCAGTGGTAAGATTTCAAGATTTTCTGTACTGTGTAATAGACCATCTTATTAATTTCTTTATTGTTAAGAAATATTCTGACGACAACTTTACATTTATTTTTGTTAGCTTTTTAAACCACTTTTTTTTTGTTCAGGCTTTTCATATAAAAACAACTGTTGTTGTTATTATTTAATCGTTTTTATCAGTTAACTGGTTTTGGCTGATGACTCGATCCTCTGGTTACAAACTGAATAATATCAATGAAAGTTTTAATTTGTGATCCTGGTTTATAGAAATGCTGTAAATGAAAATTCATTTAAAAATTGAATAAGGTCTCCTGTAGTACTGTCTATCTAATAAATATTACTTGACACAAATGTAAAGCAACAAACAATATTTTGAGTACAACTTTATTAATTTGTTTTATTAACATGCAATAATCGTCACTTTTAATACCTTTAAATAGATAATTTGAAATTGATTTATATCAATATAAAATCACTGCACATATAAAAGTAATGAATCATACAACACATGTCATAAGGAGTACAACAGACCAAGTAATTAATTTTACAACCTCCAGAAGTCAAGAAAACAATGTTTTAGGTAATTGATAAGAACTTTTTTTCTTGAATAGTTAAAATTCTAAAATGTATAAAACTTATAGAAAACATTCCTATTAACCAGGTATTAACACATTCAGTGCTGTTTGGCCGTCTAGTCGACCAGGCGGTTGTCATTGGTGGTGGCTGATGACCATCTAGTCGTCCATACTGCCTCACTCATTCAAATTCAAATTCAAATTCAAAATCATCTTTATTGACATAAACGTACAAATCCATACAGCCAATAGTGTCAGTCATATTAATAAATCAGTCTTTGCTTAGCCTTTGCCGGGTTTGCTTGCTTGTAGGTTCCACACTTTTACGGTATCCTACGAGTAGGACATGGTTTTCAGTTCCCAGTCACGGTTATTTTCAAAGTTTCTATTACTTTTTTTTAATTAGTTTTTTCAAGAAATTAGGAATAAAATTAAGCAAAAAAGATGTAGAATGTACTGCAAAGAAGGAACAATTAAAAATACTGTATTTATGTTCTGCAAACGCCCTGACCAACCTGAATTGTGTTTTGTAGCATGTTTTGAAAAATTTATCTCAGATTAGACTAAGTAAGAAAATAATGTTAGAAATGGACCTGTTAATAATAGTTTTTAATCTATTTAATTTGTTTTACTTAATTCCTTATATTACTAACTAGTTTATGAAAAAATAAAGTGGTGTAAAAAATCTTGGACATTAATTTTTTGGCAATGACGTTACCAGGGCTGATGGCTGACTAGACGGCCATACATGAAAATTAATTTTTTTGAGACTTCCACATATACAGACTACTTATGACAGTAATAAATTGACACTACACAATCACAAAAATGAGCTTTTGAAAAATAATGTTCAGCCATTGGGGTAAGTTTTTAATTTATATATGCAACCACACATGGTGAAAATGAAAAAAAAAAACGGCCTTAGCGCTGAATATGATAAAATATAAATGCAATTCATTGGTGTGTTTTTTAGTACCGGTAATAGTGATGTAAATTATATGTACAGTGAAAACTAGTTTAAATTCTGGTACTTTTTTGCTCCAACTAAGATAAAAATTATTAAAACTGGTTTAAAATTTTAAAATGCATATATTATAACGAACAATGGTGAGATTATATTTTCTTAGTTCCTTAGAAAAGACCTTCAAAATAGGGTGCACGTAATTTTTGCGGCAACAGTAATTTTGACTATTCCCTATAAAGTGTCATTAATTTAATAGCCCATTGACAAATGAACAGCCGGTGGTCATCAACTGGTCCCTTTCAAATTTGTTATGACTCTAATGGGAGCGAACTGAGAACCTTTAGCTTATGAAGTTAGGCTTTAACCAACTACCCTACCGACTGATTACTAATTACTTACAACTGTTGGTGATTGGTTTTAATTATATTAGTCATTTTTTGACATAATGTCTGAAGTCATATAGTAATGTCTGTTTTTTAGTGTCAGTTTGTACCAACACAACATTTTCTTGTCAGGAATATCGAGATAGCATTTGGCCAACTCAATCGACTTTCTTCATATTTCAATTGTACTTTATCATAGACGCTGGCTTATTTCTTAGCTACCCATGCTTATTTCTGCCAATACCCATTCAGATGTTGTGCTCATGTAAACCATGTTTTTTTTGTCCATGGACTTGATGACAACAACTTCCTTAGCCTGTCGTACCATATTTTTTCTTTTTTTAAGTCTTTTGGTAGTTACGTTATCGGACAAATAACTTCTGCCGCTTCTAGTGATTTATGTTTTTAGTGGCAAAAGTCAAACAGCGGAAGGTAAGCCTTTAAAATAATTATCTATAAAAAAAGGAGTGTTCTGTCCTAAAACGTCAGACATCAGCTGCTTCAACACCTTCAATCCATGCCCCTTACCACTTGTAATGCCGTCTTTGCCTGAATAAATATTTTCTTAAAAGGTTTACTTTTGATGAAGTGTCAGTGTGGATAACTCCTTGTTCACTGCAAAAATGAAGGCAAAAAATAAACATAAAGCTATCCTTCATGTGACTTCTAAAAACTCATATCAATTTATAACGTTCATCTGTTTGAAAATAATCTTCCAAACAACTAAACCTAATATTACCTGAATTGAGCAATAAGATGAAAGACCTTTGACAGTCGGCTTTTCCCATGTATGGGCCCTGGTTCGCAGAAGGGCCACAAAATACCTCAAGGGCAATATTGTTTTTCTCCTGTACAACAGCTTCCAAGAACTCACCATCCAACAAAAGTCAACTGGCGGACTTTCACTCGTTAAATAAATGAAATCCATAACTGCTATTTAAAGTCTAAGTCATTTTCGCTTTCGTATCTTCATTCCTTGAACCTTGTCCTTAATTAAACAAATCTAAAACATCTTGTAACATATAATAACTGCAATATATTGTAACAACTGAGCAAACACTGACATTGCATGCACACAAAAAGGAATAAAGCACAAAAGTTGCAAGTACGGAAAATGATGCTGTCCGATCAAACAAAGCAAGCAACTCTGACAAAAAATGAGACAACAACATCCCTTAGCAAAATCATACTGCGCTTATTTTGAGAATTGGGAAGATGACAGAACTGTAGCGTGTGCCTCATGGCGGAATGAGTGGTGCAAATACTTAGCATAGTTAAAGGAAACTTATTTATTTTTAATTTTTTTATGTTGGTCATCAAGTTTGGGTCAAGCATAGACTTTTTGTAAATGAATGGCTTAAAATAAAAAGATTTATTTTCTTTCTCAAAAAGTAGGATTTTTACAATAACCTCAAGCTGTTACAATATTTCATACATGAATAGGTTTAGTTAAGCTCTATGCCTGTATAAATGAATACATTTAAATTTAAAATATATTTTCACACAAGATTTAAACTTTGATCATCATCAGTAGTAGTATTGTTAAGGCTCCACATCTGACTCTCTGGAAAGTTTTGAGTGTAGAGTACTGAAGACTCATTCGGTGTAAATTTACAGGCCATTGCCGACTTGCTGGATTTAGAGTTTGAGTTGAACAACATCCAGCAAGGGTTAAATCAGATGGAACGGATTACTCCGTCCGACCCGTTTGGTGACTCGTTTGCTCCCCCTGCTGCTGCCAAACTAGCTCCACCACCCACCAAACCCACTCCTTCACCCAAAGAAACCCAACCAGTTGATACCCCTCCTCCCTCATCCAAACTTCCGTCAAAGTCAGACACGGAACAACATTGGTTTGACCGAGAGACGGAGGCTCTGTTTGACGATGGTGAGCTACCCCAATCCCCCCTCTCAGCTCCCCCTCAGCCACAACCCTCAAAGGTTAGTTTTAATCAATTCAAACTGTTTTATTCATTTTTGTCACAATTATTATTTATTTTGTTTCTTCTTGTTGTTTTCTGCAACTTTTTCATACATCACCTCATTCATTTGTGTGTTTGCTGCTTTTTTTATTTTGTTCTGCATGAGCTCATCTTTTTATGTGAATATTATAATAACTATAGTTATTACAGTAATTTTGCTAAAACTATATAACTGTTCTGTGTACTAATACCAAAAACCAATTCGTGGTTTTTTTCCTTTTCTAGAATGTTTATTTCAAATGAAAGTCTTTTTTTGTGTATAAATTATTTACACAATTGTATGTAAAAAACCATAGTTTTTTTATATACATTAGCATGAGTTGTGTTAGTTTTATAATTTGAAACAAGTAATCTTATTATCTGTATATAACAGCGAACATTTTCTTCCCATTATTTCTCCAGCACAAAGGTAGACACCTAATATCTTTTACAATAATTCTTTTTGTCATAAATAGGAAAAAAAGGCTTTTTAGATTTTTATTTGATCATCAATTTCAAGATACGACTAGCAGATGTTGAAGATTATGTTTTTGGTCAGTTTGTGCTCCAACCCAGTTTTATATTGGACTGAGAGCTTCCTTCCAAGTATGTGGTTGTGGGTCTGTAACTGCCTTTACTCTAATACATCCTGTAATTTGGAATCCAACACTTTTTGAAAACAAAGAAGCAGTTTATACCGAAAGAAGTATTGATTTTCTTGCAACAGATGAGATACAAGTTTGGAGCACCAAGATGGAAGATGGACCAAGATGGAAAGAATTAACATAGCAAGACACAAGCAGCTACTTTTTATTTAAATCCAAAATTACAATTTAGTATTAACCCTTTTAGTGCTATGCCGCCTGGCCCATGGATATACCCAAAAGTTCTTAGCACTTTTGTGCGTAAATGTAGAGTTTTGGTAAAACACTCATAGATTCGTTATTTGTTGTCATATCTTCATACTTTTTATTTTGTATTGTAACAAAATAAACAGAAAACAGCTCTATGACAAGAAAATACATACAAAAGTATTTTTTATTCATGGAAAAAATAAATAATGTTTGTTTTATTTTTATTTTTGTAATTATGAATAAAATAAGAGTGCCTGAATATTTTTTTACCTATTCCACTGTAATGAGCATCTAATGAAGAACAAATTTCATTTCTGAAAATATAAGTAGTATACAGGAAATATAAAAATATTGTCCTCGCAAAAATTATTTCAGAACATGACATTTGAAACATATGTTTTGAACAAACAAGCAATAACTATTCAATCAAATGTATATGACATTGCACTGTTTTATTTCTTTAAAACCATTATTATAATAATAAACTATTACATTAAATAAAGTATTTTGGTTTTGAAGCATCAGCTCTTCACCAATAACATTGCGTAGCAAGGAATCGTTTGCGGCAATGTTTTTATTAGGTATGCTAAAAACTATGAATTTATCATAAATACGGAACACAAAAGTTCAAAATAAAGGCTTTATAAAACAAACTATTTATATCTATAATGCATTTCTGTTGAATAAAACTAAACAACAAAAAGCACTCACAAACTTAACAAAACAAACAGACGAACATAACTCGATCTTCCTTCGCGCTACTATATAGACGCTTGCACATTAAGACATAAAGTAGCACTAAAGGGGTTAAAATAGTTAAATATTGTCTGTTTAGTACACTTAGTGGAGATAGATTATTTTACATAATATAGCTAATATATGTATTTGCAGGATTTAATGGACAATTTTTTTACATACTGTATTAATTTACATTATATTATTTTTTAACGTAATTTAAGAAAACAGCCTTTGTTGATTATCAATGATTTTGCTTTTGGGGCTTTTCATCATACAAATTAGAGATTGTCTGATCATTCTCAATTTGTAAAAAATTAATGAAAATTGGTAGTGTTGTTAATGAAGTACCAATAATTTTTTTTCTCACCATTTTTGTTTCTATCATGTGTAAATGTTTAAACAGCATCCACTTAATCATCTTCAAGTACATTTTTGTCTACTTTAAATTTAGCGTTAATTTGTGTTTTTCAGGGAATTTTCTCAGGAAATTTCTTTGAGGAATGAAGTATACCAAGTTCAATCTAAGATGAATGCAAGATTGTTACTTTTTTTCATTAGCCTTCACTTTTGTATGTGTATATTTTAACACATTACTATCATTACCACAAAATAAATATCACATATTAAATTCTTATCTAATGAAATTCTTACCAATGGGATTGTTGCCAGCTCCATCTCTATCTAAATCTCTCTTCTAATTTCTCAACCACAGTATCTTTTAAAAATAATGTTGGTCCCAATACAGAACCTTGCAATACTCAATGCTTTTATGCCTTGTGTTTAAAATTTCTCTTAAATATTCTTTATATAAAATAAATTACCTCAGTCACAACAGTTCAAATTGTTCAAAAATAGTATAAATTTTATACTATTTTTGTTTTATATAGTTCATTGAAACCTTTGTGGCATTGTATCTGAAGATCGCATAACTATGCTGAAACGACTGTTATACACATCACAACAAATTTGAACTGTTGACAGAGGTAATTTATTTTATATAATCTTAAAACAGTTCAGAGGCTAAATAAACAGTTTTTAATTATTCTTTGCTGTAAACAAGCCACAATCAAAGTAAACTTATACAAAGCATATTATATTATTTTAAGTTTTTTTTCTAGCAATTCAATATGTAGACTTTTTTTAAGTAACAGGGTGTAACTAAAAAGGTGTTCTAGCTATATATTTTCAGATTCTTCACCTAATTTAGGGTAGAAAATAAAGCATAAATGTTTATCGTTTTCCGCTTCATTTAGTTTTACTGAAGCTGGAGTTTAACTGTAAACTGAAGCTAAATTAATAGTTTTTAGCTAGTTTTATTGCAAATCTATTGGTACCTGAATTTTATTTTAAATCTATTATTAGTAGAGTTTTGGTAAATATTATATACCAAAAAATATTATATATTATTATAAAATTATATACGAAAAAAATAAAAATATTTGGTTTTCGCAAATATTAACATCATCCAGATTATACAGTAAAATATATTTTTTAACAAAACTTCACTAATAATAGACTTAAAATAGAGATTAAGGTACTAATAGATTGGTAATAAAATTTAATAAAAGTTATTTTGTTTGTGTAAAATTGATGAACCTAACAGTTTACAAGATATTTATACTGTTTATTAGTGTTAATGTAAAAAACTGTGGAAAAATTCAAGTCAGTCAGTCAAACCGTTCTTAAGCTATTAATTTTTTGTAACAAACAAAACAAACACAACGGAGTAGAATATGATAAAACTTAATCCTACATTTCTGCTCTAAATTAGGTGTAGAATCCTTTTTGTATAAACAAACGACACTTAACTTCAAAATAGTGAATATTCTCACACACTGCAAGAAGTAAAAGGAATCGGGATATTAGCGCATGCACAGAACTGCAAGTTTGAATAAATCAAATTGACATCCTATTACATGCTCAATCTCCTTCATAATCTTACCCAACACATCAAACCCAACTTGATGGACTCAAGCACGCTTGAGTCAGCAAGATTGAGTAAGCAGAACTAATCAAACAAGCTTGACCGTACATTTACGAGGGTATGCTCATTGGTCATTGTTATCTAGAGCATTTTGGGTAGTTTAGAGAATTGATAGTCATTACAGCCAATAAAATCATATATATATAAAACATGCTTTGATGCCTCAAATATATCTTGCCTGTCAGTTCTTCGACTGCCCTGGTCAATGAAATCTAGATAAATGGCATTTTCTGAAGATAAGTCGACAGTTAGTATTCAGACTTAAATAGACCAGCTATATTAATCTTTTAGTTTATAAATACAACATTATTGCCTTGGTATAAACCAAAAATTGTGTCTTATTCTATGTAAGAATATGAATAAGTATATAAAACATTCTAATTATTTATCTTTTTTCTGTTTTAATCTGTTTAATTTCATGTCTTTCTTATTCCAGCTTCATTATAATCTTAGCTTTGTTACAACAATTTAATATGTTGTTTATACAATTTTACTTTGATTTCAGGCAGTGCCAAAGGATGATCCCATTCAAGATGCACCGTCTCAAGACCAGTTTGATGTATTTACAGAGCTGGATCCTTTGGGCACTGGTAAAATTAAACCTTATATTGATAAAAAGGATTTCTTCCAAGAACTAAAAAATCCACCTAAAAAAGTTCTTAAAGATCTAGTAGGAGAAATTCCAGGTAAAGAAAATAACCCACCACTTTTTCAAGCAACTTTTGAAAATAGTAGTTCCAACGTTTCGGAAACAAAACCGCAAGATGCTCTCTTTCCAGGGTCTGCTGATCCGTTTGGTGATGATCCCTTTGATAAGACTGATCCGTTTGTAGACACTGATTTTCCCCAATCGGTTGGATTTTCTGTCGTACCTAGCATGACTGCAGACCCATTTGAAACTTGTTTTGCAGATTTTGCAAATTTCTCAGAACAATCAGATTTTAGTGCCACTAGTTCATTAGAAGCCTCTGTTAGGAAATCACCACAACCATCCGAAGGAAGCCCTTCAATACATGGGCCTCTAAGAGTTTCTCTTCCACCAGAGAAACAAAATGATACTCTGGAGATAGGTCCATCAAAACTATCACCAAGCCCTCCTTCGTCCAGGAATAGGAGTAAATATTCTAGGCTTCATAAGCAAACTACATTGTCTGGGTTGATAAAATTACCAAGCCCAAAACAAAAAGTTCGTTCCCGTATTTCCAAACAGAACACTCTAGATTCAAGCTTTGATCGAAGCTCACCTGTTATGGAAGGAGTTACATTGAAACATAGAGGGATTGGTACACCTTCACCCCCAAATGTTTCATTTCTTGAATTAGCACCAGAACCCCCTCCAAGACCTGCTGTTACAAGCACTCTCATAAAACCTCCACCTTTACCACCGAAACGTCAACTTCAAAGCGCTGTGATGAAACCACCTCCTCGACCGCCCTATTCAGACGATCATCCTCACTACGATTACATCGAAAACTGTGAAAGCTCAGGAGAAATTCCAGCAGATATGAAAAGTCCACCAATTCCAGTTCCTGCCCGAAGACCACGATTTGGAGGGGACGATTCATCTGCTCCTAATAGGCCTTCAAAAACAAATCTTCCTCCTCATACAGAACCAGAATATTACCTTACCCCTTTTCCTCTGCTACCTCCACCTCAAAAGAAAAGTTTATCTCCAAAAAACTCAACTTCTGCTGAGCTCTCGGCTTCTCCTAGACCTGTTTCAAATAGTGTAGTGAGTTCATTAGATATAACATTAAGTCAATTGAGTAAAACTGGATTTAGTGATCTTGCAGCAACTCTGAATATGTCACCAACTAGTCTGTCAAAAATGACTTTGCACGAATTGACTAAATGTTTGCAAAACTTGTCTGAGGCACAAAAAAACGATCCTTCAACAGAAGAGTTCATTGAAAATGGGGGAAAATTGAGAAAAAATATATTAAAGAGTGAACAGTACTCAGCACTCAGGGAATCTTTGGATGAAGACACACCACCTTTTAAAGCTGAATTTGAATCGCATTTTAATCTAAATGTAGACCAAAAATTAGATACAAAAGAAAATGAATCATTATTTGATAAGTATGCCGTTTTCCGAGAGCTTTTAGAACAAGAAAAAACAATATTTGATAATTTTCCATCAAGTTCTGCTCTTGATGAAGATCAGGCATCTGAAAATCATATCAGTATCGCAGAAGAAACTACCAAAGAAGATACTGTATTAAATAATGATATTGCCAATAAAGATATTAAAACTCCAGAAATAATTGCAGAAACTAATTCATCTGTAGACAGATATGCTGCTCTAAGAGATATATGTCTTGATGATCTGCCTGATCCTAAAGACACTGATGATAGAGATGAAACAGAACCTCTAAGTGATAAAGATGATAGTATAGCTGAAATTACTCGCTGTGAGGATGAGTTGGACACCCTAACATTATCTAGGCCACATAGTGAGAGTACAGACTCGCCAACTGCAACAATAAAAGAGACTCAGTCAATTATGGAATCAACTATATTAGAAGAAGATGTAAATGCTTTAGATGATGAAGAGGGAGTTGATGAATCAACTGGAGATTTAGGAACAATGTTACCTACAGTTGCTGAGTCAAATGAGAGTATTGCTGCATCTGACTCCCCAGAACGGTCAGCACCAGTGAAAGAGCCAAGTCTTAGTTCCTTACAATCATTAAAAGGAGATGGATTTGCAAATAAAGAAAAAGATGGTGACTTCAACAGCTCAGCTGAGGGATGGGCTAAGTTTGATAATGGACCTGCAGAAATTGAAAAATCAGGTAGTATACATAGTGAGGGAAATGTTTCGCCTTGGTCAGTAGATAGCAAAGGAACGCCAAAAGATGTGTATTCTCCAGCTTGGCGAGATCAACCAGAGAGAAAATCACGAAAAGGAAGACGTCACAAGTCACCACCATCAAATGATTGGCAGGAGGATGATGAATCTGAAGAAGGGTGGGATAGTCGCAGAAGCCGAAATACTTCTTGGAATGAACCACCTTGGAGAGAGAATGGATGGAGTGATGGTGATTCGTTGTATGATGATACTCCTCCTTATGATTTTAAACACCATCCCCAATACCATACTCAGCGTAGAGGAAGGCGACGAAAAGTTTCTCCGTGGAGAAAGTCCTCCAGGGATCCATCCCCATGGGAAGAAGATGACAGAGATTTAAGTGAAGATCAATGGGAAGTTAAGCGATGGGAAGAGACATCTTGGCAAAACAGACCAAAACATAGAGGGTCTTCATGGGAAGAAGAAAGGAGAAGGGATGACTGTAGAAATGACCTAAGAAGAGATGACTTACGAAGAGAAGAATCAAGAAGAGATGATTCTAGGCGGGATGATTTAAGAAGAGATGAGTCCAGAAAAAGAAGACAGTCACCTTGGAGCACTGAAGGTGAAAGAAAAAGCAGTAGAGAATCTTTAACATGGGAAGATGATGAAAGATATTCTAGAAGAAATTATAGAGACAGACGGCGAAGGAGATGGGAAGATGGAAATTACTCAAGAAGAGATTGGAGGGAACGTGAACAGGGAAGAAGAAATTACCAATTTTACAGAGATCGATCACATGAATCACCTTGGGAAGATGAGTTTAGTGAGCAGGGGGATGAAGAGTCACCAAGGTGTCAAACTAGGAAACAGATGTGGGCTCGCTCAAGGAACAGTGAAGATGAACAGTACGATAGAAGATATGGCAGACCATCAAGTAGAGAAGAGCAAAATCCAGATTCTGATGGACATTGGACCAGAAAATCTCAAACACTTCAAACACGTTCAAGAACAAGTCGAAACAAGAAAAGAAATCAAAATTCACCATTTGAAGATGATTTTTCTTCACAAAACTTTGGTTTTGGAAGTGAAAAAAGTCCTGGAGCAGGATCTGATTTTTCAGACCATGGGGGTAAATCTGTTCAACTAAAACCACAGCCTTCTCCAGATGAGGTTTTTAAAAGAAAAGAAGGATTTTCTGAAACAGCAGATTTTAGTCCACAAGATTCAAAGATTTTAACACCACGAAGTCAGCAGTCTCCGTTCGAAGATGACTTCACTCCTCCAGAAACTAGACGAACCAACAATAGAAGCACATCTAGTGAAGTAAGTGAGAAAAGAATACCTTTAGAAGAACACAAGTCTAGTGACGATCTATTTTTAGGTGATAGTAGTAGTAGTGAAGTGATAAATAGGCCGCGAAGTTCCAAGCTAGATAAACACTTTTTAGAACTTTCTATTTCTAAAAGAAAGGGTAAAATTAGTAGTAATGATCAAAACGTAGGTAAAATAAAGACTGAATCGCAGATTTTAAATGAAGAACTGGCCAATAAACGATCGAATGATAAGCAGAAAGGACTTGAAATCAAATCTCGAGTGACTAGTTTACGTAGGAACGAGTCATCCTCCATCAAACAGGACAGTATTAATATATTTGCTCGCAGTGGGGATCCCTTTGATGATGATTTTTTCAGTGGAGATAGCTCTAGTTGTAATATTTCTAGGAGTAAAGATGACAAAACCAAGAAAAGTGACCCTTTCAAGTGGGCAGAAGCCTTTAGTGCATTTAACTTTGACGAAGAAGCCAAATGATACAGTCCACACGATTACAAAGAATCTGTTCCTATATCTCTTGAGATGGGGTCTTTTTACGTGACCACAACTCTTAAAGAGTCACATATAGAATCAAGTTGGTCTTAGTCCTGTTTAGTTGTTTCAGTAAATCTTACTTATTTTTAAACTGCGCTTTGTGTTTACACAAATCTACATCCCCTAATATATGGTTATATATTTTAATGTAAAAAAATTATATTAAATCATTAATACTCAAAATTATTATTTGTTTAGATTATTAGATTTAATAAGATATTGATGTATTTTACTTATCTACATTTTAAAATGTTTGATCTGCAGTATTGTGACGATTCATTTGCAACTCATACTAATTTATTTTAAATCATTATTGATGTAACTTAGATTTATTTATTGTACTAATTGATATTTATATGGAACTATTTCTTATTCAATAATTTATGTATCAATTTAATACAAATATTTATTTTTGAGCATTCAACTGTTATGCCACAGTTATTAATTATTTATTTTACACTTTAAGACTGTTGTGTTCAATAAACTAGGCTCTCTAGATGCTTCAGTGCACCCAAATTTAATGAGCATAAATGTATATTTTAATTTACTGATAGTTGTAGTCGGGAAATACAAATAAGTTATCTAAAATAGACCATAACCTGAAAATAAGTACACAGACAAGCTAAATAGTTACATAAACTATAAAAATCGTCCTTAGTATATTACTTGTTTTCAACAATCGAATACATTCTCGTACATTGTAATGTATCTCATTAATTGATTCCTTACCAAATATCTCTGGTCTGAGGATGGTAAATGTGGTATTTTGAAATTGATCACACCATAATATTTGTACTTTTTGTACTAATACTGTAGTACATTTGAGACATTTAACATTTACTATTTTTGTAAAAATGTATTATACTGAAAATCAAGTTTTCCTTACAGCCCTTATAATGCATAAAATTTAACTTATATATCTAATGACATGAGTGTATATTGAATACATTGGCATACCTGTTTTTGACAATGACAACCAATGTACATTATTGTAGCAGTCAAAGATGTTATTTGCTTTTTATTTTGGCCTTTAATCATTGCTTAAAAGATCAAATATTAACAGTCCAAGAGATTATGGAAATCTTGTTGTAAATTATTTAACCTAACAAATTGAAAATAGGTTAGAATTTTCACTTTCAAATTTGAAAGTGATAGATAACCACATGCCTCATCCTGTCATGTGAGTCTCCGAATTGTGCCCACATTCATAAAATCGTGGCAAAATGCCACCAATCAGTGATTAATAAACGTAATGCTATGTTGTGATTGTTGAATATTAGTGGATTCATACTGGAATGTGTCAATTAAATAGAACACTATAAATATATATGTTTTATCAATTATAGTTAACTTCTAAGATGAAGAGTGTTGGTGATACTGTCATCCCTCTGGCTCTAGGGGAGTATAGACCTGTCATGTCAGACTCTGTGATATTGAGGTGGAGCATTCGCTACTCAGTCACTGATCTATCCTTGATATATTTCAGTGGACAATCTACCTTCTTTGAAAGTTTTAAACTGTTTAGTACTTAACTTAAATAATTGTACAGGCGGTCATGGGTAAGTCAAGTGACCACTGAAGTACTGCAGCGACATTTACAGTTTATTTAAAAAAACACAAAGTACTTTTTGTTCGTCACTGTTTTCACACTAAGCCGTACGTATCAGGTTTACCTGTACAGCGAAACAGCGTATCTTTCTTATTCTGTTTTTCTTCCAGTTAAAACTCCTAATGAATAGGATATATATAAATACCATTTATTAAAATCAGTTTAGCTTCTTAGTGAGTGTATATTAAAGTGCCTGGATGACAGTAATAAAAGGAAAATCAAACAATGAAAATTTTGAAATATGTATTCTAGAAGAAATTATATTTCCAGACTAAATTCATTTAAAATGATAATTGCATTATCATAATCATTACAATATATACTTTAGTTAGTATTGATGTTATGTTTAAAATACATAGTAAGTATGATAAATTATTGCAAGATTCAAAAAATCTTTACATGCGTCAAAGTAGAGGTGTGTGTAATATTTTAAACTGTGGTATTTAATACACCACTGTTTTATAATACAACAGTGGTGTATATATTTTTAAAATACTGTATTATAATATACTGATTTGAAATTTGGTTGTTTGTCGCCAATAAATCATTATTTTTAACAACCATAAATTTTTAATAACTTAAAATCTCAAGACAAATAAATTTCTCATATTTTCACAATATAAAATAATTAAAATATAATATTAATCACTAGTAATATCACTTGTACCTAGTCTTTAATAGAATGTGTTACGTACATCTTCTAAACAATATTATTAATAAAAAATCTCAAATTCCTACAGTATAAATGTTAATAATCATTACTACAATAATAATATTCGTTATTATGTTCAGTTTAAATAACCATGAAGGTAATATGGCAGTAACATCTCAGAATTGTCGTGTATTTATAAAGAAATCTCAAAATCCTAAATTCAATTTTTTATCATCTTCCATCAGGTATTACCATTGATTTTATACACAAATAGATCTCGCATCCAATATTAAATTTTGAGTCTCAAAATATCAGCTGTTTTTGTGGTTCATTGTGGAGCGCTAGTGTAGTCCCATGTAAATGTAATGCAGTTTAAACCAGCTGTGGTTGCGGGCCACACAAACTAACAAAATTACTGCCACTAATATTCCTGTTAGATGTTTTATCTATTGTAGGTTCATATAATCAATGGTGTTACTAATATGACAAATTTAAAATTGAAACTGAAGTAATCTTTATCACTTAGCTCATTATATGAGTTTTATAACAGCAATTTCATAACATGATTAATCTACATAGATAAAACTAAACTGAATAAAAAGTATTGTAAAGATTATTTTGGTAAAAAATTTAATTTTTAAATATAATTAAAAACCATTTGGTGTGTTTTGACACACATGGTACGTCATGGTCGATTAACGCAATAATGCTGAGTCACCATCGGTGTTAAAACAGATAAGCTTTCTAATGTATTTACTGTGGCCAGGTACAGTGCTGAGGACCGTCACTTCAAGTCTACCTCAGGCTGGTATTTTTTAAAGTGTAACTGATGAGAGGTACTAATCCATGGCACAGTAGTGAAGGGCCCACCTTAAATAAACACCGATGTCAGGCATGAGGGATGAATGACGAAGAAACACAGGATCGGTGTTTCTATTGTAATTGTAAGGAACAACTCCTGCTTTGATACTTTTCCTCATGATGAGAGGATTAGGACAGTTTTTCTTATTTATTTGAAATTGGCTGTATTTTTCTATTTATTTAGAATGTATAATATGTAAAAGACATGAAATAATAATTGGACATGAAAAATTAATACTAAAATAAATGGATGTATAAAAATGCATACAATGAATATTAAAATTAATATTTGATTATTTGTATTAATGTTTAATTAACTGTAAAAAAGTAGGACATATTTTTTTAAATCCCATGTTAAATGGTTGAATTTGTAAAGAATTAATACAATAGGAAAGATGGAACATCAACAATTTTACCAGAGAAGTCAACCACACAATACACTGGAAAACATACGAGGATTGTCTGTAATTTTAAGTCTCCAATGCTCTTTCACATAGTAAACATCATTTTATTGCAAAACCAATTACAAAAACTGAAATGTTAGACAATTAGCTATTTTTCAACCTAGTCCATGTCATGATCAATGCAGTAGTCGCTCATGAAGCTTTTCCATGCTTGCGACATACCATTCTCTCGCCAACTCGTGCAGAAAGTAATCATCACTTGAGATTTTCATTCCCCAAGTTTTGTTTTTTGTTTTTTTTTCAAGCAATAACTATGAGTTACTGGGGGCCAAATCAGGGATGTATAGAGGATTGTCAATGATTTTCTACCCAACATTAACGATGATATCCATTGTGCTTCGGGCGACAGAGGGCGGGCGCTGTCATGGTGCAAACAAATGCTCTTTGTTAGCCAATCTCTCCTGTTTTTCTGTATGGCCTAACAAAATTTTGTTCATAGTAGTCATAAATATGTCCTCTATCTTGGAAATCTCATACACTCTTACGCCGATTTGCAAGCAAAAATTGCAAAAGTTCCTCAACTTTCGTTAATGTCTCATCCAAAACTGATGTACAGTTGCAGCCTATCTCGTTGTCCAGGTTTCTTCAGCCTTTTGCAAACTCCCCACACCACTTATGCACATTTTTTATGTCTATATACTTCTCTCAATACACTAGTCAACTGGTGAGGGATTTCAAAAGTGGTAGAGTCCTTAAACCACAGAAATTTAATCACAAGACTGCAATTCACACTTAGCAGGAGCATCAATTTTCCCTTCCGTTGTTTATGGCTGCTAGGCCAAGACTGAGTGTCACAAAGATTAGGGACTGGCCAGAATGTGGGAGGGGGTCGAGGAACATGTCACTGTTGTCAGATTTACTCTACCTTGCTCTGTTGATACCTTAATTTACGGACAACCCTTGCATTGAAAACAAATTACATGACACAATTGTTGGGCACTTCCTTCAGGTGAGTAGCTATGTGATGGTGATGTCAGTACTACTGAACGTTTTTGTTATGTGTTCTGTCTTTATATGTTTTCTTGTTTTACTCAACTGGTTTACTCAAGTAAGTTTGCTGATGCCTTATATCCCCTATTATATTTATTTCAGGACCTGCACTCTAACCTAACCTTAAATTTGATAAGAATATTTTGGAGCTTGTGATTCCTCAAATCTACCACCTTTCTAGAAGTGATGACAGTCTTTAATAACCAACCTGATCACATTGTTGTGCTCTAGTCAAGCAGAAATTTCAAACAAATTTATTAATTACATATATTTATTTTATTAATTACTGTAACTTATGTGTTATTGTGAATTGTCATTTATATTTTAAATTATTAGTAGGTTGTTGTGTGCTGGTTTTTCACAACAGTCTTTATTTTAATAATATGTCTTTATGATTAAAATCAAGGCAATATTACTTTAAAGTACATTTCATTAAATATTTGTATATTTCTATAGTTTATTGCACATGCCTGATTTTGGATCACAATAAGCAATGAAGTAGCTGTTTAATGTTGAAAATTAAACGTTGTTTGTAAAAATGTATAAAGTTTGAACAATTGATAGTAAGAATTGCATATCATGATATGTTATATATACCTGTTAATTTAATGTGTGTTATTTATGTAATTGTTTGTTATATTAATTATTGTGTTTAAATGAGAGTTTTAAACTATCGTTTCAAAGTCCATTCTCTTAATCATCATTTACACGCTTTTTAAAGAATTTTTGCTGTGATAGATATTTTATTTATTATCTAGAATTTATTGTTGATTTTGTCTTACTATATTTGTGTTTTTTTTTTTGTTTTTTTTATTATTATTTACAGAGAATGTTCTAGAAGAATTAGATTAATAGTTAGAATTCAGTGAATGCAACTTTTATAATATATTATTAAATTTTTTTATTAAATTCCCTGCTGATGCGTGTATTAAGACATAAAGATGCTCTTAACACATTTTTTAAACTCAATAATTTGAGTAGGTTCAAAAGAAAGTGTTTTTATAAATGTTAAAAATGTACTTTGTACTCTTATATAATACAGTACAAACAAAACTCTTTACCTTAAATATTTTTATACTTTCAAATTTTTCCCTGATAAATAATGTATTCAAAATATTTCTCCCCTTTGGACCCAGTTTGTAATTATCTCGAGAACATGTATAAATTGGAAATATAATATGTAAATTGTTAAACATTGTGCATCAATGTATTTTATATGATAATTTATATTTATGTTTTAATATAAATTCTGTAAATATTATCAGTGTTTTTATTAAAACCCTGTTCATTCATAGTTATTAGAACTATAATGGTCAGTGATAGTTGTAATCATTGACTATATAAACCAAAAGACTGTTCATTGTAATATCTGTTGTAGACACACGCATGTGCCACTATCTAACGGTGGTTGGTTTGAAATAAGCGCTCAAACGACTGTTTGGCATACTATTAACTCAGCTATTAGTCACTTCATCGTGTGCTGGAGAGAGATAGAGAGACCGCTGAGGCTACCTACGAAAACCGAACATGAACTAATTTCACCTAACAGAAACCCGGACCTCACAGGACCCATATGAGCAAACAGACTTCTTGTTTCTATCGTCAATGGTTATATTCATCACCCTTCAGTTTCAGTCACACTTTGTATACAACTTGCACTTCTTCCCATTCCATATACGCTAATTATTTAATATTGCTGCTGTTTTCATGTAATGCTTTTCTACTTTTGGTATTGTTTTATCTCCATTCATTTTCTCATCAGCTTAAATTCTTTCTCTTGTTCTGAGCTACTCATTTTCCCCTATTATTTTTTTTCTAATGCCCTCTCTTGTAATTTGCTTCATTCAGATGTTCAGTATTCGTGTAGCATTTGTAAATGTAAGAACATAGGAAGCCTAAAAAGTTGTGTTTTACTGCTTTGTGGCTCTTTTTTTGTTTATTTTACTAGTTTTCTTACCTATATAATTGTAAACAATTATTCCCTTCTCAATCCAAGACCTGCAAGTTCCTGATTTGTCTTCCACAGGCAAACCAGACATGTACCTGATTTTCATTATATCTTACAGTTTAGTGTAAGAACAGGAGTGGCCATAGCTAAGGCGATGGCTTGTCACACAGCCGGTCTAGGTTTGATTCCTGAAGTGGCCAGAACAGTTTTTGCCTTTACCCCTGTGCTGCTCCCGTGGTCTGGAAGTCACGTTAAGCCGATGGTTTTAACGAGCCTAGAAGACAAAAATGGGCTTGTTTAAACAGGCAAGGGGAACTGTCTCTTAATTGGGCATATCTCATAAAAAGCCATTCAAAATTTAATATAAAAACAATTTTAAAGAAATTGTAATAATTTTTTTTTAAACTATTTCATCACAATTTAAGCTGCCATTTTGGAAGGAAAGGGATAGTCAAATTATTTGCTCAATAAAGTATTTAGGGCCTAAGATATTTAAAACCATGTTCTTCTGTACATTTTTAATTTTTTATATTTGAACATGGGATCCTCTTTCGGGAACATTCCATAATTTTAAATGTTTGAAAATAATTAAACAAATTCTTTGTTGTCAATTTAGTGGATAATACGTTCAAACAAAGCCTCTGCAGTTTGTCGTTTGAGCAGGTGGTGTAAAGCACCCTTTTTATTCTCAAAACTGTAAAAGGTCGGATCATAGTAGAAACAAGTCAAACATTCAGTCTATATATATTGTGCGATAATATATTTAATAACTCTAATAAAAATTCTTCAGTTAGAGTGTGTGCAATTTTTCAAAAGATAATTTATCTTTATCATAGGCGGTTAAATGTTTATAGCCTATTACAATTGGCTATTAAATTGCAATGTCATCTCCAGTTAGTTATACCATTGACTTTAATACACAAATAGATTTCCCATCCAATGTTAAATTTTGAGCCTCAAAATATCAGCTGTTTTTGTGGTCTACTGTGGAGCGCTAGTGTAGCTCAATGTAAATGTAATGCAGTTTAAACCATCTGTGGTTGTGGGCCACACAAACTAACAAAACTACTGCCACAAATATTACTATTAGATGGTTGATCTATTGTAGGTTTATATAATCAATGGTTATACCACTTTCAACTAGCTCTTAGCTCATCTTTGACTTCTGAACATAGATCGCTTAATCATTGGCATTACTGAACTGCTTGCATTTCAAACCTTAACACCAGTTTAGATTCTGCTATTGCCATATGATTTGTTAAAAGGTCGAAGATTGTCTTAATTGGTCTCTACCTTAAATCTTAATGTTGAGATTTTCCTGAAAAAAATGCATTGAAGATTTCTTTTCTCATGGGTAAGTTGTATTTTACATAAGTTATTTCTTTCTTTGGCATTATTGTAATTTGTTTTATCTCGGTCTAAAATAACATGTTTTCATAGATGTATCATATTTTTCAGTTGGTCTCACGGATCTTATTTTCATTCTCAAAAATTCTGTGATTTGAAGGACTATCAAGTGCTACCAGTTTAATTCACAGAGGGTAAAAAACGTAAATCATAGTAAAGGAATTCAAAGTAAAGGAGAAATAACATTAATAGAGGATTTAGGATTTCAACCTAGCATTATAAACAAATCAGCTTTTTTCAACATCCTTCCAGACTTTCTTGTCTTTTACTGGACGGTGTGATACGTTCTAATTACTTTTTTAAGTTTTAAGAGCTACTATCAAATCAAGGATTTGATAAGTATTTAATAACACATGGGATGGTAATGAAATGAAATATATCTTTATTGTCTTTTACAATACATTGCATTGACAAAGTCACATCCTTTCTTTAAAAGCTGACAAGATTGTGAAAAGAAACATAGATTCTGTTCTAAACAAACTTTTCAGGCTCGGGAAAAAAGTATCCAGAATATCAACAAATAACAGTCCAAATATGTACAGCAATTGGAGGAAACTGGTAATCTCATTCTGCATTGAGGAGTCACACCCAAAGGGAAATATCTGCACACAAATCAAACCCACGGCCGACATGATCAACGTGTAACAAGACTTTGCAAAACGTGCAATGATAAAACAGAGGAATCTGTGACAAAAAGCAGAAATACTCTTACTGCAGCAATTTTCCCAATTTTATAGAAGTAATAGCCTAAACAAAAAGTATTTATCCAGCCAAGAGATGAAACAAGCAATAATTTTGTCAAAACTGAACTATGACCTAATTGATTTAAAGTCAGAAAATATTTTACTGGGAAGAAACCTTAAAAAACAAAACAGTTATGGCTTTGATGGATCACGATTCCCGGCTGTGGGAAAACCACTTTTACTATCAATAATTATAGGGATAACCTTGTACTATTTCCAACACAAGGAGTTGACTTCCTCAAGCGGCTAAAATCAAAACGAGAAGAACTATCTAACAAAAAGATTAGGGACTCATGCTGAACGGTTCATTCCTTCATTATAAACTCCACATACTTCCTGAAAAAGGGAGGCAAATATAAGAGGGTAATTGTGGATGAATCATTAAATGCTGCATGCAGGGGAGATTTTGTTTGCCTGTGCACTTGCTGGGGCCTCAAAAGCTTTGCTGATAGGTGATAAAATCCAAATACCCTACTTTAACAGGACCCCCTATGATGTAAAGTACTCTAATATCCTTGAAGTAATAGGAGTGACTCAAGTACTTAGTCACTCATACCGATGCACAAGGGGTGTTGCAGACCTTCTCTTAACCTCTTACGAACAAGGCATGACAACTAGCAACCTTGAAAATAATGTGTCAGTGCTAATCTGCCGGAACGGGATTACAAATCTGCAGATAAATCAAGATCAATACAAAATCTTGGTATTCAAACAATCTGAAAAGCTCGAGTTGGGATACAACACATCAACAACCCATGAATACGAAGAGAGGAAGGCAGAGCACATTGTAGTAGTACGGACATCCAAACATAAAGATGAAATATATGACTCACAGCCGCACTGTTTAGTCACCATTACCCGACATACAAAATCTTTCAAATACATCACATCAACAGCAGAAGATCTGTTGAGCATGTGGACAAGCAAAATAAACAGAAAAGCTGATAAAAAAATTCAGCAAATTTCTCTTAAACCCACCAATCCTCTATAACAGTCCAGTCCAGTAACATCCTATCACCAACAGGTCCAAAGTCCATTGATTTTTCATGGATTACTGTATTCCCAGACATCCATCGTTATGAGGATGGTTCCAATGTGGAACTGCCTACCTACATCCTGAGATCAAGGCCTATAATCTCAACTGACAAACCCCATATTGCAGATGATAACGAAATAGTAAGCCTTGGAGATAATGAAATTAACTTACCCACAAATATTCACTTATTTGGCATACTGATCAATGACAAAATCCAGAAGAATTTGGTCAACCGGATATAACACCTTGCACAAGAGCTAAACTCTTCACATTTTTTAGTACAGGCCAAAAGGGAAAAACTAAAGTTCAAACAAACTCAATTATTCCAGACCAGAACCTTTATAAACTCAAAATTAACAAAGGGCAATATAGAGAGGACAATAATGTAAATTCCACATCCATCCAACAACTAACAGGCTTGAAACACAACAAAAACTTAGCATTTTTCGCCAAAATGTGCATAGACACATCTGATGTCCAATAAGGTTTGACATCATAAATTAATACTGTATAAAAAAAAGGCTACCCCAGATGTTGTAATCCTTATAGAAAAATGACTTTCAATCTAGAACACAAGACTGGATCACTATATCCTTATCTCCAGGCAAAATCATTTGAAGGGTGAAGTTGCCAATTATGTTTTGCAGGACATGGAGAACCAAGCAAACTCTATTGAAACATCAAGCCACTGCACGTAACTTGTATGTGAGTTAGCAGCCATCAAACTAAGGGCCTACAAACAAGAGATTTACATAATTGGTATCTATAGGCCAGGCAGGGATTTAAATACAGCTCTGGAAAGCATTGCAAAGTTCCTGGAAACAATCCCCATTTGGAAAAGCCCACTGGTTTTCATGGGAGACATTAGTATTCGACTGTATCAGGAAAATGAATAGCACAAGAGAAACTGGATGAACATCTGACTGCATTTAACATCACCAGGGTTGATCTCCCACCCTCATCGTAGCACCTCAATAGACATGATCTCCAGCAACCTCACACCACATGAAATAAAAACAGAAGTACTTAATAAACATATTTCAGACCATACAGGACAACTATGCAAGATCATTTTGGCAGGAACAGAAAACTGTACAGTAGCTGAAAAACGAATCTTCACTGATGTTAACCTTAGAACATCTACTAAGCAGAGAAACGTGGGAAGATGTGTACTATACAGACTGTGTAGAAGCCGCAAACAATAACTTCGGTCAAACAATAACATACAATCTGACATGCCCCTTCACCAAAAGCAAAATCAGAAAGAAAAATAAAAACAATATATATACCACAGGACCCTGAAACCAACATTCAGAGAGACAGGTTTGTACAGGCTCATGAAGCATATATCCACATTGCGAGCCTAGAACTAAAAGCTGAAGCTGGAAAACTGAAAAAAAGAATATGATTTGCACATAAAAGTAGTAAGAAAACAACAAACAGTGGATCAGGTAAACAGCTCTGAACACAAATCAACAGCTATATGGAAGGCCATAAATGGCCAAAGGAAAAACAAAACCACTGGAACAGACGTATTTCAGCTTGAAATCAATGGGAATCTCACATCAAATAGCAGAACAGCTAAATAGATTTTTAGTTAACATAGCCAACCAAACACTGGCACAACCACAAAAGAATAACCAACCAACCCCACTCACCTGTCCACAAACCATATGCCAAAATGACTTTACCCTTTGGCCTACAACAACAAAAGAAGTTAGTAAGATTATTAGAGCTATGAAGACCAAAAACTCATCAGGTATCACATTACTGTACTTAATGTTCAAGTAATAAAGATGTTAACTATTTGACTACATTGTAATCAATAGTCAATATTATAAAGGCTACAACATTTACTCTTAAAGGCATTATAAACGTTATAAAATGAAGATAGTGTGTTAGCTTTCTGTTAACCAAATTCAAGACAACTCCAATAGTGGAAAGTTTATATATAAGTTTGATTACTATTAGTTATGTTACATAACTGTCGTAGTTTTAAGATTTTTTAACTTTATTTTGGCACACTTTTATCATAAATACATAAATAATGGGTCAATTAGCATGAGTTCTTTTAGATCACAATTCTTGTTGTATCAATTTGTTGAACAAATGCGATTTATTATTTTTAAGATGTACACATGGTTGAAACTTTAAAAGTAATACATTTGCAATCTCTTGTCCCTTTGATATAATGTTGGAGAATTTTGAAGGAGTTTATGCCAAATGACCACTTATACATCTCCTTTGATGTACGGTATCGGACATTATGCCTCTTCCGGTCATTTCCTGGCTTGTATCATTACAGTGGAATATTAGAAGTGCCGGGGAAATTCAATGCAAAGATCGTGAAGAGTATCACGATCTACACTACATTGGTGTAGTTGATGACAAAATAGAGACTCAAAAGGCTTTCTGCCTGGATATGATCCTAATTTCTTTTTCTTTTTTTTTTTTTTTTTTTAAGGAAAGACCAATTTCCTACTTAACCTTACCCCCATAGATTAGTGATCTGTGTGGAAAACTTATTCAGAGTAGGGGAGATAACCGGTACAAGGTGAACATTACTGATAAAAGTTCCAATCAAGGCCAGGATTCGAATCTTTCTCTCTAACTTAGTCTCAAAGTCCTGACGCCTAAGACCTATGCTGCAGAAAACGCTGTGCTAAAGAAAATCTGTATATTATTGAATCATCCTGATCAACCTCTTGGCAAAACAACATCTCTATTTGCTTCTCTAAGCTGATGAGGACTTATGGTGAGATTGTATATTGCCTCAACCAGCTTCTTAGTATGGAATTTAACTTGCACAAAATCCAGAGTGTGCCCTCAGCTAAATGCATTTGATGCTCTGACAAGGTTGTCAATGCCATCACAAGTTTTTTTTACCTTAGGCACGTGATGTGTCCTTCAACAGGAACTGTTCGAGACAGTGGTGGCAAGCTCTGCTCTGACAACTTGGAGCTTAACTAAAAAGAATGTGAGTGTTGATGGCAAATAAGATCAATCATTATCACCTTTAAAACCTTAATTTTAGAGATCAGATTCACTAAAGAGAGTGGAGCCCATCCAAGGGCATAGAACTGTAGGCCTTGCCATATGAAACGTATCATATGGTCTTACGTTAATGTCAAATGATTACCTGATGAGGGCTGTAGCAGTATTTCACCTAAAAGGATCATGAGGCTCACAATACCAGCACTACTCAGAGTGTGCCTAAATTAATTTACTTCTTTACCCCATAGGAAAAAATGTTGCATTGTTTCAAGTATAAAACAACGCCTCTGATTTGAATTGTAGTTCATCAGATAGTTACCGAGTTCACATATTAGTATAGTGCACCTGCCCACCTTACACATACAAAACTTGTTTTTTAAATTGTTGATTATTGATTGATAGAAAGGCAAATATTGCTTCAAAATGCAATGAATATACTACAAATTAATAGCTACTAGCTGAAAGTATTTTACATTGGTTCATGCCAAAAAAAAAAAAATGTTAAGATGAAGGTATGTACAAGTAGCTATTCTCATAGTATAAACAAAATATTTGTTAATAATCAGTGCACTATCTATAGCTTTACTTATAGCACACAATGTGTATGGGGGGGGGGGTTTAGTGTGTGGTTTTTTTAATTAATCCTCTAATCATCCTGGTCCTTTGCCAAGTGTGCCGTATCAGGTCACTCCCACTATTTACTTAGAAATTTACTAAATTTTTTAAGTCTGTATTTTCTTAATTGTTAAAATGTTGTTTTTAATTCAACGTTTAAGTTTGTTATGTTTTTGTTGACTTATTGATTGTTACATTTTTTCTTAACTATTTATACTAACTTCTTAAGTCAAATAGGCCTACACTATCCTGTTTTGTGGGTTTCAGTTAAATGATCAACTAAACTAGTTCCATGGGCAAAACCTCCTCAGACTTATTTTAATATGTTCTTTTTCTTCTTCTTTCCCTGTTGTTAATGTTTTCTGATTGTTATATTTATTTTATGTGTTAGTTTTAGATAAGTACACCCAAACTCTTTTACTTTTGACTTGGCCTTCTGGCAGCAATCTGACGTTGTCAATACTTGTTAAAGTTTTATGGCAATAAACATGATTTGATTTGTTCAAGGGAAAAGGTTACTGATGTAAAATAACATTGAAGTAAAGCAGTTGTTTTATTTACAAATACAGTCTTTGTAAAACTTACTAAGTATAAAATAATAATCTTTATTTACAATATTTTACAAACATACGGGAGCACTTGCTACATTGCATAGAAACTTTTGTGGTAAAATGTTGTAAAACAAAACTGTCTCATTGAGTCAAATATGTGCTTATCATCTTAGAATAAAGTTGTGAATGGTTTACAATACTGTGATTAAGTCAACTCATGAAATATTTGTACAGTAAATGATTAAATATATAAGTAATGTAATCTTACAGTCAGCGCCAATCTTGATAAGAAATTCATATCAATTAAATTTTAAGAAATAATCTGACCTGACCAGTTTGTTATCAATATGAATTCTAATAAGTGTCACAATTTCATTAGACTAAGTTTGAAGCTAAAAATCGTCCCCAGGATTGTTTTTATGATTACAACAGTCTACATAAAATCGTTCATTTCCATTAAAATAAAATGTATACATAGTTATTTTATCTACATAATTAGTTTAATTTCTTAGATTCTTGTATTAAGTAAAACTAAGAGCTTATTAATCATTGTTCAAAATTAGTGATATTTTAATAAAACCAACTGGAGAGAATTTAACTGATACAAACATACAAGCACTCCAAAAAGTAATAAAATATATATACATATATATGAAAATATTCATAGAAACTGATAATTAAAAAAAGGTAAAATATATCACAATAGACATTTCAGTGCTCCTCAACAACATACTAAATAGGCAGAAAATATTTGTTTCAATTATTGTAACAAAGGTTTTGATTTTGATAATAATTATCAATAAAATTGAACATCACTCAACACAAATGTATTACAATAAATTCTTTTGTGGATCCCTCTGGCCTGAGGAAGGTAAAAAATGTTGCTTGCCGAAATCGATCACCATAGTATTTGTGCACTTTGTACTAATATTGTAATAAATTTGTGTTGTGGTGATGTTCACTTGTGTTGTATCTGTATCAACACATAATATCCTAATCAAGAAACTATAATAATTAAATAATGAATAAATATTTCAACAACAGAGTTATATTTTTCAACAATAATCTATATATTTTGTTATAGTTACATATAGATATCTATTCTAAATATATAACTAGCTATTCATTACAAACATAAGATTTTCTCTAAAAAAAGATTACTAAATATAAAGCCATATATTTGTTACTTAAATAATTAACTAATAATACAATTGTAAACTAAATAGTGCAAAAGGTGAATAGAGAACATGTTACCCAATAAAACTGGCGATGCTGAAGTATGTTCTTCATGGAATTGGAATGTCCAAGAGCTAAATTGTTCAAAGTCATAGATCATACTTATGAAATATTATGTTTTTAATCCTTTACCAGCGTTTTTAGGCATCTGCACTGATGAACATATATTTAATATGTATAAGCGCAAATCTGGTAAATGCTGTAAACCAGCAAATCTATACAGTTAATTGCATTTAAAGAATAAAGTTATATTATTTAAATCATTTATGAAATTATCCCTTTTATGAAAATACTTACCAACTCAGAGGAAATTAACAGTTTATTGGTAGGTGGGTGGTTTTTCAGTTCTTTGATTATCTTTAATGTGCATTTTTTTATAGTCTTAAAAAACAAATAAGAACCCATAATAGGTAGAACTTAATGCCAGTTTTTCATTATTTCTTCTTTTTAATTTTTTTCAACATGCAAACAAAATCAATAAACACTAGGAAAATAGTAGTAAACAATCAATTGGTTTTAATGACAAAAATATTATTTTTAATTAATACATTGATGTTGAATCACTAGTCTAAATTTGTTTGCGATTTGCGTCAAACTAAAATACTTGCCCGTATCAATTTCCACGCCAACAATATTTATTTGAAAAGGCCCTATTCACAATTGGTGTAACAAACATGTGTTACACATTTTGTGTACACTTATTTCTTTGAAGAAACATTTATTAATATTAACTTGTATTGATGATAATTGACTATTTTAAATTCAAATTAATAATTATTGTAATTGAATACAATTTTTAAATGAAGCTCGTCTATAATGTGGGGTGCCAGAGTTTGCAATTAGCCAGATTCTCTCTTTTGTAACATCCAAAGATGTTATTTCTTAGTGAGTGAAATTTATTTTTACTACTAGAGACACCCCCTACACACTTTGTCTGCCTCCCCTGTTACTCAGTCTACCACACCAGTAAACTCTGCCTGTAGCCTCACAGTGGTTTTCTGCCTGCTTCTACGTGAGGAATTTATTTTTACTATTAATACAGTGAAGTTATACACTTAGGGTCTCCAATTATATAAACGTGGTAAAGTCTGTCTGGAATTAATTTTTTTCTATATATTTTCGAACTTTTTTTCATTAGGTAACATTTTTTATAATCACCTCTCTACTGAACAGTAACTACATTCTAACAGTCTCTAAGTAGCATTTTCTTAACTAAAATGTACTAGCTTACGCATAAACTAAATTTGTGCTCCGATTGTAATCTATTCTATGTATATCACCAATAATTAAAATGATATAGTATTCATACAAGCTAAACAATTTATAGCAATAAAGACATTAAGATAGTAATAGTGTGTTTATTAGTTTATTAGACGATTGATGAGAAAGGGGGCTCTGTAATAAATAAAAAAATTAATGTAGAACTTATAAAACATCTTATACAGATTAAAGCAAAACATATCATCTCTATTCTTCAGTCTTACAAACAAAAATCTGTTTAATATGTTATTTAAAATACTAAAGAGGAAAGTTAAACCACTTATAAACATATTTTTTTGTATTGTTACATTGTTTCAAATACTCTCTAAATGTCACAGCCTATTTAAAGCAGTCAGTAAAAGCAAAATATAAGACGCTTAGCTATGTCTTCCATATATATTTTGCAAAGCATTACTCTCAAATAAATGAATGTTTTTAGTAAAATCGTACACAGCACTTTTTCTATTTGGAATGATCAGTAACTTTACTAAATTATAACGATTCTTCAGTTTAGTCTCTATAGCAATATCTAAATACCTGCTAATAACAATTTACGAGAAAAATATATAGTCTAAATACATAATTTAATCTAATCACAAATTTAACGATTAACCAAACTAATTAGTAGATGAGTCTGTAACAGAAACAGAGTAAGTTTTAAATTAACTATCAAAAACACAATCCATTACATAACAAAATAAAAATACAGGCTTCAAGCTTTCTGTGACGATTGGAAAGTAAAATAGGCAATCCTAGGTCTGTAGTTGCCAGAGTCCAGCGGGGTTACATACCCTCCCAACATTGGGCACAACGGATCACCCGCAAGTCTTCTAGACCTACACCTTCAGGTGAAAACAAAATTGGAGGGTGGCATCTAGGGTTTTTGTGTGTTGGTAGCTAGATGGTTGGGAGGGCCATCAACAATTGTGAACAAATTATAAATTAATTCTAGCTTAACAAAGTCTACACTCAACAATAAAATCAAATAATTCTAACAATAAAAATTGCCTAACTACGTGTCTTCATGTTTGTCCATTTGAACATGAACTAATTGTAAAGTTACATTAAATTTCAAGTCCAAACGTACAAACCAAGTTATATAAAACTAAATAGATTTTGTTATTATTCAATCAACTTTCAATTCAATCAAGAATAACCTATCCCAAACAACCCAATCAAATGTTGAAAGGAATCAGCTTTAACAAACTGTATGTTTATTACCATAAAGAAGTAAAGGCTTTTGTTTTTAACAAAACTACTATCTGGTGTATACATTTTCCCCATATCTTGAAAGATTCAAATTATGATAAATAAATAAAAACCACTTCTGCCACAATGTCTGTACTACAAACTCGAATGGGAGAAACAACAATTCATCTTCTTTTTTCAAACTCTAAAATGTCATCCCTACAGAAAACCCCTTGACTTGAAACTGTGTGGACGATCTAGTCAACATTGTACAGGAATCCAGTGTATATTTAAAACAGTTACACATTGTGGTTTGACTCAACCATTGTGCTCGCACAGACCAAGGTTGCACCTGCTAAGTGGAAAACCTTTGTTTCAAATAGATGAAGTGAAATCTAGAAGGTAACTAGTGAAAAATGTAACTGGTGCCATTTAAGAACAAATAACAATCCTGTAGATTTTATATCAATGGAACCAAGTCCTCTTTACATAATAAGTTGTTATTTATCATGATGCGGAGCTGTTTGGTTTCTTGAAAAAAAATACTGAAGTATACATACAAAAACAGTTGATTACTTCTTACTATACGTATATAGAATATACATTTTAATTGTTTACACAGCTTTGTTACTAGAAATTCCTCCAGAACCTAAATTGCAATGACGATTTATTCCCTGATTTTAAAATACTAAAACTTGCATATTTTGTTATCACCTGTTTATTATTTTAACTAAATGCTGCAGGTGTGACGCTAGCTACGTCGAAGTGATGTCAGTGTGTCCTTGGACGGTTGTTTCGGATGGAGTTGTTAGTAGTCTTTTCCCGGAGGTGGTTCCTTTAAACAAGTTATTGCTGGATTTATCCGTGCCTTTTAGACTTGTTGAATTCAGGTTGCAGTAGGTCCCCACTTGAAAATCACAACAGAAGTGGTACACCTGGAAAAACGGATAGTTAATAAGAAAAGACTACAGAAAAGAAAAACTATGCCTAGTTAATAAGAATGCGGAAATGTAAATTAAACACATATAACTAACTATAAATTAAACAAATGCATTTAGGTTTACAGGAATAGATATTTTGTATACAGAGATAACACATAAATAATCACATTATATAAAATTAACCATATATTTAAGCTATATTTTAAAAATAAACAATCCAACACCATTATATTGGGGACTAGGCAGTGTATGGAATGTGTTTAAATCCCCACAATGCTGTTCGATAGTTTACTTGTTTAAAATTGTGCACAGGCTTGTAAGCGTATGAAAACTGGCGAGTAAAAACATATTTCAATTTAAATCCTTGTGTCAAAAATGTTTCTATTGATTATTTTTATTGTTTGTAAGTACAATGTCTTGTTAGTTTTTTCTTCTTAGTTAGTATGGTAAATCCCACTTCTATATAAAAAAAAGACCAGTTAAGAAGTTAGACCACATTAATAATGGTTATTTTGCAATTTATGTACACTTTAACATTGACAAGGGAGATACTTTGTTAAATTTATGCTTATTCAACAAAATGTTTATTTACCTAGTTTGTATATGGCATATGGTCAGATTTTGAAATAAGCAATTAATTGCTTTTTCATAATCTATATTATTACAAAAATATACTTAATCTTTTTGTTCAATAACTATCTTAATATTTTAAATAAATGTTATGGGATTCTTAAAATTGGCTAGAAAAATGTTTACTAGTACAGAACAAACAACCAACAGCTGGAGCATCAAACATTTGATTTAACTAGGAACAAACATAATTGAAAAAACAAACCGTGTAAATAGCCAGAGCTGCGCCCAAGATGGACCCTGCAAGGACGTCCCACCAGTGATGTCTGTTGTCTGTGATCCGCGTTAAACAACACACGAGGGCCCATGTGAAGAAGGCAACCTGAAGCCAAGCTATCAGTCCAGCACTCATGCCCACCACTCGTCTACGGAGGTACCACTGAAACAAGCAACAGTGCATAGTAAAATAACTGTGATGAATGAACAATATAAACAAACAGCAATTAACCAAACTTAACTCATAATTAACCAATTATTATGGGAGTAATTTACTGTTCACACTCTTAGGCCAGCTTATAATATAGTAAGAACTCACTTCCTGAATGAACTTCTTGTATGTTGTTATCATGTTTTGATGCAAGTTTGTTGGCCAATCGAAAAAAATGTTAGTCAATTTCATACAGTTTATTGAACATTAATTTAAAAGCTTGTGAAAGATTGTCTGTATATTTTTATCAGAAACAAAAATCTAAACTAAAAGTAAACTTTAAATAAAACCTAATATGTTTTGGTTTGTCTGCTGAGAATACTGGAATACTTTTCTTTGGATAAAAAAATTACAGTCCGTGGATTGTGGTCTGTCAAAAATAAATTTTTTAATAGATGTTGTTTGTTCACCATCACAGAGACATTGTACAACTGCATAAGACGTTTTACATATTTTTTTCCGTCAATATTGTCATTTAAAAACTAATTATAACAAATTACATTATTCATAGAAAAGATTTAAAGGCAGGAGATATAATAAAGGGCAAATGATTGTAGGCAAATAAAATATACTTTGAAGTGCCATTCAATAAAACTTGTGCACAGAATGATGTAAATCAACTTTAGAGAATATTTTATCCTTTGTGTATTGTGAAAAGATCCTCAGCTTGTAGAAGTTTATAAATTTCAAATTGAGGATTCAGAGTGAAACCTTAAGATCCAATTTTACATTGGTTGAAAAGGAGTTTCCCACCTACTCCTTTGCGAATGTCCTTCCAATATTTGGAAGGGATATGATAATGAAGTCCTTATAAATATATCCCAGTCAATTTTTAGTTTTCATGATTCTAACATAAAAACAGGTAAATTTGTTTGCAAACCTATAAGTGAGAGAGATCTGGACAGGATCATCATGACATTTGAAAATAAGTACTCTACTGGTGATGATGATGTTCCAATAACAGTTTTGAAATATGCCAAAAACTATTTAGTCAAACCACTCGCACATTTAATAAATTCTTCTTTCATTTCTGGTATATTCCTTTCTAAATTAAAAATTACAAAAGTAAAACCATTATATAAAAAAGGAGCATCTACAATAATGTCTAAATATAGGCCTATAGCCGTCCTACCTGTTATCTCCAAGCTATATGAAAAAGTAATGTATATTCGTTTAGTTGAACATCTTGAACAAAATAAGCTTTTTGATAACAAACAAGATGGTTTCAAGTCTGGCCATTCAACAATTTCAGCAATTACAAATTTTATTGATTCTCTTGTCAATGCTTTGGATGAAGGAAGTAAAGCTATTGGGATTTTCATGGATCTGAACAAAGGGTTTGATAGTGTTTCACACTCAGTGTTGAAAGAGAAATTCTCAAAATAAGGAATTGTTGGAGCACCTCTTAAATGGCTGCACTCATACCTAGAGGGTAGAACACAAGTTGTGGAACTAAGTTATATAAACAGCAAGAGTCAATATATTTTTGGTCGTTCAAACCTGCGTTTAATCAAACATGGAGTTCCACAGGGCTCAATATTAGGTCCTTTACTTTTCCTATGTTATATTAAGGGATTCCTAGTCATTAGTAATCAAATTGTCAATGATATATATCTTTATGCTGATAATACAAAGCTAATTATAAAAGGGGATAATGTAGCACAGATATAAGCTTCGGCACATCAAAATTTATCTCAAATTCGAAATTTTCTTTCAAGTCATAATCTTTTGGTAAACACATCAAAAACTAAATTCATGCAATTCAGTACTAAAACAGTCAGAAATAAAGAACCTCTGAAAATATGTTTTTTTTAAACACAACTAAGAGAAGTAATGCAGACAACATTTTTGGAACTAATTATAGATAGCGAATTGTGTTGGTATTTCTATGTTGAAAGTGTGGCTAGGAAAATGTCATCTGGTATATTTGCGTTAAATGAATTACGACATTACTTCAGTTTGGAAACCTTAAAACTAGTATATTTTGCGCATATACATTCACATCTGTCATATGGAATTAACATAAATCAGGCTAAATCTAAAAAAAATATGAACAGACTTTCATTGATACAAAAAAGAGCAATAAGAATAATGCTGAAGTTGAATTGGAGCGAATCAGTTAAATGTTTTTTCGTTAAACTAAGTATAATGACAATTTACAGCCTTTTATATATATATAAAAGGTTTATATATTGGAAAAGTATATTAATCACAAGACAAAATTCCAGTTCTGTTTCTCTCTTGGGTGAGAATCACAATTACTTCACAAGACATATAAATCAGTATTGTGTACCTTTTCATAATTTAAAACTATTTGAACAAAAACCTGTATATGTTGGAGTCAAATGTATTACTAATCTTCCAAATTTCATAAAAGAAGAAACCAACTTTAACAAATTTAAGAAACTGCTTAGTGATTATTTAATTTAATTGTCATTGTACTCTTTTGAAGATTTCTTCAACTAGCTCTGTAGCCTTACTGTATATTAATTATATTTACCTAGTTAGTACAAGACTTTTAACCATAGTAATTTATATTTTATGATGCCATTCATTTGTGATTGTTACACAATTCTTTGAATGAAGTGATTTGATTTGAACTTTGTGCGTATTTTAAGATAAACACATATGATTACATGAGTGTAGGATATTATTGATGACCTGTGTAGCCATACTTGGAAAAGTTAACAATTATTTTTAACTCAATAAAGTTAAAGTTAATCCTCTATTAAACTAACTAATTGAAGTTAGAGTACAATTAAAAGTTAGAGTACAATGAAACTAACTGATTAAAGTTAAAGTTAAAAAAAGTAACTGAAATTAAAAGTTAAAAGCTGGTTTGGGTGGCATTAAAGAACACATACAATTATTTACAAAAAAACTGTTATCTTTTAATATTTATTATTATACATAATGTAAATCGTCTACAAATTACAAACTATAATTTTTTTAAAAGCGTTGTAAAGTCTCTTTATTCAGCTCGTGCATTGTTAAATCATCCTTTAAATTTACAAACCATGCACTAATTTAGACTACATTTACGATAGTCAAAGAATTTTAACGATTGAAGTAAAATATCTGCAATGTTATACAATCAATTAATTAAAAAGCTATTGACAGAATTAACATAAAAAAAATAACTCATTTTTTATGTTAATCCCTATAGCGTAACTAACTACGCTATAGGGATGGAAAAACAACAAAAATATAGTATTAAAATATCAGAAATATAAACAAATTATCTACTAACCTTAACGTGAGTTCGTAAATTTGAAGCTGACGAAATTGATGCTTTAATAAACTTATTTTTGGGGACACACATCAAAAAATTAAAGGACACATTTTTCGAATCATCTTTATTCGTCTGCTCCTCAAATAAATTGACCAAACTCGGCCACAAACAAGACATATTAAGACAAAGAAAACGATGAAAACTAATCACACTTTAATATGCACTCAGCAAACTTTAAAACTAAAATGAATTCACCTTCGTTTACCAGTAATAAACACTATGATTACGTCTTGGACACGGCAACATCAATAGAACACGTTGGGTGTGTCTATTAATTATGCAGCAGGGCAGGAAGATGGCGAAAAGAGGTGGCCATGACCTTGTTTGCCGGTGAATTCTTGGGATTGAGGGAAACCCCCGGTCTTTGAAGAAAGTTTTGGACGTTCTCTCCACCATTTCTCACGTACCTCGTTTTTAAAACTAACTGAGTTAGTTTAATCATTAGGGAATTTGTTAACTAGTTAAAGTTACCAGTTAAACATTCCCAAAACTAACGAATATGTTGAAAAGTTAACAGAAAAATTAATGATTAAACTTAATCGTTAATTATTTTTAATCGTTAATCCCAAGTCTGTGTGTAGCCTAGTTACTAACTGAGTTCGATTTATACTCAGAAAGGCCATTTATTAGTCCCAATAGGCAGGGTAACTAAGGAGACTATAGCTCTACGTGGAATCCGAACTATGTAGTATTGGTCTTGATTTTCAGCTTATTGACAAGCCTGATACTTAATTTTCTTCCCTACTCAGACTTCTCTAGTAGTGGCCTTGCCGATAGTAATCATTGAGCAGAGGCCATGTTGGTATTAAGAGGACCAAGCATTGAATGTATTGCCTAAAATCTCCATAAGACTTAGAAAATCACAGTACTCACAGCAATAAACATAAAACAGTAGACAGACAACGACGCGTGTCCAGAAGGAAAAGACTTGCTGGCATCTCTTACTTTAAAGTTACTTAATTCTACATTTGTACAATGGTAACTGGAGATGTACCTGAAACAAACAAAAGATATAAATAATTATAAAATCAATAACATAAACAGTAATTTTCATTTTTTTTAATCAATACAAAATTGATGACCTATCAAGATATTACTAATTCATATTCTTTATTGCCACATAAAATTACACGGCTAGTAATCGTCAGTAACGTATGACACGTCTTACTTACTTAAACCTTAATTAGCTACACATTTGAGTACACTGTCAGTTCATACTATAATTTATAACTCTTCCTTTCTCTTTTTAAAAAAGGAGAAGTCGATCTCCTTCTTTACCTTACTTTCCTATTTCCCTTAGACTATTAATCTGTACGGGGGACTTGTTTAGACACAGTATGAGCGTGGACTAGTACAGTACTGAGCGTGATGAACATTACTGATAAATACTTCCAGTTCAGGAATTATTTAGCCCGGATTCAAACCAGGGGTATACTTATCCTAGGCTCAATGTCCTTACGCCTTAGACTGCTCGGCCACTCGCTCGCCCTCTATTTTGAAGGGACACATTTCTATTAACAAACTCTTTTGTCTAGTCCTAAATAACTACATGGAACTACCTTTCTACATTGAATTTGGTAGGTGGCTTTACATTTTTATCCCCATGTAATGAAGACTTTTCATATATTGCTAACCTGTGTTTGGGTAGTTTAAAATCAGTAGGCTAGTTCTTTTCTCAAATTTATGGTGAATATTTTCTTAGCTAAAAAATAATTAAATTAAATGAAAATTTAAGTTATAAAGCTAATTTTCTCTGTCACTCAACCTCTGAATTGATAGAAATATTGAAGGAACAAAATGGGAAAACTTAATTACAGATAATATTTCACATTTGAAGTTATAATATACAGGTGCTTTATCATAGATAAGAAGACAATAGATTATGTTTTATCTATTCAATTATCACCCCTCATTTATTTGTTTACACTAATAATAAGCCTTTTGGCAAAATAATTGTTTAGTCATTTTATTGAACGTTTTGAAAGGCATTATTTTATATAACTTATTGTTAGAATTGAAGTATAATGTTTAATGTATGATGTGGTTATCTAAATAAATGGTGCCTTTTTTTCTTTTTAACGCCAATTGGCATTTTTTTACAATCCAAAGTTGTTATAGAACAACGGTCCAAACCCATCAAGCTAAATTTAGTTGGACTTCCTGGGATTGGAACCTGTGACCCCCTGCATTAAAGTCAGGATTGATAACCGTTACGCTATCAAGAGGCCCTTGTATTGTATGAGCGATATATTTCTGCACTATAAGCAGAAATTCCAGAATATAATGTACCAATAATATTAAAATATT